>CM019151.1:22681384-22695335 GCA_009733165.1 Naja naja | reverse complement strand
AGCATACAAGTCAAATAAAATAAAATAAAATAAAATAAAATAAAATAAAATAAAATAAAATAAAATAAAATAAAATAAAATAAAATAAAATAAAATAAAATAAAATAAAATAAAATAAAATAAAATAAAATAAAATAAAATAAAATAAAATAAAATAAAATAAAATAAAATAAAATAAAATAAAATAAAATAAAATAAAATAAAATAAAATAAAATAAAATAAAATAAAAATAAAATAAAATAAAATAAAATAAAATAAAATAAAATAAAATAAAATAAAATAAAATAAAATAAAATAAAATAAAATAACAGAGTTGGAAGAGAACTTGGAGGTCTTCTAATCTAACCCCCTGCTCAAGCAGGAAACTCTATACCATATTCTCATTCACTTTGTAAATTTCCTAAAAAATACTGCAATCCATTCATGTTCCTTGTCCAACAAATATTTTATAGAAAAAATGTACAGGCATCTAATTTCTTTTATATTAAATTTGATTGCTGATGACTTTATGGGAACATGACAAAAGCAATTTAGCATTAATCTTTCTTCCAGAATGTTTGTTTGTTTGATGACATTCCGGTCTACCTTAGTATTGAAGTCTCATGCACCTGTTTTGTAGTGTGCCTCCAAGATAGCAGTCAAAGAATGTGCACACTGAACTAAGCAAAATGAATTTATTCCATTTATATTCTACTTTGGAAAGCATCTGATAAAGCAAAATTCATTGCTTCCATATCATAGCCATAATGATTTTTTTGAAAACAAGTGTTCATGTTTTAATAACAAGTGTACAGCAGTAATAGTAGTAATCTCCATCACTTGTACACGTCACTTGATTGCTTTGAAACTCATTGAATTTGGTACTCAATGCATTTTGATGACAAAAATTTGTCTCAGTACTCATCGTTTGTTTGATACTCGATGCGCAAGCTAGAACTTGTTGGTGTTGGTTGGCATGTGACTCGCTACTCTTTCCAGCTGAAACAAAGGGTTAAACGTTAGACATGTGGTACCTCTTGCCCTGTGCACTTCCCCTGGTGGTCTTAACTTAGCTTCTGTGGTCATTTTGCATGTTTTGGGGTATTGTTGAGATTTTTTTTCTCATCAGTACAGGCAAAGTGAACTTTTTATTGTATTTAATCTAAGTATTTATTAATTTTTAGGTTTATTTTTCATGTAAAGTAATGATATACAATCCTATCTTTTTACTTATTGCTAAAAAATATGCATTGTCTTTGATTTGGGAAAGCATTAAATTTATTTATTCCTGATAGGAAAAATTTGTTGTGTACTCATCATTTTCGGTACTTATCCGTCTCCCAGAACCAATTAATGATGAGTACAGAGATACCACTATATTAGTGGAATAACACACTACTTCAGAAACAAATGTTAGTCAGCTATTGGCTACAGAATAAAACAAATATTAATGTTTCACATTGTAAAGGGCAAAAAGTTTTAATATGAGGATAGTTTTACAAATACAGAAGCATGTGCTGTCTTTGCAGGAAATATTGGTGATATTACTCTTTATTGATCTTAATTATTAGAGATTGCGGTTAAAGTAAATGTGCCCTCTTGAACTTTTTCTATTATATGGAAGTGTCTTATACAGACACATATTTGTTTGTATATTATCTAACCCGTCATCTGAAAAGCAAAAATACAGTTTTAAGCTGCAACATGTCCATCTGCTTAAATGACTATAGCAACATCAAACATGAATCCTGAGCCAGTTCTGTTACTTGCTTGTCTTCCTTACTTAATGTTCTTCACCTTGGAAGGCAGCTATTGAGTGAAGGACAGCTAAAGCTGCTGTCTAAGGAACTGCCAGATTTCCATAACTGAGTCCCAAATCAGCATGCAAACAAACAAAGCTCTCTTCCAACAGTGCAATAAATTATCATTGTGAAAGAGAAAATATTGTCCAGCACTCTAGGAAGCCTTTTATAGCAGGGAAAGCATGGTGACCCAGCTGCTTCATTTTTTCTGTGTGTATTGCACACAGCTAGTGCCAATGTGAATTTACCAAGTTATTTAAGGGCAAATAAGGCCCTAGACTTGTGTGTGTAGAGGGATCTGTTAAGTAACCCATAAATCTAATTTCATTATAAATAAAAAAAAGGAATGCACTCATAGACCAGGAAGTGTTTAAAATAAATGAGTGCCTATGTTAAACAAAGCAAAGTATATATTTGCATGGATAAATTACCTGAAAAAATCTGTTACACAGAGAACAAAGACTCAGTAGGGAAGAGTTATAAATATGGACTTAGTTATATTATTAACTATTTTCCATGACAGTTGTAGCAAATAAAAATTAGTTTCTGACAGAGGATTCTGACAAATTGAAGATTTTGTGGCTGGGTTTAGGCTACACATTTCAGCACAGATATATCAAAGCAGACCATAAGGTCTTATCTGATACCAGGTTGTGGACTTTGATGCTCATGGGTCCAATATAGTTCCCAGCCCCATTTTTGGCCCCAGACACTCCTAATTTGTGCCAACAAATTTCAGTTGTATATGTTGTTATAGTGTCATGGAGGCTCGGTGGTTTAAGCGAGGACTTGTTGGCTGGAAAGCTGATAGCCCAAGTTCGAGACCTGAGCATAGTGTGACAAGGTGAGCTCCCATCCTCGCCTCAGCTTCTGCTCACCTAGCAGTTCATAAGCATGTAAATGCATGTAGTAAATAGGTACTATTTACCTATTATAGGTAAATTGGTGAGAAGGTAACAAAACTCTGTGACATCATGCTGGCCACATGACTGTGGAAACGTTTTCAAGCAGCACTGATTCAACATCCTTGAAATGGAGATGAGTGCCAACCTCTAAAGTCAGCTACAGCTAACAGAATAAAATCATGAGACACTATGTGTTATAAAAGCCAGAGAGACACTATCTATCTGTCTCCTCCAATGTCTTAAGCAGACATTTGCTGCTCGCTGGAATATCCTTCAAAATTTATTAGAATGCATTAGTATTGATGCCTTCTACAAGAAATTTATATTTACATCACAGGAACTCTGTAACTTATTCATTAGAAGAAGAAATAGAAGTGATTGAGCGTGCATTATTCTTGAGTTGATTTGTAAATAAATGAAATTTATTTATATTTTGTGTTGGTCCCGGGAAAATCCAAAGTTCTTCTTTCAGGAAATCAAGCATTCCGCCTCCAGTTTTCTTCCAAACAACCTTGTCAATATATCTCAACTTTCTTTCATTAGGAAATGAAGACTAGTTCACTTTGGAACCTCAAGCAATGGCCAAGTACATATTTACCCTGTCAAAACTACTTAGCTTCAGTATTGTTGCTATATATATATCACACTTTCAAAATATATTGTGAAACATAAGTAGGTGGCAAAACATATGCACACTTTGATTACTCCAATCCATTTTGAATTCCTCAAGTATTGATCATTTTATAGGGTGTACCTTGTGAATTATCTTTTTTAGTTTTCTGTGGAAGTGGTGTCTCTATAGCCTTTTCAGTTACTTTCTATTATATTCACTTTTTCCAGATTCCATTTTTGTTATCTAGACTACATTAATTATGTGCATGTACAAAGAGATCAGTACTGCTGCAAAACAATCTTTGAAGTGACTTTATATTAAGCCTTTGTGGAATGACTTAGATTTGCTTCAACAAAACAATTCGTGCTCGGGAGGTGATATCATTAGCTTTGCATTTTTATTTTATTTATTTAGAAGATGTGTATGACTGCATATCTTAAGATGCAACTCTGGGTAAGCTATACTATTGCTTTTATAAAGGAATTCCACTGCTTTCTAACTACTTTAGGCCTGTGATAAAAGTTAAAGTTAAGAGAAAATGCTATTTTGAACAATCAGTGAAAAATGAATTTAGCAATAGAAAAAATTCAACAAAGATTGTTAATCTGGGGTTAGCTGTGAGAAGCAGAATCTCAGTCAGGCCTGCCAAATTCCTCAACTGATCCAGTTTATAGCTAGGTCACTGGAAGAGAAAAAAAATCTTGTTTTATTCTGAGCAATTCTGCTTAAATTTGCTGGGACAAAGAAGATAAAAATGGTATGCATACATGTGAGTATGTAAATAAATGTGGTATGTCAATGTGATAAGATGTGCATTTTTATGACGGAAGAGAGAAATGTCTTATGTTAGGGGTGTCCAACTCGATTTCACTGAGGGCTGCATTGGGATTGTGTTTGATCTCGGGGGTGGGTGTGTGACTAGTTTGTCATCACTCATGTCAGGGGTGCCTGTGGCAGCCCGAATGCTCTGCCAACTAAATGAGTTGCATTTTCAGCTGCAATGGCCTCCTGAAACCCTCTGCAAGAAAATATGGAGTTCAGGAGAGTTGTTTGCAGCCCTCCAGCTCCATTTTCAGTGGCAGGGGCACTGCAGGCCAGTCCTTTGCTTTTTCCAGGGTGGTCCCATGGGCCAGATCTAAGCACGCCACAGGAAGGATCTGGCCCTGGTCTTTGAGTTTGATACCCTTGCCTTATGTGAACCTCTATGTGTGTCCGTGTGTGCCCATATATAACTATGGACATGTTCATATCTACATGTGTGTATATGTTTCTGCTTATTCTCTGTGCCCCAATGCAATTACTTCCTAACTTTAAAAAAAAACATGACCTGTTATGAAGCTATTACCTAAAGATTTCTTACCTTTGGATTAAAGTTGCCTTTTAATTAACAGTATATAATAATGAAAAGTATTGTGGCACTCTTTTCAATAAGATATTTCTAGAACTGTTCAAATGCACTTACAATAATGAAAAGAAGGGTGGGTTATGGCACAAAAAATAAACCCAAATGAAGTTGATTCAGTTCATTGTTTTTGCAAAGTTGAACATAACATAACAATGGTAACTCACTGACTTGTTTGCCAGTGGTTTAAACGCTCACAATTAATCATTATTAATAAGTAATTTAAAGTGATCAATTTTGCTTGACTATGTAGCTAAAGTCAGTCACTGTTACAAACTGTAGAAGAGTAACAAACAGGGGTTCTTAATTTCCTATTCCAGGAAATTAATGTTTCATCACTGACACTTGTCAGAATTTGTTTAGACTTGTGTTGTCAACATTAATTTCGACAACTGAGGGATGAGATTAAACTAGGCTGCCAGGCTAATGCTGCTAAAATATGACCCCTAGCGATCATCCAGATTTTTTCAGCCAAGTTCTGACAGGTCCAATTTAACATAGATGAGGAATTTGATTGATGCTGGTCGTAGACATGTGTGATTTTTGAGATTATGCTTCAGAGTTTCAGATATTAAATAAAGTCTCTCTTTATCATCTCTTATATGCATTTTATGGCTCTCAATTACTGTTAGATAAACAATATGACTTTATTGTTTGATGTCTTTTTTTAAAAAAAGACTTGGTATCTTTCAGCTGATTAGCATGGCTAATACAGGAAGAGTTGTGTTCAAAAAAAGAATCCCAAAATAGAAAGGATACATTTATGTAATGTCCTCATATCAAAGATAAGGAGGGCCCACTGACTAATCCTTAGGCAGAATAAAGATGGCATCTTAATTTCCACCTTGCTATGGAAATTAAATAGAATTTCGAATGCACAAGTAGGAATGCCTCAAGAAGAACTAGAGACACCATGTATATGCACTCATGCAGCTCTTTTATGTAGACATGCAGTGTCCACATTATAAATGCCGTGCAACATTTATAATGAATAGCAGATGTGTACCAAATGTACAGGTTGCTGAATTATGAAAAGTCCTAGAGTCCAGTTACCATGAAAACATTTTCTTTGTTTTGACGTCTGCCCTTGGTTGACATTCTACAAAAAATCTGAAATAAACTCAGACCCTAGAAAACAAATACAGTTCATTGAAAGGACACACAATGCCTTGAGCTTTCTTGTTTTTTAACCTTGTTTTCATTTTCACTCAGAAAAACAAGGAAATGTATCAGACTATGTTAGTAGAATAATTCACACAGCAAGGTCTTGGTGACTGCCTGGACAAGTCCCTGCAAGATTTTGGCAATGTTTTCTTGGAAGTGATTTGTCATTACCTTCTTCCTAGGGCTGAGATGGAGTGACTGGCCCAAGGTAACTCAGTTGGCTTGGTGCTTAAGGTAGGACTAGAACTTATGATCTTCCAGTTTCTACCCTATTGCCTTAACCACTATGCTAAGTGGGCTCTCTGGCAGCTATAGAAGATTTATAAACAAACAAACCTACTTGGCAGAGAAAAAGGAGCTTTGTGATACTACATATGGTTTAGTTTGATAAGAGCCGTGGTGGCGCAGTTGTAAGAATGCAGTATTGCAGACTAATTCTGCCGACTGCTGACTGCCAGCAGTTTGGCAGATCAAGTGTCACTGACTCAAGGCTAACTCAGCCTTCCATCCTTCTGAGGTCAGTAAAATAAGGACCCAGATTGTTGCGGGCAACAGACTGACTCTGTTAACCACTTAGAGAGGGCTGTAAAGCAATGTGAAGCGGTATGTAAGTCAAAGTGCAATTGCTATATGCAATGTAGGCAGTTTTGTTCAATCAAAAGTACTCAATTTTGAGTGAATGGAAAGTGATAAGTTGGCTTCAGTCACACGTACGTTGAAATAAAATTACATATAATTGATACGAATGATCTCTAGTAATGAGTTTAACAATTTTCCCTTTAATTCACACTAGAAGTAAAATTGGAAGAAACTTTTGAAAACCTTTGAAGATTACACAGCAAACCTTGTGACCTCATTGTTCTGCATTTTGCAGATCAGAGAGAAGGACCTCGGGGAGGAGGGAGATACAAGTGGAGAAAGGAGACAAGTTTGGAAAAGGATATTTGTAAAGCTAAGAGTCAGAAATTGTTAAGAGAGGCACAAGCAAGTGAAGAAAAAGGAAAGCACAGCAGGCAAAGAGCTGCAGCTCACGTCATTCAAGCTGACAGCAAAAAAGCTCATGGAAATCATATCATGTTGGAGGGAGTAAGGGATGGCAGATGTCAGCTCTTTAAGAAAGGCAAGGTCAAGAAATGGACACTGCAGGGATTCTAGAAATGCTACTTTATTGTTGTGAGGTAAATTAACAGAGTGTTGAAGGCCTGTCCAAAACCTTCTCTGCCTCCTTTTTAACCTTCACTGCCCCCTCTAACAGAGGTCAAGAAGGGCCTGCTCTGAGCCTCTTTCTCATGTTTCTAGTTTGCCAGGTCTGAGTAACTGCTTTGCTTCTCCCGCTTCCTTCTCAAGGCTGGAACTACATTCCTCTACAACAGTATGTACAGGATTCTGTGGCAGGATGAGCTGCCATGCTACAAAACACTGATCTTTTCAGTCGAGGGTAAAAGGGGGAAGTAAGAAAACCTAAACTAGGTACATTGAATTGCTAACTAGGGCATACAAAACTTTTGCCAGACCAATTCTTGAATACAGCTCGTCCGCCTGGAACCCACACTGTATATCGGACATTAACACGATTAACACAATTTAAGTTAGAGGAGATATATATATATATTTCACAGTTTTTTGGAGAGTGCAAGGCATTTCTCCCACTGAAGCAAAAGCAAAGCTAGCTAAGGGTTGAATTGGCATTCCAAAGCAAGCAATTAAGATTAACAGCTGTGGGACTTCCTGTTTTGAGCCTCTTCGTGAGCGGACCAAAATCTGTGACTGTGCGCAGTTTTGATCCGTGCTCACTGCTGGAGACCCTGAGCCAGCTGGCTTTGGGTTTGAAACCACCCGTAGAGGTGGTGAAGGTTGGGAGCTGCCAGCAGGGTTGAGGAGAGCCGCATCTCTTCTCCCCAGCTGTTTTCCCTTTCCGAGGCGGACAGAAGCGGCTGGCCAGAAATGGCCACCTCAAAGAAGAACTCGAACAGAAAAGAATGTGCAGGAGGAAGCTTGAAGGAGAAAGTGTGACATACCGGGCTTGCAATTGAAAACAACTATTAAAGGTACCAAATTTAAACAGCCAAAAACAATGCTATCTCTAAAAGACTTTTACAGCTGCGAATGAAAGGGTTAAGAGGGGAAAATTGGTCTCTTTTTTTTCCTCAAATACTGATCACTTCAACTGGCTTGGAATATCAAGAAAGGATTTACAAGAATTGGACATTGATTCCCTTGGATATTAATAGGCTGCTTTCAGCTGAAAATAAAGTACCATGTGATAAAGACTTTTGAATAACTTTAAAGAATTTTTTTTAAAAGAGTCAAAGATAGAAAACAGAGGGGGAAAGAGCTTAAATAGGGTGGAGTCTGGAAACAAAGGATACCACCTGGAGTTAAATTGTATTGAGAGTGGATTCACAAGAAGACGTGAAAAGAGTACATAGTAAAGGAAGCTCCGTGCAAGCCAAGCCCGAAAACTGAAAGTGAAAAAAGAAAATAAGCGGCTGTGGATTATCGGAGAACTCCTGGCTAGAGGATCTTAGCGAAGGATTAAAGTCATCTGGGGTTGCTTTAAAAGGGAAAAATCTCTTTCAGAATGTCATCACTTTTTGAAGAACTAAAAATACTATTTAAAGACATTAAAGAAGAGGTAAAATGATAGAAATGGAGATCCTGAAATATAGAAAATTACAGGAAGCATCAGATGAACAAGAAGGTGGGACAAAGAAGAAGAAACCATCTTCAATGATAAAATGACTCTAAAATGGGTTGAGAAAAGGGGAAGAAAAAGGAAAAGGAAAGAGAGTTAAAATCTAAGATTGGAGGCAACAATCAAAAAAAGTATAAAATGGGAAATAGTTATAATACTGCAAGGAGCCATGGTAGGATTTCAGAAGGAAATTGGACATAAAAGGGAAAAATGGGAAGGAGAAGAAGAGGGGAGTTGACAAGAAGAGAAAGTGGTAAAAATTGAACCAAGATGAGCAACAGCAAGAAAAATACATAAAATTAAAATCCAACAGTTAGACAATGGTTAATTTAAGTTACTGAGAGGATTCTGCAAAGTGCGTGAGATAAATATGGTTAAGTTAGAAAGAAGTTAGTATAGTTTTTTTCTGTTAATAAGTAAAGGAGGTAAAGGAAAGAGAATAAAGCCTCTAACAATTTAAAGAGAAAGTATGGAAATTATAAGAAGTATGGAACGTTTTAATACTGTTTTTCTTCTTGATGATGAAATATAGTGATATGGATATTAAATGGTAATAACGGAAATATCTTAAATAGAAATGAATGAAGGAGATAAATATTAACAATGGCTGAATTGAACTTGAAAAGAAATAATTACTTTAATTATTATTGTTATATGTATGCATAATCTTCTTTCTTTTCTCTTGTAAAGAATCTAATGGATATTTGTAGGAATGTACCAAGCAGAATCTGATTAATAATGGTTAGATGATATAAAATAGAGGGTAACAGAGGTAATAATGGTAAAGGTGAAATATAAAAGTTAAACAATAATTGGTTAGAAGAGATAGAGGTCTTATCCTTTAGGGTAGTAATTACAGGGTAAAATATGTTTTATAAGATAATATAAAATTCTAAACAAGATAGACAAAAGTGTAATAATATTGATTGGCAAGATATTGAAAATTGGAAAAAAAAAATTAATGAAATGATGGAATGATGAAATAACTGAATATAGAAGCTAGGAAATTATGGAAAATAGTGGAATTTGCTGATAAATGGAATAGACAAAATGATGTATAATTGAAATTATAGTCGGAGAAGGGAGGGTCCGGTAACACACTGTTCTCAAAAAAGAATTTTGTTTTTGTTTTTATATTTGTCTGTATGCATTTGTTTGCGGGAATGGTTCTGGGATGATAATACGAAGTGTTATAAGATAAATTAATCTAAAAATATGGAATATTTTGTATGTGAGAATATATAAAATAATTAATAGATGAGAATGGAAAAGATGTACAAGGAGCTTTAACCTACCGGCATATCATATGTTTTTCTGTGTATGTTTGTCTAAAATAATAAAACTTTTTCAAAAAAAAGATTATTACATGTTTTTTCAGGTATGTTTGTCTAAATAATAAAACTTTTTTCAAAAAGAATTTAACAATTTAGAAAGGCCATGCCGACCATTTGTTCTGGGCCTTAAAGACAAGGTGTTTCAGAGCAAGTTATTAATGAGGACCTAAGATCATCACTGAAGGGAAGAATAGAAGAGGCCTCTTCAGCAGAAGCTACCAAGTCCCCTCAGCAGCAGCCATGAAGAAATTAACAAGGCCACAAGCCATCCTGATGTGAAAAGTCCACAACAACTCATTGTGAGCAAATAGATTCTGAGTCAGACTGCAGTGAGGTGGAGGAAGGAATTTATAGATTCAGAATGGAGCAGAAAAGAAAGACCTGGGAAGAAAGAGGCAAGATTTCTACTGCAGAGGTTGTGGGAAGCCACTCAAGACTGAATGCAAGTTCCAGATACCATCTAAGGCCTCCGCTAGGAAAAAAGAGACACCTAGCAAGAGTTCAGTAAATCATCCAGAACTCCACCAACAAGCCTCCCAAACAAAAGATTAAGAAAATGGGGGCGAAAGCACAAAGAAGCAAAGGGAAGAATGAAACTCATCTTGACAGTAACTATTGGTCATTCTTCTATCAATAATAGAAAAAGTGCATGTCAAGGTACTAATTGAAGGAAGGCCTTGCCAAATGGAAGTGACTCAGGCTCATATTTATCTATGGTGTCATGGGACACTATTCACAGACTACTCCCAAACATTCAGAAGAAGCATTTCAAGAAGCAAGCACTGACTCTTAAAGACTACCAGGGAACAAGATTCCAGTAGTTGGAACAAGAGAATTCAACATGAAGTTCAAAGGCCACACCAAACATTTTGCCCCTGACCATCGTGGACAAGGATCCCAAGCTTGCTGGGGCACGGTGACTGGCATCAATCACGTGAGCAACACTGAATGGGAGGCTTGAAGTCTGAGTTTCCAGAGGTCTTCAGCAAATGGATTGGCAAGTATATGGGGACCCCTATCACTTTCAATCTAGATCCCAAGGTGCCACCACTGCTAAAGCCCAGAAGGGTCCCATTTGCCTTAAAGGAAAAATTGATGCACATTAGATAAACTAATAGCTCAAGGAGTTTTAGAGCCCACTGACCACTCCAGGTGGAGACACTCATAGTCACACCAGTCAAGACTGATGGGTCAGTGAGAATCTGTGGAGACTATAAGGGTTTGAACCATGCGCTCAACAGAGCCATATCCAGTTCCAGTGGTGCATCATTTACTACATTCACGGCAGGGGTACAGTCTTGCCAAATTGATCTGGCCCAGGCATATCAACAATTAACAGTTGATGATGCCACTGCAGAGGCCCAAACCATTGTGACTCATAGAGGTGCTTTCAAATGTAAAAGGTTACAGTTTGAGTAAAGGCACCAGGCATCTTCCAAAGCCTTATGGAAAGGATGCTCAAGGACTGCCAGGGGTAGTACCTTACTTTGATGATGTGTTAATCTCTGCTGAAAATGACACTCAGTTACAAGAGAGACTCAGAGAAGTCCTTACCAGATTCAAAAAGCGGGTTAAAAGTCAAGGAAGAAAATGCACTCTTAGAACTGACAAGGTTGAGTTCTTGGCTATATGATTGACAAGCATGGTATCCACCCACAGATGCCAAGGTTCAGGCAATCAAAGAAGCCCCTAGACCAAAAATGCAAACAGATTTGCAAGCCTTCCTTGGACTCATTAACTTATCACATGTTCCTACCTCAGAAGGCAACCATTGCAGAACCACTGCACAGATTATTAGACAAAAAAGTTCATGGGTCTGGGCAGAAAAGAACAATCTGCATTTAACAATATTAAAAGACTAATCACGTCTGATGCTGTACTGATACAGTTCTCTGAGAATTTGCCTGTTGTACTGACTTGTGATGCATCCCCTTTTGGAGTGGGGGGGGTTTGAGCCACAGGCTTCCCAACGGAGAAGCTCCTATTGCATTTTACTCGTGACTGACCAAAGCAGAGAGGAACTACAGCCAACTTGGAAAGGAAGCCTTGGCAATTGTTGCAGCTGTCAAGAAATCCATGAGTATTTATATGGGAGAACATTTACCATTGTCACAGATCACAAACCTCTGTTAGGCATTGTGGCAGGAGACAAACCATCACCATCCTGTCACCAAGAATGCTGAGGTGGACTGAATTTCTTGCTGCTTATTCATACAAACTCATCCACAGGCCTGGCAAAGACATTGGGCATGCAGATGCTTTGAGTCGCTGCCCACTCCTTCTCACACTGAGGACTTTGCTCCTGAGACTTACACCTTTTCCTAGAAACTGTTGCCAAGCTTCCAGTACACGCTGCTGAAATTGCCAGAGAGACTGCCAAAGACACTGTATTGGCTCCTGTTATAGGTGGATTAAGAAAGGTTGGCTTTTCAAGATCTACCTCAACTTGCCCAACCTTTTAAATCCAGGCAAACTGAATTATCTGTATTAAGAGGATGTATTTTGTGGGGTAACAGGGTGGTTATTCCTGCAAAACTGCAAAAAGAGGTTTGGAAATGTTACATGAGGGTCATCCAGGTATTGTCAGAATGAAGGGATTGGCCAGGAGTTATGTATGGTGGCCAGGTATTGACAAAATGGTTGAAAACTGGGTTGCATCTTGTCCCAACTGTCAGGTAGTCAGGCCTGCCCCACCTCCTCACTTCCCACACAGGAATGGGAATGTCCTAGGGGCCCATGGTCCAGGATTCACATTGATTTTGCTGGCCCTACCAGAGGGCACACTTTCCTTATTATAGTTGATGCATATTCCAAATGGCTAGAGGTTATCCCTATGGCATCCACCACAACTGAAGGTCATCAAACAGCTTAAAAAGCTTTTTGTAGCAATACGTAACTGATGTTTGTTTCTGACAATGGCCCCTTACATCCAACCTTTTGAATCATATCTAGCACAACAGGGTATCAGACATGCCCTGACAGCCCCTGGGCATCCTTTGGCTAACGCCGGCTGAACGATGGTACGATTTACCAAGGAAAAACTTCAGCAATTGGGTCCAGGGATATCACTGAGAGAGTTGAAAACTTCTCAGTGTTCAGCATATCACTCCCAACCCCAACTAATTTGTCCCCAGCTGAATTGTTGATGGGTAGGAAACTCAGGTCTCCCTTGATCGCCTTCATCCCACTTACGCACCCAACGCACCACTAGATTCCACTAGCAAAATTCACATTCACTGTGGGTGATTCTGTTTATGCTAAGAACCTTATGGGTGAACCATTATGGATTCCTGCTGAGATAACCCAAATCACAGGCCCCAGGTCTTACAGGGTACAAACGAGGATGGTGTCCTCTGGAGCAGGCACATTGATCAGTTAAGATCCAGATTGCCTCAGGAGCATCGCTTTTGCTCCTCTCTGGTTCCCATACCTACTGCTCTTCTAGGAAGGGGGAGGATCATGAGTGTAATGAACAAGCAAGAATCAACCCCATGTGTAATGAGCTAACATGACAGGAACCATCCCAAAACCTGTCACAATACCAACAACCATTTTCACAAATGGAAGATTGCACATCATTACCTGATTTAGGTGCTGACATTGGGTTGGAGATGGATTGGGAGGAGAGACCAGGTTGTAGTAACCAAACAGGTTCTACCATTACTACAAGTCCTAGTAAGGAAATGTCAGCAGACACATTTCCTCCCTCACAAGGTGAGAACCTTAAAACATCTGAACCACGTGTCTCAACGCAAAGAGCCCCACCTATTTAAAAGAATACATTAGATAGGCTGGGGTTTGAGTATGGACTGAACCTAGTGGGAGGGGTGTTATGTATGCAGGTTTAAAGTCATTGGTTTAGTTTGAACTGTTCTTGTAAAATGTAAGAAATGATTGGTTTAAAAAGCGCGGAAAACCCTGCACTCTGATTGGCTGGCAACCTGCTGCTGGCTAAGTAGCAGCCGCAGCCCAGCCAAAGTGGGTTCGTTCTGAGCTGTAGTCACTAATAAACAAAGAGCTTGAAGCACTGGCTCTGTCTCTTCATGCAAACTTAAC
>CM019151.1:22557223-22680384 GCA_009733165.1 Naja naja | reverse complement strand
GTCAGTAATCAGGCCTGCCCACCTCTCGCCCCAAACAGGAATGGGAATGTCCTAGGGGCACATGGCTCGGACTCACATTGAGTTTCGAGGCCAACAGAGGGCACACCTTTCTTATTATAGTAGATGTATATTCCAAATAGCTAGAGGTAATCCCTATGGCATCCACCACAACTGATGCTGTCATCAAACAGCTCAAAAAACTTTTTGTAACCCACGGGTTACCTGATGTTCTTGTCTCTGACAATGGCCCTCCATTTACATCCAACCTTTTTGAATCCTATTTATCGCAACAGGGTATCAGACATGCCCTCACTGTCCCTGGGAACCCTTTGGCTAACGGCCGGGCTGAATGCATGGTACATTTTACCAAGGAGAAACTTCAGCAACTGGGTCCTGGGGACATCACTGAGAAAGTTGAAAAACTTCTTAGTGTTCAGCACATCACTCCTAACCCATCTAATAACTTATCCCCAGCAGAGTTGTTGATGGGTAGGAAACTTAGGTCTTCCCTTGACCGTCTTCATCCAACTTACGCACCCAACACACCACTAGATTCCACTTCCAAAGTTCGCACATTCAGTGTGGGTGATTCTGTTTATGCTAAGAACCTTATGGGTGAACCTTTGTGGATTCCTGCTGAGATAACTCAAATCACAGGCCCTCGTTCTTACAGGGTGCAAACAGAGGATGGAGTCCTCTGGAGCAGGCACATTGATCAACTTAGATCCAGATTTTCTCAGGAACATTGCACTTGTTCCTCTCTAGTTCCCTCACCTGATGTCAATTCTAGGGGGGAAGGGGAGGAGCAGGAGGATAATCAGCAAGCAAGAATCCATCCCATGTGTAACGAGCCATTCGACAGGAACCATTCCAAAACCTGTCACAATGCCAAAATCCATCCTTAGAAGTGGAAGATTGTACATCACTACCTGACTTGGGTGCTGACATTGGGCTGGAGATGGGTTGGGAGGAGAGACCAGATTCTAACAATCAAACAGGGTCTTCTTTCACAGGAAGTCCCAGTGGGAAATGTCAGCAGACACATTTCTCTCTCACTGGGTGAGAATGTTAAAACTTCTGAACCACGAAGGTCTCAACGTACACGTAAGAGCCCCACCTATTTAAAAGAATACATTAGATAGGTGGGGTTTGAGTATGGACTGAACCTAGTGGGGAGGGATGTTATGTATGTAGGTTTGAATCATTGGTTTAGTTTGAATTGTTCTTGTAAAATGTTAGATGATTGGTTTAAAAGTGCGGAAAACCCTGCACTCTGATTGGTTGGCAGCTGTGGCTGCTGGCTATAAGTAGCAGCCGTAGCCCAGCCAAGACGGATCCATTCGAGCTGTAGTCACTAATAAACTCTTCACTGAAGCTCTTCGCGTCTGACTCCTCATGCAAACTTAACAAAAAGGTCCAGCTGAGTTAATACATTTCCATAGCACGTGGCCTACACAAAGAATGATTGGTTGGCAATCCTTTTTGGGATCAGACAAGAGAAGAAAGGCCAGGAGATGCGAGCAGTCAAAAATATTTATTCTACATTTATAGAAATTGCTGCTCTTATTCATGATATGTAAGACATTGTTTTGTATACCAGCTCAGGCTACCTGTCCATCAAATCTGTTCTGAAGGGCACAGGTTGTTTGGTAGAAATCTTTTCCTATTCTCTGCTCTTATCTGGAAATGGAAGGGTTTGAAGGTCAACTTCTCTGCTTGCAAAAACTCTCTGAATTGCTGCTACAATCACAGCTTCATCTCTTGATGCCACATTGATTTAAATGGTACAGACATAAAGACATTGAAATCAATGAATTAGGGGTTTTTCATGCATTAATAGCTTCCATGTGGTATCTCTTACAGGTTGGAAGTACATACAAAGAAAAACGCACAAGTAGTTAGAAGTTCCAATAGAATAAGAGAAAGTGAGGACAATAAAGTGCAATTTTTGTTCTTTTGTTGCTATTTCATGAAAATTCATTTTTTAAAAATAGAAAGGAGCCACATACATGAGAATACTACAGAAGTCTAGAATTTAGCACTCGATTTTGTTTTCATTTCGTTGTCATGTATTTTGAGACACGGCAACAAAAATGAAAAAAAAATCAGTGCCAAGCTTTGAACTACCATGTCAGCAATGAATATTCTGAATAGGATTCACACTTCACAAGACATCTGCTGAGTCTTGCTGTATAATAGTACAGTAAGTACTATCCTCCCCTTTATGTGATTGTGAGTCCCACATCAAACTGTAGTCCACATCGTGATTGACTGTAAACTGAGGGCACATACTGGTCCAGTAACTGATTTCTTTCATACATATGATGTTGTGTTTCAATGGTTAGAAAGCCCAGGCATTGTTATCTGAATATAGACCTTTATAGCATTCATATTTATTGTGTTTTTTTTTAATCTAGGTGAATTGTTAATACATATTACAAATCCATGTATGATATGCCATGTGCTAAACAAATAAATAGCACTTCATTCTAGACTCAGATTAAGAACCCAAATAGAAGGATAATGTAAATGTCAGGGCTCAAACCTGACAAATTTTCCTATTCCAATTTTAAATAGTTATGGTTGCCAGTCCTGTGATTATATAACCCTAACACACGGATATCAACTCCTCTGCATCACATTGCCATTACATGATTTTGTGACCTTTTTCCTGTTTGCCGAGCTGGAGTGGGTGTGGCCTGCATGCATCTGGCCTGTGGGCCTCCAGTTTCATACGCCTGCCTTAACACAATGCCTTGGAAATTCCTGGGTGCATTGGGCATTACGAGTAAGAAAAAGCAAGGGTGCTACTACAAGGGTGTCAAACTTGCAGTGTCACATGACTATCGCAAATTTTTTCCCCTTCACTAAACTGGGGGTGGGCCTTGAGTTTGACACCCCTGTACTACAACATGCACAAATGAATATTGGATTTCTACCATATTTCACAATCTCCAAATAAACATATTGTCCCTGAGACATACCGTGTTTCCCCGAAAATAAGACACTGTCTTATATATTTTTTGGCTCCCAAAAACACACTAGGTCTTATTTTTGGGGTAGGTCTTATATATTTATGGTGCCAAATAGTGGGTGTGAGTGTGTAGGGGGTTCGGGTGCATGGTTGCTCCCTGAAAAGTCTTCCTGGAACTGGAGATTTACACTAGGTCTTATTTTCGGGGTAGGTCTTATATTAGGGCAGGTTTAGAAAATAGTGCTAGGTCTTACTTTCGGGGTAGGTCTTATTTTCGGGGAAACACGGTATTTCTTAGTTCATGAATAGTTCATGAATAGAGAGTTTCAATGGCAGGTTTGTTCACACAAGATTGTCTATTAATCCAAGTAATGATTTCCATGTATACATGAATGATGCCATTGGAAAAGCCACTATGTCCATTAACCATTGCCATGGCTAGGGCTCTATTCCAATATGCACATAAAGGTAGTCCTCGACTTACAACAACAATTGACCCCAAATTTCTGTTGCTAAGTGAGACATTTGTTAAGTGAATCACTGCATCCCACTGTGTAGCTAGAGGTTCCAATAGAGTACGAGATTAAGATCTGCAGCCCATTTTATGACCTTTCTTGCCACATTTGCTAAATAAATCACTGCAGTTGTTAGGTTAGCAACATGGATGTTAAGTGAATCTGGCTTCCCCATTGACTTTTCTTATCAGTAGGTCACCTGACCCTGGGACATTGCAACTATTATAAATACATGCCCAGTTGCCAAGTATCCAAATTTTGATGATGTGACCATGGGGATGCTGCAATGGTTGTGTGGTCAAAAATGGTCATAAGTCACTTTTTTCAGTGCTGTTGTAACTTCAAACTATGACTAAACGAACTTTGCATTAATGGTCTATTAAATGAAAATGTTGGTGCCATTTCAGAGCTGATTCCACTGAATTACTACCAGATTGCAAAGCCCAGTTACTTGAATCTTAGATTACAATAAACCTGATGCCACCAGAGAAGAATGTTACAATACTAATTTCCGAATACTAACTTCCAGGGGTGGGATTCTACAGGTTTGGCCTGGTTTGGGCAAACCGGTAGCTCCAAAGATCAGCTGTGAGCGAACTGGTTCACTCCAACGATCAGCTGTTGGGTCCGCCTGTCTGCCCCGACTCCAGTCTGTGTTTTATTTCCGGGTTTTCCAGTGGATTGCCGCACATCAGCTATTTTACCCACAGGGCTTGCAGCAGAAGGTAAGTTGCAAATGCTGTGTGCGCATGAAGCACATGCTCACCGAACCAGTTGTTACACCGGTTGAATCCCACTTCTGCTAACTTCCTAATACTAACTTCCTAATACTTTTTTGCTGAATTGTCCCATTTGTTTCCAGCCAGCCTTACAACTGTAAATTCTTTCTGCAACACAGAGAATCAGCTGAAACACCTGTCTCAGCTTATTAATACTTTAAAAATTTAGAAAGCAGTAGGAGAATATTGCTCCTGGCTCTGGAACAGCAATAGGTTTGGAGCTCATGGTGCTTATTTAAAAATTGCCCAGAAAATATCAGGTACATTAAAACATTTATAGGAAAAGACTTGGAAAGATCTCCATCTAAGTCTTTGTATAGCAATGATCATTCGGAATCAATTGAATACATTACTGCCTAGGAAATAGGCCATTTCATCTCAATTATTTTTATTAAGTTTCAATATAAAATAAAAATACAGAAAAAAACCAAAAGAAAACTAAGAAGAGAAAATTGCAAAGAGAGAGAAAAAAGTAATTTCTGACTTTTTTTCAGTGCAGTAAAATACAAAAACAAATCAACCTTTTGTTTTACACTTCACGACATTCCAAACCATGTCTATATAAACAAAATCATTTTAATCATCAAAACCTAAAATCAAAGTTCCCTTTTTTTTGTTTTAAACAAAAAATCCATAAGTAGTTTCCAAGGAAAACTAGATAAACTCTTCTCTTTAATTAAAAGCAGGTTCACCATGCTATCTGCATCACATTTCTTATCCATTTCCATTGGAAATAGCCAAATGTGTCATTTCATAACATGGTGACATAATGCAATTATTCCTGTGCGTGCTGAAAAAGGGTTTCCCCCCCTGCCCTAAATTTAGCCTTGTATTGATGAAGAAAACTGTCAGCTGTGAAATGTTACTTTCATGTAAAACATACCCTTTAAGCTGAAATTCTAGGGATCCAAGAACAGTGTCCCAGCAGACGCCGTCAGACTGATTGATTTCTCCCATCTGAGGTTGAAGTCAAAGCTGTGACCTTGGAGATGGGCATCGGACATCTGATATTCCTTTTTGTAAATCTCCTGCTGACCTCTACGGTAGGTAATTTTAATGCCTGCAAAGTTTCAGTTTGGAAAGCCAAACTAAAGGGCAGATCCAAATACAGTCTCCTTTAACAGGGTAGGGGGTGGGGGGGTAGGGGTGGAAAACTGCTCAAAACAATAGACCACAGTACAGATTTCTTTAGATCCTCATTTTGAAGGAAGCGAGGAAAGGATTTTTGTGTCAACCACTATCATTCAAGCATTCTTCGTAAGCTTAATAGCTTAATTCTTATCGCATGGGCATGTGTAACTATTATTAAATCCAGTCTACAAGGTGAATAAAAATTAGGTTATAGGTTTTTTTTTTAAAGAAAAATCCTGCTTTCAAGTTACTTTTTAGCTAGAAGAATTGGATTGCTTAAACCTATGGTTCTTGCCCAGATTTTCCTCAATTCTAAGTTTCTGATATTTAAGAGAATCTTTCTTAAATAAAGGAAATAACTATTCAATGGCCTTTTCTGGACAGATCTGATTTCTACAGCTTAATCTTCACCACTTCATAATAGGAAAGAAGATTAAATACAACCTTCCTCTCCCCTAGGCTCCTTCTATTATTTTGAACCTTTAGAATGATTCAGATATTTCAAGGGCATTGATGTTCATTGTTAATCAAGAGAAACCAAAACAAAGAAACAAATGTGATGACACAACATAGCCTTTGGCTTTCATATTTGTGTCACAATGTTGCATGCAGGCATGTAGAGTAGGGGTGGAATTCTACTGGTTCGGACTGGTTCTATAGAACCGGTTGTTATGATTCTGCACAGTTCGGAGAACTGCCTGGATTTCTCTCACTGTCTTACTGCTTCACCCAGGAGGCTTCCCTGAGGCCCAAGAAGGCAAAAAGTGGAGGGGGGTGCAGCTCTCCCCACCCCCCCCATGCTCAATTTTTGCCTTCCTGGGCCCCAGGGAAGCCTTCTGGGAGAAAAATGTTCCCCCAAGAGGCTTCCCTGAGGGCCAGAAGGCCCCCAAAATAGGGGGGGTTGCTGCAAAAAAAGGCATGTCCACCCAGTCACATGGTCGCACCCACCTAGACACACCCACCTAGCCATGCCCACTAGCCACACCTACAGAACTGTTTGTTAGAAAATTTTAATCCCATCCCTGATTTGACCCCCTTGTCTATCTATAGATGCTTATGTTCAAGGATGTATTTCCAGATGTCTTCTTGAAGCTTTGCTGGATTCTGCTACATATTTAAAGTTTCAACACTATCTTCTTACATGACCTCCTCCTTTTTTTCTACCACAGGTTTAAGTCTTCAGATATTCCCTCAGCAGACTTTTCTCAGACTGACAATTTGCTCCCTATGGAGATACTACTTCTCCTTTCAAAGTAGAACCAAAAATCATTGATTAGTCTCCTGCTATTCAGTTATTCAAATCATTCCATAGTAACTATAATGATCTAAGCCCAATACAAAATAAAAAAGTTAGGTTTATAGCTGTTTTTTTAAAAAAAATTTACAGAATTTCTACATCAACGCACTGTCACTTCAATAATCAAGAATGTTTAAAGCAATGAAAAATCTACAGCATAAAAAGTAGAATGATATGACTGTAGCTAACATGGAATTAAAGGTAAAGATTGGAGTAATGCAGCAATTAAAAGCTTAGTGAAGAGGTGCATTTTTACTACCTTTCTATATATTTAGGACAGTGGATACCAAATGCATCCTACGGCATGTGCTCCCCAGCTTAGGAGCCATATCTATCACATGGTCGTGAGGAAATCTTCAAGATGGCCTTTCCTATCAATATAACTATCTGGGCAGGTTCAAAGTAAGAAGGAGGCTTCAATGATAGTCAAAGCACAAGCTGATAAGGATTTTAAATGACACCTTGAATTTTGCCCACAAAGCTCTTCATAATTAACTAACCCAGTATAAGCATCATATGATCGTTTCCCCAAACTTCCCATATCCTAACTATGCTTTGTATGTGTTCTGCATGCTGGTTGGTTAATCTGATTTCCTGTCCTGGGCTTTGTTATTTGTGTGTTCCGTAGCCAGAATGAACATTCATAGATGTATACATGCAACAGCTATGCAACTGTCTTTGAATGACTGATGTATATGTTCTCTGAGGTGCATTGCTGGAGAAGTCTGCTCAACCCTTAAGTTTGAGCAGCTCAGAAAGTGTTGTGATTGGCATCCTAGTTGTAACTGTGTAAAAATGTGTATCTCACCTTCATTATTTTTACAAATCACTCAAGCACTGAACATATCCAACACATGTTCCTCTTCCTATTTTTACCATAGCAATCCTGTAAAGTGAGTTGGGGCTGAGAGAAAGTTACTGGTCCAAAATCATGCAAGTGACTGTCATAGCCTTATTTGTGCAACATATGCCTTGTTCCAGCTGCAACCTGGAAATGGAGATTAAGAAGTATCCTCAGATTAATTACCTGCAAAAATGCTGGATTTTTTCTAATTTTGCAGCCTGCCATTGACTTCCATGAGAAGAATTATGAACCTGTTTCTATCCAACCATAAAAATAATCTTTCCTAGAGAGCAACAGGTTGTAAAAAGTGAGAAAATGTCTGCTTCCTTCATATCACCCAGCTGATTTGAATAATTTTGTATTTTAATGAAGGGACATTTCATTTATTTTGCTTCTCCAAAAGAGCAGAAATCTGCCTTCTGCTTAATCCACTTGGATTAAAAATAAAGCTCCAGTAAGCTTTAAGATTAGATATGATTTGAAATTCATATCTTTTGGGGGTCCTAGTTACACTCTGTAGCAACTACACCAACCATAAAGCACTACACATAATTTCCCAATGTAAAGAAGTAATACTTATGGTTTCTTTAGGGATACTATTGTCACCTTCTTAGCAGGCATTTAATACCTCATAAATTCATAACATACATCTCTCTCTTTATATTTACTACTATTTACACAGAAGAATTTTGTTGCAGCATATTTTAACAAAAGGAGATCATCCAGAGTTTTTATGATAAAGGCTTAACTTGCTCTGAGCTCCTTTATGTGCAATATGATATTAACACAGGATAACAGCTTTACTGGGATTGACTCAAAAATTTGTTTTTGTAAGTCATTTGTTGTTGAAGTCTTTGTCTATCTTCATGAATTTCTGGTTTTCAAAAGTTTTATGAAAAAAATTGAGCAAATGTAATAGTTCACATTATTACTACATGATGGCTGGCAAGTTTTAGAAGCCTCATTGGTCTACTGTAGTAGTTAGGGCCCCAGGCTAGAAATCAGGAGACAGTTCATAGGCCATGGCCATGGCCATACCACTGCAGGCATTTCTATCACATTCCTTTGTTATTGGTCCAACGACTGTCTGCTGCTGGACTATATCATGACTGGCATTGTTGAGAAGGGACATGTCTAAAGTTCAAGGGAGCTTGTGTTATCTCAATGGTATAGAAAGGGCACTCAACATTTTTTGTGGTTGGCCAGCACTCACTGCCCTATAATGCTACTGAGGACCCAAATATACTGACTCTGTAAACCACTTAGAGAGGGATGTAAACAGGGGCGGGATTCAAATTTTTTAACAACTGGTTCTGTGGGCATGGCTTAGTTGGTGGGCATGGCTTGGTGGTCATGTTACTGACTGTGCATGGCCAACTCAACATCACTCACATCGAGGCATGCATCTCCTCGCATGGCCTCTCGTGCTGTGGGGATGCTGCAACAGTCGTAAGTGTGAAAAAGGGTCATAAGTCACTTTTTTCAGTGCCATTGTAACTTTGAATGATCACTCCACACAAGCAAAGTACCAGCAAAGGAAGGGAAAAAAACTCCAGAGAAGTTCTAGAGACAGGAAGCCTAGTCCTGCCAAGAATGTAATAAGGGTTAACGGAGAGGCAGTTTCTGTAAGCAACACCAGAATATTTCCTGCCTGCCTTCCTTACAGGATTAGGCCAGCAGTTCTCCAAACTGCTTAGAATGTTAACAACCAGTTCTAGCAAATAGGTGCGAACTGGTAGAATCCCACCCCTGGATGTAAAGCACTGTGAAGTGGTATATCAGTCTAAGTGCTATTACTATTATTCTATACAGTTTCAATCTGAGGTGATATTTTTAAAAAGAAAGTTTACAATGGCAAAAAATTATCAGTAAATGATATTAATGACATTTACATTAAAATCACGTTTTCAGAATTCATATTAAAACTGCACATGACACATATGAATTTTAACAGATTTTTAAAATGGTAAAAAACTTTAATGGGAATGATTTGGATTGATCCAGATGCCCACTCCTCTGATTACTGTATGATGATGGAAATGGTGTTGGTGGCATCTTCACCAACATCAGGGCTCAGTTCTCTGAAGGCCTATGGCAGCATAGTGCTATTATTCCAAGCACAGAGTGGCTTAAAGGATTAAGATTTCATTGCTGTCATTCTGGCCCCTGTTTGTGTTTGTGGCCTCAGTTCATAATTCAAATTGTTCATAATTTCATTTTGCTAAATATGACTTTTCAAGCAAGTCTTCCATTCAGGTTCATAAAAGAAAAATATGAACATCTGTCATCCAGAAATTGCTAGTTTTGATGGCACTTAGCACAATTGCCATTAAGTCTTGGCATTCACCATGCCATAATATTTTCCTTTTCACCTTATTTTCAGAATACTGTTATTCTGATGGGGGAAATGCTGAAATAATTTAAGGAGCTTAGTCTCTAGAATATCAACAGCTGAATGGCATTATCTCGATTCTAAAACAGAAAAAAAACTGTGTCAACACAGATGGGTTCAGACTCATTAACTGAGCATGGAAACAGCTCTTCCAAAGATTTTATTCACATGAATTTATGTTAAACTAACAACCAGTTAGGGAAAACATGCAGGATGTGGCTTCTTGAGTTCTTTCCAACCTTTTTGCTACCAGAGCCCAGAGAATGTCTGCATTTTTTCTTCCGCGTGGTGATATACTAATGTGTTGTGACTAGATATATTTGTGTCTGCTTTGGGTTTTCCATCATGTTGCGTCTATATGAATTTATGTGTGTGTGTGAGTCCATTGGGAAGCTCAGGGCAAGCAGCATATGTTTCAGTCTGGCTCACATGACCTGGACAGAAAAGGAAGAGAGGCTTAAAATGAAGTAGACCTAAAATGAAATAAATAAATAAAATAAAATGAAATTCTAGACCTAGAAAGCCTAGAACTATGCCGTCTTCGGATCTAAGTGTCTGGATCTAAGTATAGTATATAAAATCATACATTGCAATGTCCTACCAGTCAATGAATACTTCAGCTTCAACCATAACAATACAAGAGCACACAATAGATACAAACTCAAGGTTAACCGCACCAAACTTGATTGCAGGAAATATGACTTCAGCAACAGAGTGGTCAATGTCTGGAATACTCTACCTGACTCTGTGGTTTCTTCCCCAAACTCCCCAAACTTTAACCTTAGACTTTCTACTATTGACCTCACCCCTTTCCTAAGAGGTCTGTAGGGGGTGTGCATAAGCATACCAACGTGCCTACCATCCCTGTCCTATTGTTTCTTTTATTGTTTCTTTTATTTTTCCTATATGTATTCATTTCATGTATTCATAACTATGTTTACCCTTATACTTATTATCTTGTAAGCGATTGACAAATAAATAAATAAATAAATAAATAAATAAATAAATAGTTGGCTGTATTCTGACCTAAGGTTCCACCTTATGTCCAGTAAAGATGCACTGAGGATTTCCCCCCTTCAGGTTTGTTCTCTTAGAAATCCTAATGCCAATCCAACACATTTCAAAGAAATATTACAACTGATTAACAACTTGGGGTGGGAGTAGCATCCTGGAAATTGCAGCAAAAGCTTTGTTTTGTTTATTTTTGGGTCACACAGCAGACTCTTTGAATAAATTTGGTTATCCATAAAAGCAGACATTTGCTTACTTGAGTCTTTGAAAAAGTAAGGGTAGGGTAGAGAACAACATGCAGTGTTTATGTTTGAACAATTAAGATAATCTTGTGATTTAAAAAAAACATTTCTGTCAGTCCAATGAAAAATAATTGGGAAGTCTTTTAAAATTTTACAGGTACTGAGCTGTGAACACAAACTGGCATTAATTCACTCCAATTGTTCATCGATCTGCAGGAGAACCAGTCAAAGACAAATGATCTGCTTCTCCTAAGAGAGGATAAAGAAGGAAAATACTTATAGTGCAATTACTCTACTCATATTTATCTGCAAAAAGTCTGCAGTGTTATTTATTGCATAATTTATATCATCCTTTTCTGGTAATGAATGCTAGGCTGTTCCTTGACAGTTTGTGTGCCCATATTTTTTTTCATGAAGTTCAATGAATGACATTGGAATCACTACAGGTGCTCCTTGGTCAACGAACACCTATTCAGCAGTTTGTGAAACTTACAACCTGCCCTGATTTCCAACTGCCAAGTATCAATGGTCATGTGATCGTGATTGGTCAATTTCCTTGTGGCTTTCCACAAGCAAAATCATTGGGGAGGCTGGTAGGAAGTCAGCATTCACAGTCACATGAGGCATTTGTTTAACAAACCACATGGTTCACTTAATCAATAACTGCTGGAAGTATCATTGCTGAGTGGTATGGTTTACAATTGCATCACTTACCAATGGATCCTAATTACTGAAGCAAGAACATTTGTATAACTTTTCATTAATTTTATTTAACAAAATATAGCATAGATATGAATGGTTGCCACAGGTCAGGGGTTGGTAGTCTGCAACTCTCCAGACATTGCACTTTAGCTTGCAGCAAACCAAGCCAACAGGACCAAGTATAAGGAATGCTGGGAAACATAGGTCCACAAGATATAGGATGATATTGGTTCCCAACTGTACATGAGACCGCATCTTATCCTATATATGTAGTTCCCGGATTAAGAACATCTGACTTACGGACAACTCATACTTACGAATAGGTTGTATATTTATGAAACATGATTCTTCTCTTTCATTTCATCTTTCTTATCTAGTCTTCTGTAGAAGAAATCTTCACATTATGTGTTTGAAGTAGGATAATTTGAGCCTGGCCTTTTGTCCCTTTAGTGAGAATTCTGGATTGATTTATTCAGTGATTCATTTATTTGTTTACTTGGCTATCCATGGAATACTCAGGATTTTTTTTACAACAACAACATTCAGAACTATCAATATTCTTTGTATTCTGCTTCTTCAAAGTCCAATTTTCATTTTCATGGAGTGTCATAAGGAACACCATTGCTTAAACTGTTCTGATCTTTGTAACTATAGACACATCATGGCATTTGAATTATTTTGTCACTGCCTTTGTAGCTCCTCTACCAAGTGTTAGCTTGCAGTGTATTTCTTAAAGAATCTAAAAACAAGATAGAGGAAAAATAGTTTGTTCATCTAATATCTTGGTGATTCCGACAAATACTGACCTCCATTTTTTCCTAGTTATTCATAACTGCTGCATAACTGCAGTATAATAGCAGAAACTGCAATTTCAATATTACTGTATAAGGTTATGCTTTCTTTTACGTAATTAAAATTTGTTCATATAATTGGATGGCTAGCTTTGTTATTAAATAGTTTGTCTTTGACTTTATAATATACCCCATTATATTGTGTTTTTTTCTTAAAAAAACTTTAGTAAATGTGTATGCATAAGTCTTTTATGGGAGAGTTAACTATGTGGGTTAAGTACACTTCATAGTCCACTAAACGTAATTACATTGTAATTATATAGAAATTACAACTAAAATATAAAGTATAACTTCACCACAAACTACTGTATTCTTTTGCCCATAAATGCATTCCAAGCAATTATGTCGCCAGCTTTTATCAGTGGCACCAGATGTTTAATATGATACAAACTTATCAAATAATTTTAAATACGTCTTGCTGGCTGGGGAATTCTGGGACTTGAAGTCCACAAGTTGCCAAGTTGGACACTCCTGGTTTATATACTGAATATTTCTGCTTTTCTTCCATGCTAAACCTGGGTGAAGAGATGAGGTTAGTCCTGCTATTTAGGGTCAGAGAATGACCCTGGTTAGTGACATTGTGTTGGAGAGGAACTGTTTTGATTAGGAGTCTGCAGGGAAGGGCCCAGGGAGAACACAACAAAATGTTCACTGTGATATTAGGATGCAGAACTTCTCTTTTGAGTTTTGGCATGTGCCATTGTGATGCAAATGTGAAAGGGCAGAGCTTTTGTCATGCGGTCACAAAACATATTTTGTTACTGCAGTTTCAAAATGTGTTAGTGATATTGTAAAGGTTAAGAGTTGACCCTATTTGGTTGTTGGCATTCTGGTTGGTTATGGCTGAAATGGAAAGAGAATAATTTTAGCACATCTCACTCTGTCCCTATAGATGTGACCAAGAATAAATCCAATTATCCTGTTTACAGAATCTCTTCATAACTATGGAAAGCATTCCCTTCTTAGAATAACTTTCCTAATCTTTTCCTTGCAAAAAGAAAGGAATAAGAATCATCCTAGCAAAAGCAGAATGAAATTGACTAGAGGCAGCATGGATTCAGACCCATGGAATTGTCTGAGGCAAATCTAATAAGGAAATGATCAGCAGTGCAACTTAGCAAAACCACAAATGTTCCATGTAAACTGGAGACAAAAAACCCTCATCTCAACAATGTTCCACCTATTTCTTATCAAGGATACAACAGTAATTTTCAGTAATGCTGCCACTGCTCAAAAGCATGCCTTTTTCTTAATAATAGAACAGATTTCCTTATATAGGTAAAACCTGTCTATTTTCCCCTGCATGATCATAA
Source organism: Naja naja (assembly GCA_009733165.1). NCBI lineage: Eukaryota > Metazoa > Chordata > Lepidosauria > Squamata > Elapidae > Naja > Naja naja. The sequence continues at coordinate 22,666,333 of CM019151.1, read as the reverse complement.
AATCCTGACAGTAAATCAGAGCTTGAAAATTTCTCAAAACACAATTCAAACTTTTTATACAGTCTTACTTTCCTCTTTTCCTCTTCTTTTGTAATTTGCAACCCAATGATTGTTATTTCAATTAGTCATGTGATTTTTCTCCTGAGTGTTAAACTACATTTTGTTGTTTTCTATGACAGTGACCTGAAATTACATCACATTGTTCACTTCATTAGACTACAACTCCATAGAGCAGGGGTGTTAAACTCAAGGCCCGGGGACTGGATCTGGCCCATGGAGATGCCTGGGAAACAGTGAAGTTTTGGCCCGTAGTGCCTCTGCCAGTGAAAATGGACGCTGCCCTCCTGAGCTGTTTTCCATGGCAGAGGGTTGCAGGAGGCCGTTGCAGTAGAAAATGGAGCTTAGGAGCCTGTTTTTGCTGGCAGAGTGCTTGGGCCACCACAGGCACCCCCGGCATGAGTGACATTGAGCTGGCCATACCTACCCTGGCCTCCCGAGGTCAAATACAACCTGGAGGCAGCCCTCAATGAAATCGAGTTTGACACCCCTGCCATAGAGTCTCCACAGAAAATAGGAGCTATGTTCCTGGAATTCTTGGTACAACACAAATTCAATGAATTTCTACCCACTACCCTAAACTGATGTAGTGTTATTACTTGTTATTGTTTGTACTCCAGACTTTGCAAAACATTCAGTATATGCATTTTATGTAAACTTTCATGTAAACTTAAATGTTAGAACTATAGTATATATAATTTCATATCCGGTAAAGAAAAGCTGATTCAGAACTTCAGAAATTCGTACAAATGCTATTCTCATTTCCAAACTGACTTGAATTCTTTGCTGGCTCAAACAGCATACTGATACATTTATGGGAACACCATTAATGAATGGACTGAAAGAGTGAAAGCCATCAGGGAATAAGAAAGATGGACTGATGCTAATTGTAAGCAATCTTTTCTTCCTAAGTCCAAGATTACAAGAAAGAAGGAATCCTAGTGCTTTTTAACCAACATTCTGCATTACATTGAGAAAATGCAACACTGCAGCTGTTTGGCAGTGTCCCTTAAAATCCAGCTGAGATTTTAGACCTTCCTGTGACTGCACCCCTGTGGTTTGCATTACTTTTTTATGGGATTCTGTTTTATGGGGTGCTAAATGGCTTAATTACATTTATTCTGCTTGCTTGATTATATCCTATTTAATCTGATACAGGAAATTTCTATTTCCCAGATGAAGAAGTCCTTGCATTTCCAGGGTAAAATGTTATTTTTAAAAAAATAGACAAATCTTTAGGGATTACTGAAGATATTACTGCTTTGTCTATTTGCTGAGAAGTATATGAGTTTCCAAACCACAGTGAAATTGACAAAAATTATGTTCTGGATGCAGTAGCAGAATAGATGAGTTATATTCCCTATGTTGGTACTAAAACTTTAGCTGATTTTTATAAATAGAAAATATTAATTCACATTCTAATTTAACCCATAAAGAAAGGATTCAAAATAAAGTAATTCAGGTGCAAACACACTTATTTAACAGCAAAGTCCATAAAATTAGTCGGTGAACATATTTAATTTGGGGCAAACATATATAATTAAGCTAAATTGAATCAAGAATTCATAACCTCCCTAGCAGTTGCTGAATAGAACTCTTAATGGCCCCAATAACTAGCTCAGTTCTCCTATCCCTAATGTGAATATTGCTTTTTCAGAACAGTTGAAAAAATGTATTACTGTCCAAACTAGTGAAAGTGTTACATCTTTTCTCCAGTCTCCAGCAAACTACATTCTTAATTCTTTGCATCTCCTTTAGATCATCAAGGATGACTATTTGACAATTGACATACATTCATATCTGGAAAACCAGACTACAGTGATGCCTAAATCTTTCCCATGTTGTTGTTGTTGTTGTTGTTGTTATAATAATAATAATTATTATTATTTCATGATTATTACATCAAGGATAAACATGGAAACTGCAACGCAATTATTCACAAAGGATATCAAATGTCCATCTTCTTGTGACTTTCTGCAATGACTCAGATACATTTTCCAAAATGTCCTCCATATCAAATGAAGACTATTTGGTAATCCCATGAGCTGGGAAAAATTATGTGTTTTCAGTTGAAGTAGTCATAAGCAGTGATGGGATTGAGCAGTTCACACCACTTCGGAAGAACCGGTTGTTAACTTTCTGAGCAGTTTGGCAAACTGGTTGTTGGAAGAATTCATTAGGGTGGAGAACTGGTTATTAAATTATTTTAATCCCACCACTGGCCATAAGTAATACAAGGCCAATGAGACTAGGCAAACTGTGTTTCAGGCCTCAAAGGATGATTTAATTTTGTTTTTAAGAAAGCTGCTTTACAAGGTACACATTTTGTTATATCAATTCTAAACCATTTTCTGGAAATGAACTGATTTTGGTATAGTATTTTATTTATTTTTATTGTATTAAATTTGTTTGCCAGCCATCTTACCACAGGGTAACTCTGAATGGCTTACAATATTGTTATAATGTATTATGTTTAATTGGTAGCTAAAACAGAGATGAATTTATCTGGTGGCAGCTTTTTTTTCCCTTTAAAAAAGTATACACATGAACAATGTCATGATTGTTACACACAAATGCTTATCGTGTCTCATTTTTGCTCTCAAATCAAAGAGTGGATATATTTCTATGGGCATGTATGACAATGATGGCTCTTAATTGGTCCCTGCACTGAAACTTTAAGCTTATCTCTTAACTAATTGGGGGGAGGGACAAAGAAAATTTTTGGATCAAGTCCCATGGATGGAAATCATCTTGGCATAATCCTAGAAATCATTGCTTTTCTTTCCCCCATATTCTTCTGATATTCCAGACATGTTATAGGGATCAAATGACCACCTGCTTTGGATAAGGCATATGTAGATAATCAGACATATTTTTCTGTCTCTAAACAGCAGGACATTAGATGTAGCAGCTGTGGCATCAACAGGATTCTTTGGTATGCATTCAAGCTTTGTCTTCCTTTTTTTTTGGAATTATACCAGTTCAGGAATTGAAACTTTTTGTACAGATTCTCTTGGAATCATTTTTTTCTACCTTGTTTCTCTTTCTCCAAAATTAAATACACCTTAATGACTAGACTGGACTGATGACACTACTCTGATAGCTGAAAATGCAAATGATTTGCAAGGCACAGTAGTGAAAATTAAGTAGCACAGTAGGTAAAATGGGAATATGATTAATTATAAAGAAGATAACAACTAGCCTTAGAAAGGACAACGAAGACATACAATTAATGATAGCTTCTGTCTTTCAGGACTGACTGTCAATGGCAAAGGATCCAATAGTCAAGAAATATGCTGTAGATTAGCACTCAGCAATTCAGAACAGTAATGAATAGAATAGAACAGAACAAATTGGAATAGAATAGAATCGAATAGATTTTATTGGCTGAGAACTTTTGCAGTTGAGACAAATTATTTGTGTGTCTAATCACACTGGCCAAGTGTGATTAGACACGCAAATAATTTGTCTCAACTGCAAAAGTTCTCAGTGTACATGCAAAGCAACAGCATAATAATAATCATAATAATGATATCAATAGGATGGGGTATTAAAGTGCTCACTTCAGCAGCACATATACTAACATTAGAATGATACAGGATGGGGTATTAAAGATGAGAAGGATAATAATACTGAAAGCCATACAGCATGGGAAATTATACTTAGACACAAGACAACATTGTGAGAATTAGGTATTCAGTAGAGTGAGGGCATGAGAGAAAAAAACTGTCCCTGTGTCTCGTTTTTTGGCATGCAAGGCCCTATAAAAGGATCCTGAGGTGAAGAGTTGAAACAGTTTATGTCCAGGATGTGAGGGGTCTGTAGATATTTTCCCAGCCCTCCTTCCGACCCACACAATATACAGGTCCTCAGTGGAAGGCAGGTGGGTTGCAATTGCAATTGCCCTGGAAAAGATACTCATGACATAGCTATACCTATAATGATCAGAATTGTACAAGTAATAGTTTTTCTTATGATGCCCTATGGATACGAAAATGAACTTTGAAAAATAAAAGGATAGAAAGGGAATTCATACTTTTCAACTTTGCTGTTGGAAAGGTCTCTTGAAAGCACCATGGATAGCCAAAGAAACAAACCACTGGATCACAGGAAAAGAAAAATCAAGAATTCTGATCTGAATAAAAAAAATGTTCAGGTTCAAATTATTGTATTTTGAATTTACAGCATTATGCAAAGTCCCAACTCCCTTGAAAGCTAAGAAAGGTGGAATGAAAGAAAAGTAGAGGATGATCAGCACACAAAAAGGATGTATATAATTACAGTAGTGATGGATGCACTGTTGGGATGCATGAAATATTAGGCTGGGAGCAGATCATCCTGGAGAGAGTCTCCGTTCCTTCCGCCGCGACCTGAAGACCTGGTTCTTTCACCAATCCAGCCTGGACTGAAGCAGAGTGGGATGGGTTTTTAATTGTATTTTAACTGTGTTTTAATTGTATTTTGATTAGTTTGTGGGTTTTAGAATTTATTGGGCTTAAAACTTAATACTGTTTTAATTAATTTATTCTGTATCTGTATTTTAACATTGTGAGCCGCCCTGAGTCCTCAGGGAGAAGGGCAGCATTTAAGTCCAATAAATGAATGAATGAATGAATGAATTCAGGGGTGTCAAAATCAAGGCCAGGGCCCAATCTGGCCCACAAGGCTGCTCTGGAAATAGTGAAGGACCCGCTCACAGTGCCTCTGCCAGCAAAAAACAGAGCTTGGGAGGGCTGCAGGCGGTCCTCCTGAGTTCTGTTTTCACTAGCAGAGGGCTGCAGGAGGCGGCCAGAGCCAAAAATGGAGCCTAGGAGCCCATTTTTGCTAGCAGAGTGCTCAGGCCACCACAGGCACCACATGGCTACCTTGGCCACGTCCACTGCAGTCCCCCCAAGGTCAAACACAACCCTGATGCAGCCCTCAATGAAATGGATTTTGACACCCTTGGTCTAACTATTTGGTTGTTAAAGTGCTGGTTGTCAACACTGACTTGATGGCATATAATCATTCAGTCAGTCATTCAGTCATATGGTCTTTAAACTGAAGACGCAACACATAAATTACCAACTACTTTGTAAGAGACTTCTTGCAACCCTTTATCCTTACTTTGTAGCATGTACAGTATATTCAATAACATAAGAAATATACATTATATGTGATACTATAATATACACTCTGGCATTTAATAATATTTTGTAATGCAATTCCCACTATTTTTTCTCATCAACCAGGTTGATTAGGGTTGATGGGATTTGAAATTCAAAGTATCTTGAGGATAACAATTTCCCTATCAATAGTGTAATCTTTACAGGTTATTCTCAACTGACAATCATTCATTTAATGACATAATGACTGAAATAATGACGGCGCTGAAAAAGTGACTTACAAGCAGTAGTGTAATTAAAATGTGGGTGCTTGGCAGCATCCCAGGATCATGTCTTCACCATTTATATGGATCTTCCAACAAGCCAAGTCAATGGGAGAAGCCAGATTCACTTAATGACAGCATGAATCACTAAACAACCATGGCAAAGAAGGTCATACACTCAGGAACAACTCACTTAAGGACCACATTACTCAGTGATGGAAGTTCCTTTCCCGACTATGATCATAAGTCAAGGACTCCCTGTATAATAACATTTTATAAAAGAATAGGCTGTGAAGTTACTCTGATGTCATGTCTTTGAAATATCATGTTTGAAAGCCATCATGCTAGAAGTATAATAGTTTATATGGCAGTGAGACAGGAAATAGATTTTGGTTTTGCATGGACTAGCCCATCGTTCGATCAGTTCTTTGTCTTAGCTGTTAATAGCAGACATTCAATTGGCATTATCCTTTCCTCCTAATATCTAAATGCATTTGGAACGTTTCAGAAAGTGATGCCTTTCTTTATAACTATATTTTTTTTGACTACTATCAGTTTATATCTGTGGTAGGGCATAGTTTGCTAATCAAAATTAATGTATTTTAGTATATTTAATGTATAAAGAAGATTGAGAGAAATTTCACTGTCATAGTTAGATCTTTATTTAATGGTGTTTTAATGTGCCAAGATCATGTAATCTCTGTAGTAGTAGTAGACATGTTTAATTGGTCCACAGTACTCTACACAATTACTGAGTCACTAAAACCTGAAATTCTCTAAAAATGTCTAAATTAAAGAGCTGCATATCTGGGCAGCTTGACATGATCATTTATCACTTCATCATACATCATATGTAATAAACTCTTGCAATATCAGGAGCATGTTTTGTAAATCAGGTTAAAATAGTTACAAACAAGGCACCTACAATGCCTACAATGAATTGTAGATGTTGAACTTGAACTACATAGCTGTAAATTTCAGGATATCTGAAAACTGTCTTAATCTATATGACTTTACCCAAAATTTATTCCTGCCTTGAAAACCATGTTAAGTATTCTAGAGAGGCAAACTTAGTGGGACTTAAAACAAACAAAAGACAAAAATACAGTGTTTTTTTGTAACAATTATAATAAATGGAGAGCATCCAAAACAACTATTTCAGTACTCAGAATGGGCAATAAGGACCTCTCTGTATTTTGCTTTGTACTGTTTTAATTCTTAGTCATTTATTTATTTTTTTTCTATTCACAAATTCTAGTGACACTGTCAGATTTTACAACATGGTTTTTGTTCCTGTTTTCCTTGGCATGTATTTTTATTTACGTATGCCTTTCTCCAATGCAGTTTGTAAAAAAACCAAAACAATATTTAGAGTGAATTGAACACTGATAAGATTCAATGAGTTAAAGAAACAGTTAAGGAACAAAACAGATGAGATATTTCCACTTCTATTTACAGCTGACAGGAGAACAAAGCGATAGCAGTTAAAATAGTTGCTTTCAATTTCCTCCATCATGATGTTGCACACAACTGAAATATAAATAATAATAATGCTGGATATTAATCAGCTAAGACTGGGCTTAGCAAATATGTAATCATGCAGATGTTCATGAGACACATATATCACTACACAAAACTATTTAAGCACCTACAAGTTACTTTTCTTTATCTGCAATGTTTGACCAGGATCTGAAATCTTAATGAACCCAGGAGCTCTTGCATTCATTGATAAGAGTGAATGGAGTAAGTAGATGTGTGAGTAGATAGAATGGAGAGTTGCTAATGCAGGAAGATTAGCTCAAATCCTGTTGTGGTTCGGTGGCAGCAGGTGTGGACGGCTAAGGACTTGGAGAGTGAAGACTCAGATGAGGGGCCTGTGTGTGATGCAGGGATGGGGCCAGGACCATCAGGGAGTGGAATGCTGCCTTCCACTTGTGGAGGTTGTGGAGGCTGGCAGCAGCGATGAAGAGGTCCCTGAGAAGCCTGTGCCAGCACACATGTGTGCAGGGCTGCTCGAAGGAAAGAACAGCTGCAGCAGCACTGGCGACTCAGGAATAAGGCTGCAAAGTAATGGCCCCTTTCTAAGGAGATAAAAGCCAGCTGAGAAACCACAGTTCTTTGCAGAAGGCAAAGAAGTTTTACACTTGAGCCTGGTGGATGTTAGGAATATATGAGTTGGTGTTTGTGTTGGAATTATTGCTTAGTAACATTATCTTGTATTTGGCAGCCTTGCCAAACCTTGGCAAGGCTCTATCTTATTAGAGCTAATTGGTTTGAAGCAGCCTTTTATCTGGGAGATTTGAAAAGAAACATTAAAAGGTTGTGCTGTGACCTTTGTCTTGTGTTTTGCTTCCTTGGTACCAAGTTTGGGTCAGAACACATCCCTTCCCAGTAAGGAATGTGTCATTTTGGTGTTGTTCCATTTCAATATCCTACTGGTAATCTGCCAAGGACCAGCATGCATCTCCTTGGGATCTTACAGCTTGCTTCTTGCCACTTCAGTGATTTTTTTCAAAACTTTACATGCTGAGTGACTCCTTTTGAAAAGCCAACCCAGATAAGGATGGGTACAAGGACTCATCTGTTATTGGCAGGGGTGGGCTTCGAAAATTTTAGCAACAGGTTCTCTGCCTGGTTGCTGGGTGGTTGTGGCCATGGTGGATGTGGCCTAGTCAGCCTCCTGCACCATGGTGGGGGGACATTTTTGCCCTTCCCGGGCTACGGAGGCTTTTTTCGAGCCACCAGGAGGGTGAAAATGGCCTCCCCCAGTTCCGGAGGCTCTCTAGAAGCTGGAAATGGCCTGTTTCCAGCCTTCCTAAACTTCCAGGAAGCCCCTTTTTCACCCTCCCTGAGCCTCCATGTGCACCCTGCACTACCTGCATCCAAAACAGACCATGTGGGGACTCCTGGGGGGGGGGCGGGTAGGGTGGAGTGGGCAGGGCCAGCCAGGAGTAGGACTTGGGGGTTCTCTGAACTGTGCAGAATCTTAGCTAGAGGATCTCCCAAACCCCTGCAAATCCCCAGCAGCCCACCCCTGGTTATTGGGAACTTTGTCATTAAACATGAAATAATGAGAATGTCACTCCAAGTATTTGCTTATTTAGATTTTTAAATCCTCCAAACCATCTCATAGTGCTCTAGGCAGCCTCCAACAATCAAATCACAGTTAAAAACCACAGTAGCATTCCAAATATTAAAATCACTCTAAAACGTTGAAGTAGCATTACTAAAATAGTGTCTAAGATTACTGAAAGCCATTGAGAAATAGGGGTCCTCAAAGTTTTGCAGAAGGCCAGTGAAAACAAACAGGCCTTCAGCTGATTTCTCAAAATCCCAAGGGACAGGCTTGGCTCAAGTTCATTACCAATTTATTCCAAAGTTCTGGTGCTGCTATGGAGAAGGCCCACTGAGGCACATTATGTCCTAGCAACACATAAGCCTTTCCCAGCTGATCTCAGATTTGCTATGCAACACTGAGCTCTCAGACTAGATTTCAAAAAAAGGCCAGAGAAGAGGGGCTCAATTAATCCAGTGAGCAAATTTTTCAATCCATCTTTAATGCTATTGATGGTGGGAGACCTCCTTCCTGTGTTTGGTAATTACCCCAACCCTTTTTTGCAATAGCACTATAAACGGCTTATATGCGGGGGTCTTCTGATGAAGCGCTCCTTCTCTGTGGATCTGGAAACATGAGAGAAAGGCTCTTACCTTATCACTCTGCCTCATTCCATCTGCAGCCAGCAGGAAGTCCAGCTAATCATAGTCAAAGGGACAGAGGATGAGCAATCTGTGGGACACAGATAGATGTGTCACCAGAGGAGAATGGCTCTTTCCTACCGGGTGAGCATTTCAGAGGACTCATGGTGCTCTCTGGGTTTCAAAGGCAAAAGCAATGCTCCTTTAAACCAGAGGCCTGTCCCTTAATTATACAAATGCAATGATCAAAGTTGTTATCCATCTTTACAAAGGCCAGAGTTTTAATTGAACAGTAGGCACATCGCTGCGTTTGAAAGACAAAAATATTGGTCTCATAGAGTGATTACATCAAAAAGAAAGTAGGCACGGAGACAAATGCTGAAGAAGACAATATCTATAAGCTGTTTCTTAAAAAGAAGAGACAAAATAAAAAAAAGATGAAAATAAAGAAGTTTCAAATGGCAAGTGCTTTATATGGAAATGTAATAAATACAGTTGATAAAAAAAGGAGAGACAAAAGTTGTGAAGTTTCAAGCTGTGAAGGAACTTCAAAGTGTATTCAAATGTCACATTGATTTTCCTTCAAATCTCTTAAATATTAAGTTTTTCAAAAGATAATATGATCTTCTATTTTATCCACTAATGTTTTATCTACAAACAGGGGAGAAAAAGCATGCAATGTTTTCTTTTTAGATGAAACCCTGGAGTTTTTGTTGTTTTCTTTCTCAAATCCAAAGTTTTTATTAGTTCTTTTTTAGATGGCAGTTTTTCTGACATCTTTATAGGTTGTTGTAAGTTAAGGTCCTAGTACAATACAATTCTACTATAAAGAGATGGGCATCTTGATCTATGGCTATTTTCAGGGAAAAGGAAAAACAAAAGAAAAAGAAAAAAAGAATGTCAGTGTTTCCTTCTTAAAAAAAAAACTTCATGCAATTCTCAGTTTAGTAATTCCATGACATATAAAACTAAACTTTTTTAATGTATGAAGTTACCCTTGAATAAGTCAAAGAATTTGAACCTGATGTTCTCCAGATGTGTTAAAAACCACTTTTCAGTCAGTATGGCCTACAACTGCGCTAAGTGGAGATTAAGAAAACTAAAACTCCATTATAATATATGGAGAATTCCAAGATAGGGAAGACTGACCTAATCCATTATATACATTTTAACAGCTCTCTATGGTCTCAAATTTTCTGTGGTGTTCCATGGAGACTACTAATTGAGATTCTAGGCATTGAATATGGGATCTTTAACATGCAAATCACTGACCTAATGACCCTTGAAACTATAGACCAATACTACCTTATTGGCAAAACAAGGCTCAAAAGACACATTAATTACAAATGCTTATGAAAAAGCTCATTTTTTTAAAAAAAGAGAAAAATATTCTAGGTTGGTTGCACTTTTGCACAGTTTGAGCCAGGAGCACTTAACTCTTTTCCTGCCTGGTACTAGATAAGAATGGATTGTTGTTCCTCCTTGCTCATAGTATTTCAAATAGATATTTTGAAATAGAGTACATTTAGAATGTTGGACTATGAGTTTGGAAGGGGTCATTTTTAATAGAATAATAGTAGTAGTAGTAGTAGTAGTAGTAATAGTAATAAAAGTAAAAGATTTAAGGATCCTTACTTAGCCATTCACAACCTCAATTGTCCAAAAATCAGTTATAATGTATTTGCCTTCTTTTATTTGTGATCTGTTTTCATGGGGATAAAATCTAGCTATGGAGATATGACTATTCCATTTGGGCCTTTTTGGTTGGAAGTGGGATTTCATACTTTTTCAAGCTGTGCTATTATTTGGGCTTGCTGTCATAATCTGGGGTTAGACAAAGACCAAGAGCATGCAAAGTCTTTCTCTTTTATACAGTCTCCCCACTAATGAAAGAATGAATGTCAGTCATAAGGGGCTGCTCTCCACATATTTACACACTATATTTACTAATCTGATCCTTTAGTGGAGTAAGTCATGTAGCAGAGTCATGTGAACCTACAATAATAAGATCCCCTTATTGCAGATGTAGGTGACAGATACTTTGATAGATCAAATCACTATTCAATCGGGTGTGCTTACACTTCCTCTTCTTCACACATTTCTTTCATATGGGTGATCATAACAACCAAATGGTATTTGGCTGCCCATGTAGGCTCTATTCAGGTTTTGCAGAGCTCAAAACAGAAGCATTGTCTCATTACCTTCTAGCAATTTTTCAGAAGCTTCTGGAAAGGTTTTGGATAAAGAAAAAGGAAAAACTTCTGATTTACCAAGCATCACTCTTGTTACCAATTTATCCCCAATAATATACCTACTCACAATTTCATAGTGAGATGGTAACATAATGTTGCATAGCTAATCAAATTAATCAAAGTATAACAATTACAGCAAATGAAGGAATGTAACCAATTTTGTGAGGATTGTTGAAAAATCATTAAAAGATTAACAAGCTATTATGATCAATAGATCAAGCTGCTTTTTAGCTCAGAAGAAAATTTAGAGGATGCTTTTCATTTTCCTTACCAGATCCTTTAAAGGTAAAGGTTCCCCTCACACATACGTGCTAGTCATTTCCGGCTCTAGGGGGCAGTGCTCATCTCCGTTACAAAGCCAAAGAGCAAGCGCTGTCCAAAGACGTCTCCATGGTCATGTGCTGGCTGACTAAACACCGAAGGCACACAGAACACTGTTACCTTCCCACCAAAGTGGTGCCTATTTTTCTATTTGCATTTTTAAATGCTTTGAACTGCTGGGTTGGCAGAAGCTGGACAAGTAACAGGAGCTCACTCCATTACACGGTGCTAGGGATTTGAACCGCTGAACTGCCAACCTTTCTGATTGACAAACTCAGTGTTTTAGCCACTGCACCACTGTGTCCCTACCCTTTAGATCCATCAAATTTAGAGGATTCTAATGCCTTTAGTGAAGCTGTTCCCTCAGCCTTGTATTGTAAGAGCCAATGTCAGGGATTTAAAATATTTACCTAAAAAGTTGGGAGCCAGAGAACCACTTGATCATCTAGCTGTTGAACGGGCCTTGGTAGTACATGCGTCCCTGTAAGATATTATTTGGCAGGTTCTAATTTAAAGCTATATGGTTGTTCTGAAAGTTTACCATTTATTTCTGGTTGTTCTGTTTTTTTGATATGTAAAGCACTCAAAACTACCTAGAACTGAGTGCTTTAAAAAAAATCTACCTAAATAGATAAATAAACCTAACACACTGGCTCAATATTTATAAGATTTTAGAATGACTTTGCATGAGATCCCTATGGCAGTCAGATCTTTCTCTACAAGATTCTGCAGAGTCCTGCCTGGTTCTAACTAAATTCACCCATCGTACACCAAATGTGTTAAGATGCATGTTTTTGGGAGGAATGTGGGTCTTGTTTCTACAAACATTGTTTAATATGTTCAATTGCTCCTCTACACAAATGCACTAAGATTTCTGGCTGCTTCATTGCAGTCATTTACACATCATTTCCAACCATTGTCACTTGAAATACTCTCACTGTAGTATCAGAAGACCAGACTTCTGCTTGCTTTCAACTGTTACCTCAAGCCAATCCATCACTCATCAGTGAAGGGAGGTTTAAAACATGTGCATCAAGTCCCAAGATCATCACTGAGAAGTTCAAAGTCAATTTCAGAACAACAGCAACATCATTACATTTTTTTCATAGATAGAAACCTTCCGTTGTTATGTAAACACAGATTTTGAAAGACATGAAACTGCTGTCTTTCTTTTTATTTGTAAGAGAGATGCCTGTCAACTTTGGCATCACTCATTAGTCATCGGGGAGATGACTACACAGGCAGGGATTTGATTTCAAACTTCATTGAAAAATTCTCCTCAGAAAATCACTGGACAGTACAAGTAAAAAAAAATACATTCTGTGTGGCAAGATAAGTTAGAAATTCCTTGATGGTTACCACCATAGTTCATTAGGAGTTTTCATTGTGGTACTTTTTTGTGATGATCAAGAAGACAACATGTAGGATACCAATCTTTTTCTATCGTTACTGATAGTCATGTACTTATCAACCCCATGTAGTTTTATAATACAGTGGAACCTCAGGTTACGACCATAATCCATTCCAGGACTTTGGTCACAACCCAATTTGGTCATGACTGGAAGTGAGACTGATCGCGCATGCACATACAGAAAAGAAAGGCGTGGCAGGGGAAATTGCCATGGCAGCGTAAATAGCCACAGCTGTTTGATCGCCATCCGAGGATGTGTTTGCAAGCAGAGTCTAACATTTTGTGGGTTTTTTGGTCAGCACCCAATTGGTCATGTCAGGCCCACTGTATTGAGTTTTGAATTCTAGGGTAGGTAACCATATTGCACAATAACTGACTTTTGCATGTTCAAGTTCAGCTCAAGACTTACCATCGGAGACTGCAGGAAAAATGACTTCATATGTCACATTCAGATGGTTTCTTACTTGAAAGGTAGGAAAAGAAGACTGAGGCCTGGATGAAACAGCTTGAGTTTTGAGAACACTGGAGTCACAGAGATCAGATCCCCAGAGCTCCAGCTTCATGGATTTTAATTCTAATCCTAAAATTTTGTTGTCCACCTGTTGAGAGTGCTACTTTTTTTTGTCTTTTAATGACCCTGTAATCTCTTACAACAGGGTGGAGTTGGGGTAACTGAATGGAGCTGAGTGTTTACTGACTGGATGCCCTTCCTGTCACCAATACAGAATTCACAATAAATAATTACTCATTGTACCAGAGAGAGAAATGTCTGCCACTACCCTAGGATCGAACTCTTGATTGTGAGGAGAGAACTTCACCTCTAGGCCACTGCATCACTCATTGAGGGTGCTACTTCCTCTACATAAAAAACCAAAATGTAAAGAAACTGCAAAGTGTGAATAATTGGAAGAATCTTGTGGAGGTAATTATTTGCATAGATGTTACAGGGGTAGGGTATGGTTCCTGAGTTGTCCACTTTGTGCAATTAGCTAATAGTTTGCTTTCTGTAACAATCTGATCCATATCAACTGTATTTGGGGTATGGTATTATATTTGAGCATCTGTTCATTTATTTAACAAATTTCTATGACTGCCCATCTTACAAATGTGACCCTGGGTGGCATACCACACAACCAACAATTAGAACATTCTTTAGGGAAAAAAATTGAGAGTACTGTAATACTGGATTGCCTTCCTTTCATGCTTGCCTAGCCATCTGGAAACTCTGACCTCTGCTGATCCTAATGACCCCCTTATTGCTTTATCCACAGGATCCTGACTGCTGAGAGCAAACTATATGTCCTTTGAATGGTAATGATATTTGTGCTTAATTAATCTACCCGAGGCCTCTTTCAATACTGATCTTGGATTGCTTCATGGCCATGTGAACCTCTGGAAGAGGAAACATAGTGTCATGCCCTCCACCCTGAGTTCCTCCATTAGGCCATCTATTTCATTCAGCACCTGATGTCACTCTTTCCATATTTCCTTTCCAATTAATATATATTATTTTGACAGGGCATCAGAGCAATATATGGTAAAGTGGCTGCTAAGATTGTCTATGGTGTCAAATTTAAGGCCTGCAGTCCAGATCCAGCCTGCTTAGATCTGGCCCATGGGGCCACCCTGGAAACAGCAAAGTACCAGCCTGTGGTGGTCTCTGCCGGTGAAAACACAGCCCTCCCAAGCTTTGTTTTCAGCTGGGACAGCCTCCTGCAATCCTCTGCCAGTGAAAATGGAGCTCGGGAGCCCATTTTTGCTGTCAGAGCACTTGGGCTGCCACAGGCGCCCTGACACAAGTGACATCAAGCTGGCCACACCCACCCTGGCCACACCCACCCTGGCTCCCCAAGGTTAAACACAACCCTGATGCGACCCTCAATGATATCGAGTTTGACACCCCAGGTCTATGGCATAGGCAGCCACTATGGGCATTTTACTCAACATGGTCTCACGTATAGAAACCCCTGTCAAGAAGTCATTGTTGCTGACAGAAACAGGAAACTGACCATATATGTCTTTCTGGAATATACTTTAGGGGCAATACATTGAACAGCCAGCTATAAAGAAGCTACCAAGCATGCTCTAACAATTTCTAAGGTGATTTCTTATGACAAGACATTGGGGCAACTGGTCAATCCAGCAAGCATATTGGAAAGAAGTTTCTTACCTGTTTATTCCATGTTTACAACCTGAGAGAGCTGTTTCATTATGCATTAACTCTGAGTCTGCAAAATGTCTATCTACAGTGGTGATCCTATTGTCAGGACTCTATAAGCTAGGTATGGGAATAATAACATTTTTATATCCATGCCCATTCCAGAAAATCTACAAAGGCTTTTTTTTAAAAAAATAAAAAATATTATATAGGTATAATTGTTTATATCCCATTTTTCAATCCTTAACTTAAGGCTGAAGTGGGTTTAAACATGAGTTCCATCGTTAACCAAGATACCATAATGATTTGAGTTATAGCATTATTAGCATCATAGAATAATTTAATATTAACTCAGAGAACATTTTACTGAGAGAGATTTTAATTTTGCATTGGACAATATTCAATGGCTCATTTCTCCATCTATGAAACAGAACTTATGGCAAGGATAGATAATATGTTAGACTAGTCTCCTTGCCCTATTTGCCTTTAATATTTTTTAAATATCCTGTTTTAAAATTAAAAAGCAAAATTCAGGACACTTATATGTTGCAAAGCAAAGCAAAAACCTTCAGCTGATTATTTAATGGTGAAGCGGAATAGCAGATAGACAATATAGGAAAGGTTGACAGGAATTCACCCTATTTGTTGGCTTTCTCTCTATGTTTTAAAACCAGTTTTATTAAGTTTGAAAGAAAGTCAAAATAATCATTAACAAAAAATAGTTAAAAGTTCAAAGGGAGGAAAGGGAAGAAAAAAAAATCAAAAATGATAAAAAAGAATAAAATAAAATAAAAAGAAATAAAAAAGAATGATTTCTGTACAATGATTTATGTACAAACATATAATAAAGCAACTCTAAATTAAAACAAAAACATCATACAAACAATATATCAACAAGAATTAAAAAACTCCCTAAAACTATGTAGAAAAATAGACACCTATTCAAAATTTAAACATAAGCCAAGGTGGCGCAGTGGTTAGAGTGCAGTACTGCAGGCTACTTCTGCTGACTGCTGGCTTCCTGCAATTTGGCAGTTCAAATGTCACCAGGCTCAAGTGTGGCTCCAGCCTTCCATCCTTCCATGATCGGTAAAATGAGGACCCAGATTGTTGGGGGCAATAGACTGACTCTGTAAACTGCTTAGAGAGGGCTGTAAAGCACTGTAAAGTGGTATATAAGTCTAAGTGATATTGCTACTGCTATAAAACTAAAAAAAGAAATCTCCCTTTCATTATACATAATGAAATGAAAATTCATATTTCTATAATGAATTTCTGTAACAAATCTAATTACTGGTATCAAATCGTAAAATCAAAATTTCATTTTTACCTTTCTTGAGCAAGAAGTCCCAAAATAATCTCCATGTAGAAATAAAACTAGATAAACTTTTATCTTTCCTCAAAGTACTCAGTTTTGCCATCTCTGCACCTGTTGCTTTCTGATTGGCTAATGACAGATATTGAAGAAGCAACTTTTGAAACTGTGGATCCCTTTTCTGAAGAGGGGTGAGACCACAAGACACTCCTCCCAATGTTCCTTCCAATCTTACGGTTCTATGTCCCAAAGGTGCTTTTTCAGGAGGAAACTGGACTTTCTTGATTTTTCTTTTGAAGATGTTTCACTTCTCATCCAAGAAGCTTCTTCAGCTCTGACAGAATAGTGGGGAATGGAAGGATCCTGTCAGAGCTGAAGAAACTTCTTGGATGAGAAGTGAAATGTCTTCAAAGAAAAAACAAGGAAGTCCAGTTGCCTCCTGAAAAAGCACCTTTGGGACAACCATGACCTGGATGACTGAGAATTTCTACACACTACGATTCTATGAATTTATATCTCCACTTCTTCAGCAGAACCTGTAAGTGTGCTCATGGCATATTTTCAAAATTCCAAATATGTCCACCAGACTCCCCAAGCAATCTGCATATGGCAACTTAGGATGTGAACATGTAAAACGCGAATGCCTTAAGGGATACATTCTTTTTCTAGCGCAGACTTATTTTATTTGAGCATTTTAAAGCTTCCTCCAGATAGTCTTGTCACATCTGACAAACGATTCCCAGTATGACCTCGAGATGTTTTTTAAAATAAATATTAGACTGTTGAAGGCTATTAGGAGACATGGTCATGTTAGTAAATTAGCATCCCTATTTCTTTACAGGATAACATCTGAACAACAACAAAAACAGTTAACATTCTTTACCAAGCTATTATGACTCCAAAATAGGATAATGAGCCTGATGTGACTGCAACTCTCATCTCCTAGGAGAAAAATTAAGTTAATAACATATTTTTAAAAAATAAATACAAGAAAGACAAATTCAGAATACCTACTTCAGACTTTCTCTTTTGTATTCCTGGTCACACCTGCAATTTTTAATCTTGTGTCTTCATTTTTTACATTTTGGAATTGTTCCTTGTTAATTTGAAGTTGATTAAGCAAAAGATGAAAAGAACATTTCTTTTCTCCTTTTTTTAAAGTGCAGTGTTACACACACATGCACCCACACCCACCCACACACACAAATGGTACCTCCCTATCCAGGCCTACACAACCTATGAGCACTGGAGCAGTGTTTATTGGAACATTGCTATTATAGAGTTTTTTCTAAGCTTCTAAGCCTATGTAGCTGATATGGCTTCTTATACATTCCAGGAGAAGTAGGAAGGTGTTGCTCCATTTCTTTTATTCTTAATTTACTTTCTTCTCACTCTTTTTCCATATCCATAGCCTCCACCAAGATTTGTGGAGAGCCTGTATTATTGCCAGCCTCCCAAACCCAATCAGAACCTATTGAAACTTGCTGTCTCTACCAGAAAAGTAACTAGTTATGGAATAAATGTATTAGAGATGATATTCATGAGAGAGATGGTCATAGCTAGACTGATGGACCTCTGCTATCCTCACAAAGTTCATGTGTTTCTCTTTTATGGCAAAACTTTTATCTCATTGAGTCTCCACAAATTATCATTCCGGTCTAGACTTGGGAGCTACATTGGTGGAGAGCTAGAGGAAATATTAAGGCTACAAGGTGGACTAGAAAGCTGAAAATACTTCCTCTACTGTTACCAAGAAAAAGATGTATCTGCGTCCATATAGCAATAGTACTTAGACTTATATAATGTTTCACAGTGCTTTACAGCCCTCTCTAAGCAGTTTACAGAGTCAGCCTATTGCCCCGAACAATTTGGGTCCTCATTTTACCCACTTTGGAAGGATGGAAGGCTGAGTCATCCTTGAGCCTGGTGAGATTTGAACTGCCAAATTGCAGGCAGATGGCAGTCAGCAGAAGTAGCCTGCAGTACTGCATCTAACCACTGCACCATTGCAGCATTTATGTAGTCACAAGAAGCTGACTTTGGGCTTTGATCTCATATATGTTTGTCTTTATTTTGCACAAGCCTATGGGGCTTCTACATCATTGTTATGCATTCTAATATATTCATATTCCTTAACCTTTATGGCTTCACTTCCTTAAAACCTGGCATTTCAAGTATTTTCATCACAATCCCCATATATTGGATGCAATTTTACTGCCAAAAAACCCAGAACAGGATCTTTGGCTATATCCATCTATTTATTGGTGATCTGTACAGGATGTACATTTTTCACTGAGTATGCATTAGATATATATACAGAAAAGTATAAGAGATACTTCTTTTGTCTTTTGTCTTTCTTAATAACATCTGTTTTATGTAAATTACTCTAAAATCCCATATAGTTGGAAAGATCAAAGAAGCAAGAGTGGCATGGATTTTAGTAAGATACCTATAATATTGGGGATAAATGCAGAATCTTGAAAAATGTAATAGTCATTTCATATTTACAGCGTGAATAGTAAATTCCCAGTGATAGAGAGTTAATTAAGATGGAATTTTTATGAAATACTTTTCCAAATTTTTCATCACCTACCTGAACTGACTTACCTCTTCTACGATAAAAATTCAAGGCCTGTGCCACAATATGTGGGACTCATATATACTTTTATGTAGTGTTCTACTGGATCAGTCCATTGAGTACAATATCTTGTGTTTAGCGTGGACAGTCACAACTGGAAAAGTGCCAGTACATCACAAACATCTAAAGAGTTGACTTTTTCCTATTAACTTAAAACAAACTAAGGTTGCAGGCCTAATTAAAGAGCTTTATTCCCCATTGTTTACCAGCTAAGTGGATTCAAGAAATAGTTTATGATCTTATTGTATAAATTGTTATCCTGATCTGCCCTGAGGAGTTTGTAATTGTCCAGCAAAGTTCTTAACTCATTAAATCTAATGTGCTTATTCAGACAATGCTGCAAACAAGCAGAAGCAGACTCACAAGCCAAAACATAAGCCTTCTGCTACTGTTTTTATTTAGAGGTTTAAAAGTATGTTGCTTTTGATTTCAGATATAGCATCTAGCCATCCTGATTATAGCAGCTAATAAGCTTATTCATTGATTCAAGGTTTTTAGTTGCATTTGTATCAACAACCACTAGTGGGCAGCAAAAAGGAAGAGAACTCTTTCCTGCCATCTGGTGGAAGATTTTTGTAGCTGTAATTAATTTATCCAAATCTCTTTTAAAACTATCTGAATAATCAGCTGTTACCATAGTTTGTTAAAGAAAAAAAATCTCATGAAGACTTTGTTTTTGATACCATCTGGCTTCACTGTATGACCTATGGTTACCATTAGAAGGAGAAGAGTTATTTATATCCAGAATTTGGTCCACTTTTTTTTTAAGTGTATGGCATACATGGCCGGGGACGTCTACAATACTTTTTACAGCAAAATAGTTCTGGCAGCCTAAGATTACTAATTCATTTTGTTCATGCATGTGCGCTATCCATCATGCACCATGGGGGGAAACTAGCTTTGTACCAGCTAGCTGGTAGTGTTTTGGAGATATTGGGTCATCTGAGTTTTTTTCCCACTGAGCTTGCCATGCATCTGGAAAGGTCCAGTGCTGGATCTCACTTCCTCATGGAATGTTGCTAGTTTTTCCCACCAGAATGATGCCTAATTATCTACTTGCATTTTTACAGGAAGTGGTGCGGTGGCCTAGAGGTGGCGCTCTCGCCTCACAATCAGGAGGCTGTGAGTTTGATCCTAGGTATTTCTCTCTCTGGGCATGATGAGAATATATCTGCGGAAATAAAACTCTGCATTAGTGACAAGAAGGGCATCCGGCCATTAAAACACTCTGCTAGGTCCACTCAGTTGTCCAAATTCCACCCTGCAAGGGATTATGGAGTTGTTAAATGAAGATGATGATTTCTACATGGTTTTAAACTGTTAAGCAGACAGGAGCTAGGGGTAAATGATGGGAGCTCACATTGCCACATGGTGTTGTGGGCTCAAAACGCCAGAGTACTGATTATCTTTGGCCAACAAATCCAGCGTCTTTAAGCCACTAGACTATTGCACCCCCTTCCACTTATACCTGACTATAATTATGGGAGGAAAGGAGATATGCAAGCACTGCTATTTTTTTCTTAAGTCTTCTGACTCTTGATGAGTAACTACCATTTTAAGGCAGGAAACAGATAGAAGCTGTACTTTATATTCTAAAAAATAGGCTTGCTACAGAAAAAGAACCCTGGGATGGGCAGTGAAAAGATGGGAAATCACAGTCCTGCCCCCTTTGCTGTTCTTACTTTACCTACTGCAACCCTCAACATTCCCAACATTATGTGTGTTCCCAGGATATTAAATGAATGTCCAAAACTGATCTATGAGGAGATCCATTTCTATGGTGTCCAGGCCATAATATAAAGCCCTAGTCACCTCACGACTGGATTATTGCAATGCACTCTACATGGGGCTACCCTTGAAGAGCATTCAGAGACTTCAGTTGGTCCAGAACGCAGCCGCGCAAGCTGTTGTGGGTGTCCCATGATACACCCACATATCACCAATTCTCCACGAGCTGCACTGGCTTCCTGTTGGTCTCCGGGTACAATTCAAGGTGTTGATCACTACCTATAAAGCACTATATGGCTCAGAACCAGGTTATCTTCAGAATCGTCTCCTACCCTGCGTCCCCCTGCAACCGGTAAGATCCCACAGAGTTGTTCTTCTCGGGGATCCATTAGCTAAACAATGCTGGCTGGCAGACCTGCGGGGGAGGGCCTTCTCTGTGGCTGCTTCGTCTCACTGAAACCAGCTACCTCCCGAGGTCCGGACTGTCTCCATCCTACTGACCTTCTGCAAAGCAGTCAAAACCTGGCTTTTCTGATGGGCATGGGGCTGTTGATCTCGCAACTGTGATCTATCGAGATCCGACCCCTGTGGTTTACTGTTTTTTAAATTGCTTTTAATTTTTTATCAATGTAATTTTTTATATTTTTTACTGTGAGCTGCCTGGAGTCCTTTGGGAGTTGGGCGGCACATAAGTCTAACTAATAAATAAATAATAAATAAATAAATAATAAGAGCAACTTCCAAAAAGACAGTTTTTTATTCCAACGGGAAGAAATTCAAGCAAACACACAAGACTATCTGCTAACAATTTAAATTCATATTTTTTTTATTTTTAAAAAGATAATTTTGTATACTTCAAGTGATTTTCTTTCCTTTAAACTTTGCTAGGAATAGATAACAGACTCATAAAGCTGTCATTTTTAAAATTGCGCTTTTAAAAAAATAAATAAAGCAACGGAGGCACCAAGCTAGGCATTCTGGTTTTAAAGAAACAGCTGATTTTTTTAAAAAATGATTTATTATTGCCACTCTCCTTCCTGTTTTACACATTATTTCTTCCCAACCCTCCCCCCTTTTGAATACCATCTGGCCATAGTGATTTGCTGTACTTGGATTTCATTGTGTTGCTTCCCGAATCCCCAAATTATCACAATAAAAAGATAAGTTGAAAAACTTAATGATACTTCAGGACTAATCTTTCCAGAAAAGTTTGCATCATTTCAAGCATTTATATAGGGAGAGTGAATGAAGCAATGTAGTAGTACCCTCCAGGGAACAATTGAAAAGATTTTCCTGAATTTTAGTCCACTTGGTTGGTTGCTTCAAATACTTCATGGGAATCCTCTCATTTATCTAAACTGCTGGGGAAAAAGTACTCACTCATTAAGGTAGAACATTTTTTTAATTACATTTATATGCCGCCCTTCTCTGGAGTCTCAGGACGGCTTACAATTTTTGGGATACAACCCAGTGTGCTCAGCAATAGCCTTCATTCCATTGTATATGCCTGCTTATTACTAAGCGGCATTTTTACAAGGTCAGCTAATTACCCCCAACAATCTTGGGTCCTCAATTTACCTACCCCGAGAGGATGGAAGGCTGAGTCAACCTTGAGCTGATGGTGGGATTGAGCCTACAGCAGTTGTAGGCAGCTGGAACTTAAGTGCAGGCAATTAACAGCCTGAGCCACCAAGGCCCATTTTGCTGGAGAGACTGAGATATCTGTCTTAAGTAGAAGTGGCAGTATTGTCCTTAGCTCTTTCAGGTCTGGCTGCATCCAGAAGTGTTGAATTACAACTCCCATTAGTTCCAGAGACCAGAGTAGTCCAGCGTATATGAAAGATACCAGGCTGGGGAAGGTACCTTATATGGAAGAGCTCTGTAATTATAGTTTAGTCTCAAGAATTCCATTCTGTGGTAAGGCGATCAGGAACACGGTAGCCTTACTGCTTCTTATGTATTGGGATGAAACAGTGGTGGGATTCAAAATTTTTACTACCAGTTCTGTGCGTGTGGCTTGGTTGGTGTGGAGTGGCTTGGTGGGTGTGGCTTGGTGGGCGTGGCAGGGGAAGGTTACTGTAAAATTTCCATTCCCTCCCCATCCCACTAACCCGTTTTCCAGCTCTGTTCTCCTGTGCAGGGCAACAAAAGAAGACCCAGCCAATCAGCTGGGACTCAGGAGGCAGAGATTGCATGGGGGCAGGGCCAGTCAGAAGTGGTATTTGTCGGTTCTCCAAATTACTTAAAATATCTGCTACCAGTTCTCCAGAACTGGTCAGAATCTGCTGAATACCACCTCTGGGATGAAATTGTTCTTCTGGTTCCATTTTAATTGTGAATTCTGCTGAAATATGATAGGGTGTGGAGAACCAAGAAGATGACCTTGGAGAAGCAAAGCAGAGAAAATGGTTGCAAAAATAAACTAAAAACCAAGAAATGGAGAAAATGTGAGAAAGAAGCTGACTCCTCCCTAACTCACTGGAATAGAAACCAGAAGGACGTCAATGTGCTGTACTTCTAGTTAGATGTGTGCAGTCCGATTAGATTTATGTGTGCTTATAACCCCCAGCTATTGATTCACTGATGATGTATGCGCTGAGGAATGCATTTGTACAACTAATGTGCCAATCAACATGGCAGTGCCTTATCCTTTGATTATAACCCATCCTTGTTCCTGAATACCTTTGTCCATATAAAAAGGTCTTGAAATTGTAATCAGTGCAAAATGCAGCAGTCGAGCTGTTAAATTGTGCAAAATCACATCACAAAGAATCTATTATCTAAGAGACACCTAAGTTGGTGGATATTGATCCTAAAAAGCTTAGAAATGATCACCTAAAGCACAGTTTTTCTCCCACTATGAACCTGCTTGATTATTAGGATCAGCACGAGAGGCATTTCCAAAATATTCCTTCTATCAAAAACTTGATTATCTGATATGCAGGAGAAGGGTTTCTCTTATGGCTCCCAGATTGTAGATCACTTTCACCAGAGAAACGTATAAACATACCTCTCCCCCTACAACACCCCCAGTATTTAGGGAAATACTGTAGTAACAAAATTATACATTTCTTTTGCCAAACCTTTAACTGCAAATTAATTTCCATTCCATGGATTTTATTATCCTTTCTATTTTGTATTTATTTCAATTATCATCAAGGCCTAAGTGCTTATGTAAGCAGAAGTGGAATGGTATAAAATTAATAAGTAAATAATGATTTGGGGAATGTTCTGGTGCTAAGTTTGGGGAATTTTGCAAAAGATCCAACTATCTCCCAACTCTTCTAAATCTTTTTTTAAAAATCCAGTTGAGATTACTCTAGATCGTTGCGATTATTCCTTGGTACTCTCTGAGCTTGGTTGCTGAAAAAGACTGAAAAAGTTTGAGAACCACTGGGCTATTGTTTACTGTTTGTTTGTCTTCACTTTGATTGGGTTATAATGAGCCTAATCTTTCTCATACACACCAGCTTGATTATTAGGATCATATTTCTTTTCTTTAAACACAAGCCAATGAAACAGCATTTCTCCACCTACAGATACAACACAATTGTATAAGCCCTGGTTTTATGATATCTAATGACTACTGGGTGACATCTTTTACTTGAGTATTCAAATAGAATAAGAGAGTTGGAAGGGCCCTTGGAGGTCTTCTAGTCCAACCCCATGCCCAGGCAGGAAATCCTACACCACTTCAGACAAATGGTTATCTAACCAAATATTAAAAACTTCCAGTGTTGAAATATTTACAATTTCTGGAGGCAAGTTCTTCCACTAATTAATTGTTCTAACTGTCAGGAAATTTCTCCTTAGTTCTAAGTTGCTTCTCTCCTTGACTAGTTTCCACCCATTGCTTCTTGTCCTGCCCTCAGTTGCTTTGGAGAATAGCTGGACTCCCTCTTCTTTGTGGCAGCCCCTTAGATATTGGAACACTGCTATCATGTCACCCCTAGTCCTTCTTTTCATCAAACTAGACATACCCAGTTCTGGCAACCATTCTTTATATGTTCTAGCCTCCAGTCCAGGGGTGGGATTCTACTGGTTCTGTCCACTTCTGTAGAACCGGTTGCTCTGAAGAGCAGCAAACATAGAACCGGTTCTAAGTTTGCTGCTGTTTTGGCCCACCTTTCCGCCTGGGCTCTTACCTGACCTTTATTTCCTGCATTTTCAACCGCAGCTGCTTTGCGTGACACAGCTACGGTTGAAAAATCAGGAAAAAAGGGCTTTTCCAACTGCTGCGCACTTGCACGCAGTGCTGCTCAGCTGTCCGGGCAGCTCAGCAGGTTGTAAATTGCACTCACACAACTTGAGGGACTCACGTGCGCACATGTGTGCGCGACACAAAGCAACAGAACTGGTAGTTGTACCGGTCAGATCCCATCCCTGCTCCAGTTCCCTAATCATCTTTGTTGCTCTTCTCTGCTCTCTTTTCTGCACTATTTCTTCTAGAAAAACCACTTGAAGTGTGAAGTTTCACTATATTAACAGTACTACAATGTAAACTATACTTTTCTTGGGAAAGTTTTCTTCCCTCTAAAACACAGTCATATGTTTCTCCTTCATTGTCAGCACACTTTTGGATGTCTTTAGAAAACTGTGATTTTTTTTTTCATATTTATATCCTGCCCTTCTCCGGAGACTCAGGGCGGCTTACAATTTTTGGGATACAACCCAATGCGCTCAGCAATAGCCTTCCTTCCATTGTATATGCCTGCTTATTACTAAGCGGCATTTTTACAAAGTCAGCTTATTTCCCCCAACAATCTTGGGTCCTCAGTTTACCTACCCCGAGAGGATGGAAGGCTGAGTCAACCTTGAGCCTGGTGGGATTCGAGCCTGCAATAATTACAGGCAGCTGGAACTAAGTGCTAGGCTATTAACAGCCTGCACCACCAAGGCCTTAAGTCACTACATTGCTGCTTTAAAATGGCAAAGA
This sequence comes from Naja naja, assembly GCA_009733165.1. Lineage (NCBI taxonomy): Eukaryota > Metazoa > Chordata > Lepidosauria > Squamata > Elapidae > Naja > Naja naja. The sequence goes on along the minus strand of CM019151.1, from coordinate 22,640,453 downwards.
CTTATTTGTGTCATATTGACTACCCATATTGGCTACCCATGTTTGTAGTTTTTTTCTGGCTGCATGCAATACCTAATCTGAAAAAGCCCAGTTTTCATTATGATGGCTTCCATGGGAGTAAAATGAAACATGATAAACCAGAAAGATTATCATACAGAGCAACTCAAGAGATTCACACAAAGACTGTGGTCACTTTCGTAACTTCAGTAACAATCCATCTTCCACCTGACCAAGTTTTTTTCTTCCTTTCTTTATCCCCAAAACAATTTATTGTTCATTACATTAAAGAAACGTTTTTTAAAAATGGAGAATAAATGTGAGGCACAAAAGTATCTCCATTGAATCTATGCAGAATATGAATATAGCTTTAATTATAGCCTGTAACATAAATTCATCAATGGAATATAAAGCAAAACTTTCAGTCTTTCAAAGAGGTTTCCTGTACTGTTTTACCAAATTTACCTGAGCATTTATAACAACAATCTTATACATTCAATGATCTGGAACATCCTAAAAGATAATATATATTTTTATTTTTTTTATTTTTTACACAGACATACACAAATAAAACATAAAACCATCTTTCAGTTACATATAGTGTGTTGGCTGATACAAATCTTTTGTGCAAAATCTCTATAATCTTTCCCCTATAGTTTATATAAATTCTCATATTATCAATCCAATATATGTATGTATATTATTGTCATTGTTAATCATTTATTTGACCATTACTAACATTCCATCATTTTATGCGAACTATTCACCTTGTTAACTTAATTTACATTATAACATTCATTTCATCATCAATAATCAATTCAATAATGTCTATCCTTAAATTTATTTTCTCTCTATAATTCTATTATACTTATATTATATAATAAATTATAGAAATTATATTTATAAAATATTTCATTTCCCTGTTTTTTATCTAACTATTGATAAAATAAGTCCCATATCTTATAAAATTGTTTATCTTCTTGATTTCTAATTTCAAATGTCAATTTACTCATTTCTGCACACTCCATTATTTTCTTAATTACTTCCTTCTCTGTTGGAATTTTCTCATTTTTCCAATTTTAGGAAATTCTAGCCGCTGCTAATACATTTACAATCAAGTATATCAATTCTCTACTTTATATTTCAGGTATAATACCCAATAAAAATATCTCTGGTTTTAAGTCTATGAGGTTTTTTTTTGTCATTTTTTCCAACCACGTGTGGATTTTAGTCCAATATCTTTTAGCTTCTGCACATGTCCACCGCATATGATAATATGATCCAGGTAACTGATGACACTTCCAACATTTCTCCGATTTGTTCTTAAACATTCTTGCTCTTCTTGCCAGGGGTAAATGCCACCTATAAAACATCTTATACAAATTTTCTTTATATGCTGTTGACATTGTCATTTTATAATTTCAAGACCACAATTTTTGCCATTTCTCTAAATCAATCCCATGTCCAAAATTCTTCCCCCAAGCAATAATTGTTTCTTTAACTTGTTCTTCTTCTAGTTTAACCTCTAACAAATATTCATATAATTTTTTAATCACCTTTTCATCAGTACCTGTCAGAATTTTATCTAATTCATTTAAGTTATCATAAAAACCTTCTGTTTTAGAATCTTTATCATATCTAGAATGTATTTGCACATATGAAAACCAATTCATCTTTATATCTCGTTCCTCTAATTCTTGCATAGATTTAAGTTCACCCTTTTCATTCAAATTTTTTTAATTGTTATTCATCTTTTGTCTATTGTTTATTTTTGGTTTTTAGGGTTTTTTGGTGGGCAAAGGGAAATAGCCCAGTCTTCAGTCCTTTTTTATTGTTATTTCAAGTATTAAATGTGAATACCAATTTAGTTACATACAGTATTGCATTATTGAATTTTTTTCTTTTTAAATTTTCGTTGTGTGAATTGCCTTTATTTGATTTGCCTATCTCAACAATCTGGCAACAGCATTGAGTAAAAGAAAGTTCAGAAACAGCATAAATTAAAACCAAAATAAGCAAACTTTGCTAATGGGAATCCAGGGAATGAGGCAGCCTGCTTGAGTAATTGCACTCATATAAAATATAAGAAAAATACAGTATTTCTTTCCCCCTTAAGTGGTCCAGGGACTGAAATGTTCCATTCTGAGAAACAACAGTAACAAGGAATAGAATTGTTTGAATGAATTTTAAGTCTTTTATCTTTCTTTTAAGAGACAAAATAAAGTCGGTGGAATTCCTGATATATTGATTCTTGTTTAATGTCTCACCAAATCTGAAACTGGATTTTGGTTGTAATGCTTGTGCTAAAAGCAGCACTTTGCAAGACTGCTTTTGATTAACTAACTCAAAAAATGTAACTTTACTTGTATTTGCTTGCTGAATTAAAAATCCAGACCATCCTTTTTGAAATTAATCATCTAAGTACAGATAGTCCTCGACGTACAACCACAACTGAGCCCAAAATTTCTGTTGCCTAGTGAGACAGTTGTCAAGTGAGTTTTTCCTCCATTTTACAACCTTTCTTGCCACTGTTGTTAAGCGAATGACAGCAGTTGTTAAGTTAGTAACACGGTTGTTAAATGAATCTGGCTTCCCCATTGACTTTGCTTGTCAGAGGGTCACAAAAGGTGATTGTTAAGTTTGCATAGAGAGACAAGATGTGGAGTGCTTCAGCTCGTGTTTATTGTGACTTCAGCTCAGAACGGACCCAAATGGCTCAGCCATGGCAGCTATTTATAGCCCGCTGCCACAGCTGCCAGCCAATCAGAGTGCAGGGTTTTCCCGCACTTTTACAACCAATGATTTCAAACACTTTACAACATCAACCAATCACTTCAAACTCTGCATACATAACACCCCTCCCCACTAGGTTTGGTCAATACTCAAACCCCATCTATCTAATATACTCTTGTAAATAGGTGGGGCTCTTACGGGTACGTTGAGACCTGCGTGGTTCAGGTGTTTTGGGAATCTCACCTTGTGAGGAAAGAAATGTATCTGCCAACATTTCCTTATTAGGATTTTTTGTACTGGTAGAACCTGTTTGGTTACTACAACCTGGTCTCTCCTCCCAATCTATTTCCAACCCAGTGTTATCCTCTAAGCCTGGTAATGATGTGCAATCCTCCATTTGTAAAAATGGTTGTTGGGACTGTGACAGGGTTTGGGATGGTTCCTGTTGTGTTTGCTCGTTACACATGGGGTTGATTCTTACTTGCTCATTACCTCCATTATCTCCCCCTTCCCCCCTAGAAAAGGCTATGGGGATGACGTCCAGGGAGGAGCAAGGGCGATGCTCCAGAGGCAGTCTGGACCGTAACTGGTCTATGTGCCTACTCCACAAGGCGCCATCCTCAGTTTGAACCCTGTAAGACCTAGGGCCTGTAACCTGGGTTATCTCTGCAGGAATCCATAGTGGTTCACCTACAAGGTTTTTAGCATAAACAAAATCACCCATGGAGAATTGGCGAGTTTTGCTAGTGGAATCTAATGGTGCATTGGGTGCGTAAGTGGGGTGAAGGTGGTCCAGGGTAGACCTGAGTTTTCTACCCATCAAAAGCTCGGCTGGAGTTAAATTAGTGGATGGGTTAGGAGTGATGTGTTGGATACTGAGTAGTTTTTCAACTTTATCAGGGTCCTCAGTGTGCAAAGGAAGTGGGTAGCGACTCAAAGCATCTGCATGCCCAATGTCTTTTCCCAGTCTATGGATGAGTTTATATGAATAAGCAGCAAGAAATTCAGTCCATCTCAGCATTCTGGGTGACAGGATGGTTGGCGTTGGTCTGTCTCCTGCCACAATGCCCAACAGTGGTTTGTGATCTGTGACAATGGTGAATCTTCTCCCATAGACGTATTCGTGGAACTTCTTGACTGCTGCTACGAGTGCCAAAGTTTCTTTGTCCAGTTGACTGTAGTTCCTCTCTGCTTTAGACAAAGTGCGAGAGTAAAAAGCAATGGGAGCTTCCCTTTCACTGGGAAGCAAGTGGCTCAGCACCCCCCCTTCACTCCAAAGGGGGATGCATCACAAGTCAGTACAACAGGCAAGTTCTCAGAGAACTGTATCAATACAGAATCAGATGTGATTTGTCTCTTAACATTGTTAAATGCAGCTTGTTCCTTTCTGCCCCAGACCCAAGCAGATGTTTTGTCCAGTAATCTATGTAGGGGTTCTGCAATGGTTGCCTTCTGAGGTAGAAACATATGATAGAAGTTAATGAGTCCCAAGAATGCTTGCAAATCTGTCTTGCATTTTGGCCTGGGGGCTTCTTTGATTGCCTGAACTTTGGCCTCTGTGGGGTGGATGCCCTGTTTATCAATCATATAGCCCAAGAATTCTACTTTGTCAATTCTTAGTGTACACTTTTCTTTTTTTTTACTTTCAGCCCTGCTTTTCTGAACCTGGTCAGGACTTCTTTGAGTTTCTCTTGTAATTGAGTGTCATTTTCAGCAGAGATTAAAACGTCATCAAAATAGGACACCACCCCAGGTAACCCTTGTAGCATCCTTTCCATAAGGCTTTGAAATATGCCTGGCGCCACACTTACTCCAAATTGTAACCTCTTGCATTTGAATGCACCCCGATGGGTTACAATGGTTTGGGCCTCTGCAGTTAAATCATCTACTGTTAACTGTTGGTATGCTTGGGCCAGGTCCAGTTTGGCGAATACTGTGCCCCCGCCCAGAGAATGTAATAAATGATGAACTACTGGAACCGGATATGTGCTCTGTTGAAGCACATGGTTCAATGTCCCCTTGTAATCCCCGCAGATTTTCACAGAACCGTCAGCCTTGACTGGCGTGACTATGGGTGTCTCCCACCTGGAGTGGTCTGTGGGCTGTAGTACCCCTTGGGCTATTAACTTATCTAATTGTTCATCTATTTTTTCCTTCAAAGCAAATGGTACCCTCCTGGGTCTTAAGTGGATTGGTTGTACCTTGGGATCTAGGTTAAAAGTGATAGGGGTCCCCAAGTACTTGCCTAATCTGTCGTTGAAGACCTCTGGAAACTCAGACTTCAAGGATTCTTCCCAATCAGTGTTGCTCACGTGATTGATGCCAGTTACTTCGATGCCCAGCGGGTTGAACCACTCCAGTCCCAGCAAGCTTGGGTGATCTTTACCTATGATGGTCAATGGCAGGAGCTTGGTGTGGCCTTTGAATTTCACGTTGAATTCTCTTGTTCCAACTACTGGAATCTTGTTCCCTTGGTAGTCTTTAAGAGTTAGTGCTTGTTTTTTGAAGTGAGTCTTCTGAATGTCTGGTATCAGTCTTTGAATTGTGTCCCATGACACCATGGATAGGTATGAACCTGAGTCCACTTCCATTTGGCAAGGCCTTTCTTCAATGAATACCTTGACATGCATTTTTCTGTTATTTAGTGAAGATGAATGACCAATAGTTACTGTTTGATGAGTTTCATTTTTTCCATTTACTTCTGTGCTGTGCCTCACTCTCTCACTGTTGTTGTTTGGCTTGACTTCTCTGTCTTTGTTGTTTGCAACAAACTTCCTTCTGTTTGGTGGAGTTCTGGATGATTTGCAGACTCTTGCAAAGTGCCCTCTTTTTTCACAACGGAGGCAAATGGCTTCCAGGAATTTGCATTCAGTGTGGGGATGGGTTCCCCCACAACCTATGCAGTGGAAATCTCGTCTCTTTCTTCCCAGGTTGTTTCGTTTCCGCTCCATTCTGAGTCTGTTAATTCCTTCTTCTTCTCCACTATATTCTGACTCGGATTCAAATTCATCAAAATGAGTTGTGGTGGTCTTTTCATCCTCAGAATGGCCCGTAGTCTTGTTCATTTTCCTCATGGCTGCTGCTGAGGTTTTGGTGGCTTCTGCTGAAGATGCTTCCTCTATGGCTTCTTTCAGTGTAATTTTGGGTTTTATCAGTAATTTGCTCTGCAATACCTTGTCTTTAAGGCCCAATACAAAATGATCGCTCATGGCCTCCTCTAAACTGCTGAATTCACACGCCCCCCCCCAATGCTCCTTAAACTTGCCACGAAGTCATTGATGCTTTCGTCTTCTCCCTGATCGCGGTGATAAAACTCGTGTCTCCTAATGAGGCATGATACTTGGGGCGTGTAGTGTGCCCTTAAAAGTCTCTCCAGTTCAGACCATGCCATTACCTTTACGTCTGCTGAGCCAGCCAATGCCTTCGCCATCTTGAAGACTGCAGGACTGCAATAAGTGAGAAAAACCGCTCTCTTCCACTGCTCAGAAATGGCGGCCAGATCATTTCCTTCTAAATACATCTAAAAACGATCTGCATACGACTCCCAGTCTTCATTCTTCAGGTCGAATGGGGCTGGGGGGGTGTTCAGTGCAGCCATCTCGCTCTTCTTCTTTCTGCGTTGTCTTCTCCTTGGGGAAATCCCACCTTCGTCGCCAGTGTTAGGTTTGCATAGAGACGAGATGTGGAGTGCTTCAGCTCTTGCTTATTGTGACTTCAGCTCAGAACGGACCCGAATGGCTCAGCCACGGCAGCTATTTATAGCCGGCTGCCATGGCTGCCAGCCAATCAGAGTGCAGGGTTTTCCCGCACTTTTACAACCAATGATTTCAAACACTTTACAACATCAACCAATCACTTCAAACTCTGCATACATAACACCGATCACATGATCCTGGGACATTGTAACTGTCACAAGTACATACCAGTTGCCAACATTTGAATATTGTAAATCTGACCACAGGGATGCTCTAGCACATGTGTGTCAAATTTGATTTCATTGAAGGCTGCATCTGGGTTGTGTTTGACCCAGGGGGGCTGAGTAGGCGTGGCCAGGATGGGCATGGCCAGCTGAACATCACTCATGTCAGGGGCGCCTGTGGCGGCTTGAGTGGTCTACCAGAGAAAACGGGCTCTTGCGCTCTGTTTTCTGCTGTAACGGCCTCCTACAACCCTCTGCCAGTGAAAACAGAGCTCGGGAGAGCTGTGTGCAGCCCTCCCGAGCTCCGTTTTTGCTGGCAGAGGCACCATGGGCCAGTCCTTCACTGTTTCTAGGGTGGCCCTATGGGCCAGTTCTAAGCACCCCATGGGCCAGATCCAGCCCCTGGCCCTTGAGTTTGACACCCCTGCTCTAGCAGTTGTAAATGTGAAAAATGGTCATAAATCACTTTTTCAGTGCTGTTGTAACTTTGAACGGTCACTAAATGAAAGATTGTAAGTGGAGGACCACCTATAGCAAGTTGTACATATGTGTATTGTGCAGTGTCTGGAATGCGTGAGGTATCAAAAACTTAATTTCCAATAAGTATTTCAGAGATTCAAAGGCTGTGCATGCAACACTCCCGTATTTTGAAAAACCAATACCTGTATTGTTGTTTGTATTAAATTCACAATGAAGAGAACCATAACAGAAAAATCATTTCAGAAAGAAAACTTGCTCCAACTTACAAATCGGAACAGTCCATGCAAAGCCCAACAGTTAGAAACCTAATTTTCTTTAACTCCAGACTCAATATTTGTAGAGCAACTTTATCCATTTTTAATTTTTGTTTCGGTAATTGTAATTCTAAGAAGCACACGTTTACGATTTCTGAGGAACCTTGCTTAATCTCTATTCACCTCAGTGTCAAATTGCTTTTTAGAGTTCCTATATGCACTGTTATATATTGATTCACATTCCGGTGCTTGGTTGATTTTTATACCTTCAGAATAAGGGAGTTATAATTATAAAGAAGGCTGTTTTGATAGTCTTCAGATATTCTGCCACAAAGAATATTTAAAGCAGACTTCTAGCTTGTGCCACATATTTTTGATGACTGTATATACCAGTCTTTTTCAAGCAAGTTCATTTCTATCACTGTTCAGTGATAGAAGTAAAATCTGAAATCTTTTCACCTATGATGAGAGATAGTGAAAATATGAGGGCAAAGGAAAAAGAAACAAGAATTTGTAGATTAATATATAGAAGCTACACTTAAATAGTTCACTGATACGGGAAGAAAGAGAGAATAGAAATGTGAACACAAACCCACATCTTCGCTAAATGACTATATTGTTTAAATCTTGGGAATGAAATCCAGACCCACATACACTTTAGCAGGCAGCATCAGTGGTGGGATTCAACCAGTTTGCACCACTTTGGCCAAACTGATTGTTAAATTACTGAGTGGTCCCTCCTCTGCCCTCCCTGCCCCTTCCAGGAGTCCCCACGTGCCTCATTTTGGATCCCAGGTAAGTGCAGGGAGGCCTACTATGCCCAAAACAGGGTGTGGAGGTGCAGCATGGCCTCCTGCAACCTATTATTTGCTCCCAGGGGGTTTCAGTGAGGCCTACTAGGCCCAAAACGGGGCACAGAGGAGCAGCCGCACCCCTCGTGGCCTGTTTTTGATCCCAAGGGGTTGTAGGAGGCTGGGTGCTGCCTGTCACATCTCCTGACCATGTCCACAATGGCCATGCCCAACCAGCCGATCATTAGGGCAGAGAACTGGTTGTTAAATTATTTGAATCCCACCATTGGGCAGCATCAACAAATAACATATAAATGAGCAGAAGAAAAATAGTCAAAACTAATTCGTAATTGGATGGTAGACAATAGAAGGTCCAGTTCTTCAAGTTAACCTGGAAAATAAAATACTAAAAAAAACTCATTAGGATGTGTTAACTCCTACTGTTATGTTTGCATGAAGAGACAGACGCGGGGTGCTTCAAGCTCTTTGTTTATTAGTGACTACAGCTCAGAACGACGCACTTTGGCTGGGCTGCGGCTGCTACTTATAGCCAGCAGCCGCAGTTGCCAGCCAATCAGAGTGCAGGGTTTTCCCGCACTTTTTAAACCAATCATTTCTTACATTTTACAAGAACAGTTCAAACTAAACCAATGACTTTAAACCTGCATACATAACACCTACTACATATGTAGAGTTGTGTACTATTTTTAATCTATATGTGCATGGTATGTGTGCGTGTGCATGTGTGTATGGCTTTTGAAATACTTAAAACAAATTTCAAATGCAAAGTGGATTGGAGTGTACCAGATAATCTTCAATTTACTCAAGATGGAAATAATGGCAGTACCTTGTTCAAACTTGTTCAGTTTTAATTGGTCCCTTGTTCAAAACTATGCAATGTACAATAAATAAGGTACTGGCCTAGGAATCAAGAAACTGTGAGTTCTACTCCTACCTTCTGCATGAAAAATCAGCTTGGTGGCTTTGGCCCAGTCACTCTCTCTCAGCTCAATTCATCTTGTAGGATTGTTGCTATGGAAAAACAGGAGAGAAAGGAATATTGATATTGCCTTGAGTTGTGTATTAAAAAGGGATTAAAATCTAAAAAACAAAGCACACAACAAAACTCTTGTCACTTTGACAAAATGAATGAAAAGAAGAGGAAGAGGAATATTGAATTTGTCATTTTCCATAAAACTGGAATGATTGATATAATCAGACAACCATTGTTTCCATCCAATGAAAGTATCTTAGGGTCTTTGCAAATAGTAGATAATATCTTAGGGATAGTTTATTCAGATGGGTGACTTTTAATAAGCAAACAAACACACAGATCCAACAAAACCACTTCTAGGAATGCAGTTGCCCTGAAAAATATGGAGCCAGCAATTCTTAACAGTGAGAACAATTAACCAATGGAACAGTTGGCCTTCAGAAGTTCTAGGTGCTTCATTACTGGAGGTTTTTATGAAAAGACTGGACAGTCATTTGTCTAAAATGGTATAAGGCAGTGTTGGTGAATCTTTTTGGCACCAAGTGCCGAAATGGGAGTGTGCGAGTATGGGGGAGTGCCAGAAACCAGAAGATGAGCTTCTGTTTTCCGGCACGAACATGTGTGCTGGCCACCTGGTCCTCCAGTTTCTGGCATGCATGTGTGCACAAAGACCAGCTAGCCAATGCTCATGTGCATGTTCATGCTGGCAATTGGAAGTTCAGCTTCCTGATGTGCACATGCTTGCCAGGTAGTTGCTCTTCTGGTTTCCAGAGCTCCTGCATGTTCAAAGACCATCTGCATGCCAGAGCCGGAAGAGCAAAAGGCGATGCCTGGTGTGCCCAGAGAGATGGCTCTGTGTGCTACTTCTGGCATATATGCCACAGGTTCGCCATCACAGGTATAGGGTTTCCTCTTGAACAGAGGGTTGGACTAGAAGACTTCCAGGCAGGGGTGGGATTCAAATTTCTTAACAACCGGTTCTGTGGGCATGGCCTAATTTGTGAGCATGGCTTGGTGGTCATGTGACTGGGTGGGCATGGCTTGTATGTAAATATTGTAAATATTTATGTAAATATTTAATTTTTTATTAAAAAACAGCAACTTTTACCAAAATCAGGCAAGGCAGGCAGACAGATTGAGTTGCTCACAGAATCACAGATTAACTTAGAGATCTATCTATCTGCAATCTGCTACCTGAGTCTGCACTGAAAAATAGAAGCTTCAGTCCTAAGGAAGCTTCAGCTCTGCTTTTAGATTAGCTAGAAAGCAAGAAATCCAACAATTTCCTGCTTTCTAGCTAAATCTCCAAGCACAGCAGAACATCTGATAGTCGGGGGGTGGGGAGAAAAAATAGCAACTTAGCAGGCAAGTTTGATGGTGTGTATGCCAAGTAAGGGCCAGCCAGTGGCACAATTTGCCGGTTCTCCAAACTGGGCAGAATCATAACAATCAGTTCTATAGAACCGGTCTGACCAGGTAGAATCCCACCCCTGCTTCCAGGGCCCTTCCAACTCTATTCTGATTGATAATTACTCCCTTCACTGTTTTCCATCTTCCCTCTACAGAAATATGTTTTTTGTGTGTGATTGTCTTATCTATTTCACTGGCTTATGGGCTATAACTTCATTTAATGAAAAGATTAATGAGTTTATTTATTATGCCTATTATTTTATACTCTCAACTCTGACAGTCACTTTCTTTTCATCATTCATCAATAGCATTTCTATTTTTATTGTTGCACAAAATCCCTCAACATCTTTGCCTAAAATTGCCCATTAATTCTCATGATAGGATTAATGTTCATTTTGTAAACGTTATGTCTCAAAACAACAGTTACAAACCCTGTTTTAAAACATTAGATTTTCTTTAAATTGCTGCTCTAGTTTTCCAGCATTACTATCAACCCACAGTAAAAATCTGACTTTGTGAAAAATGTGTTCTATTTGGGAAAAGATACAAACATTATGAAAACATATTTAAAGGTAGGTTAATTTAAAACCCCAGAATCCATATATATTCAACACAGGGAAAATGTGTTGAATTATATTTTCTGATTTATGGTATCTGATAGGAAAATGGGGATCCAAAGTTGGGAGGGAGGGGGAGAGAGAGAGAGAAAAGGAGAGAGAAGAGAGAGAGATTTCTGTATTCATTTAAATTGAATTTCCCATTCATGCTTAATTATTGCTCCTTCAGAAGATACTGTGTAGATGAGAATACCCTAATAGGATTTTAATTAACAATTAGGTGACATTTTCTCTAGAGAGTCATGAAAACAAATCCACTAGTTGGAGTTTTATGGTTCTGAGTATAGCTGTATGTGTTGTTTTTTTTTTAAAAAAACATCAATATTTATTTGTGAATGAATGAATGAAATACTCTATATTACTACCATACTTGAATAATGCAACTTCTGGGTCATCACAGGAAAAACAAAATCTCAAGATAAAAATAATAGTCAGTAATAATCAAAACTCAGTGAGAGGTAACTTGGTGTCAGGAGCAAAGAATCAGAACCACACATTAAGATTCAGTTAAACTGATGTATTTCTCATGCCTATACACACGAATCTAGTCAACTAATGGTCATTAAATTAGCATGTACATATTCAACCTTTTATATACAGGGCTCCATTATCCCCCAGAGCTTTGTTAGTATGCCAGAATTATAGTAACATCATTTTATCTGATGGGAAAGGAACAGTGAAAAAGATCAAAATAGTGGGTTTGATCATATAATCAAAGCTCTCACTCATTTTTAATCTGTTTATTGAGACCAGTATCTTGACTTTTTTATAATTTCCTCCTAATACCAATGAATAAAGAATAAATGAAGGGCTTTTGTATGTTTTTTTCTCCAAAAGAACAAAAATTGAGAGTCTAAATCAGGGGTGTCAAACTGGTGGCCTACAGGCTGGATGTATCATGCACAGGTCATGCCCACACCAGCTCCACAAATGAAAAACATTGTGAAACATCACATGATGGCAACATGACGCTGCAAGTTTGACACCTGTGGTCTAAATTCTGGTCCTGTTAGTCACTTTTCTACACCCAACAGGTTAATGAAAGCTCTCTCTCACTCTCCCTATCATCTATCTATCTATCTATCTATCTATCTATCTATCTATCTATCTATCTATCCATCTATCTACCATATTTTTAGTTTGCAAATCAGCCATGTCATCTTTCTCCTCCAAAAACTATACTTATGAGGCAATTCAATCACTTGACATGTCCTCTTTTGAATCATAACATCCCTGAAAGAAGATGCATGATTTCTGAGCCGGAAGCATCCTATTACTAAGGAAGTTTCGATTTCCTCACATTTCCAGACCATCAGGGCCCAGGGTCTCTCCTGTAAGATAGATTAACTGGTATCCCAAATGAAGAGTGCTCTACTTAGAGTCGATGGAATGGTGTGCTGATGAAAGGTGCTGTTAAAAGCCTAGGAGAGAGGAAAACAATTCTCCTCAGGCAAGGCGAGCAGCTTAATTTATTGGAGTACTAACAGGCACATTTTCATTATCATAAATCTGTATGGCATACATTCTCTCTCTCTCTCTCTCTCTCTCTCTCTCTCTCTCTCTCACACACACACACACACACACACACACCACATTCCCTGCACATTGACAGCTTCCTGCTTCCTGGAAAAGCTCCATGCCACATCCAAATCCATTAGACCGTTTTAAAAGGAAGGTTAAAATGGATGCATTAGTGGAGGTTATACATTACATGCATTTCTCACAAGTTCCCGTGGCTGTCCTCATTACAATTATGATATTAAAAACAATAAAAGTCCAGCTAGAGAGGACAATATCCATAAAAGCAAAACATGCATGGAATATTGACTGAAACAGCTGCCGTTGGAAACGACTTGACATTCTCAGCTAAACGAGTTCCGCATCCATGTTCAGTGTCTGCACACACCAAAAGACAGTTGTGTTTTCTTCTATTCACAAAATGTATTAGTCATTATAAACCTGTGACCAGGATATTTATGTCTGCATGTATTTAATTCATAATTGCACAGAATTCAATATTCTGCTCTGATTTTTTCCCCTTCACCCTCAATTTGAATGATGAAGGACCGATTTATGCTTTTCACTTTTGGGAAGTTACATCATTTCCATATTAAGCTGAGCAATATTTTGAGGATTCAGATCAACAAATGGTAATGTGTATTGTGTTGCATTGGGGTTTTTTTTGTATTCCCTTTTTAATTAGTTTTGTTTAATGTAATACATTGGCAAGCCAGCAACAGAGCCCTGAAGTGACCCCCAGTCAAGGCAATGATGGAATAACATAAAATTTTCAAGAGGTTATTTTGTGCTCTGCATAGCTGAATGCTTACATGGCTTTCTCCCTTGGGTTAACACTAGATTAGCTATAAAGCAGAGGCCCTATCTTGATAATTAAATTATTTATTTCATTTGTACACTGCTACAACTCATTAAAATTTACAATAGCAGACAATTTACAAACAGATGCATAATTATACAAAGAACAAAAATTCAACTTAACAGCATTTAAATATGCAATGGTAATCATTAGAAACATCTAACCCAACATATAACATTAACTCTACAAGAACTCCATTGTGATGGCTTTAGGGCAATTCCATGCTGCAGTCCCAGTTCCTTGCCTCCCATGGTCTTATCAACTCTTTGTTAAGCCAATTTCAGGAGCTGCAGTCCAGATTCCAGTAGGTTGACGGTGAGGTGGTACTCAGTCCAATCACAAGGGCCATCACAGATCATCACAAGATCTGATTGGCCATTCCCTTATTTCTTGCCACGGATCCAGAAAAAAAGCAAGCTTTTTTTTGCTAGGTCTGATTCACCAGTCTTTTCCTTCCTCACTAGTCCCTGTGCCTATTTTTTGCTTTCCCAGATGGTTTGCACAACGGATGTCTTCATACCCCTCCCCCATCCCCATGTTATCTCTTTTGACACTAAAGAAGGCTCTTTTTCTTTTCTTCCTTATTGTAGCCTCATTACTGTGATGCTGAAATAATCAAAGCAACAGGAGAACAGGCATGCATTGGTTCCAGTCTTCCTCTGTAGGTCCGTTGAAATTTGAAACTAAGAAGAAGTAACAGCTCAGTTTCATAGTAACAATATAGCAACATTCCTATATTGTATGTATTAAAAATAATAATTAAGAAATGGGAAAGGAAGCTTTGTAGTACTATGGAGGGAACAGGGGGAAGCAAGAGGCATAGAATGCAATACTGCAGGCTACTTCTGCTGCCTGCTGCCTGCCTGCAATTTGGCAGTTTGAATCTCATCAGGATCAAGGTTGACTCAGGTTTCCATCCTTCCAAGGTTGGTAAAATGAGGATTATTGTGGACAAATATGCTGACTCTGTAAACTGCTTAGAGAGAGCTGTAAAGCACTGTGAAGTGGCATATAAGTGCTATTGCTATAAGTTTACCCAACCTGATTAAAAATGGAAAGGTTTGATGGACCATGATCTTCCAGAGTTGAAGATGATTCATTCACTTAACAGGCCATTGTTAGATCAGTCCAGTGATTATTTTAAAAAATTGTGAACAGAAAACCTAACCTACCATGAAATGGGCAACAAAACAGGTACTGGAGAGGAGGGTATGCCAGGCACTACAGCCAATCAGAGCTGGGGCTGCTACTAAAATGGAAGGGGTGCTGAGGACCATGTGCTTTGATGGGGTTAAGTTGGAAAACAGCCATTTTGTGTGGAAGCTTTTTTTTCCTTTTTAATTACATTTATATGCCGCCCTTCTCCGAAGACTCAGGGCGGCTTACAATTTTTGGGATACAACCCAGTGTGCTCAGCAATAGCCTTCATTCCATTGTATATGCCTGCTTATTACTAAGCAGCATTTTTACAAAGTCAGCTTATTGCCCCCAACAATCTTAGGTCCTCAATTTACCTATCCCGAGAGGATGGAAGGCTGAGTCAACCTTGAGCCTGGAGGGATTCGAGCCTACACTAATTGCAGGCAGCTGGAACTAAGTGAATTTAAGTGCTAGGCATTTAACAGCCTGCACCACCAAGGCTCAGTTTATTTTAAATGCTTTAAAATGCATTTGCAATGGGTGTGTGATTATGGGTCAAGCGTAATTGACCCAATGGATAAATGCTAAAATTGGTGCAAAGCTGAACCACGGAGGCTGGTCCCCAAAGGGGATGCCAGAGAGAAACACTTCCTCTGGGCAGAATGGGACAACTTGCCATGAGCAACTTACCACAGCCATCTTGCCGTGGCCAGCTCGCCATGGTCATTTTGTTGCAGCCAACCCAATGCGGCCATCTTGCTGTAGCCACTGTGGCCAACTTGCTGTGGGACAGTCAATTTCATGTGGGATAATTCAGCATGATACATGTTATCCATCACTGTTTCTTTGACATTATTTCCATTGACAAAAATGGACTCCACAATTAAGATATTCTCATCCATGAGCTGAAATTGAAACAACTTGGAACCTAAGGTACCTCTTTGGTATTCCTTGTCTGGGATATGTATGTTTTCAGATGTTACAGACAAGATATCTAATGTCTACATCATTTTGCACAGGATTTTGAAGAATTGTACCTGAAAAACCTTTGGGGGCCATCTGACTAGGGAAGGTTATATATTTTACAAACAATTTTTTAAAGCATAAATTTTCAGTAACCTCTTCTGGAAAAATGAGCTCATCCTGGACACTGACTTTGAAACTATTTTACTTTTAGAGAAGTAGGACATGTAATTATTTTGTTCCAGGGTGTGGCTAACTGGCATCTATTATCTCCTCCAGGCAGAGATACTGTGCATTACATCAGCAATTTCCTAATATTATTGGGTACCAGTGTCCAAACTTTGTGGAGTTGGTCCACAAAGTATGAATGCCTAAACAATCCACAATATTTATAACAGATATGTATCACTGATATTGCATCTGCTTACAGTATTGATATAACATGACATGTGACTTCCCAACTCTAAGACTTCCATTAATTGGATGCATCCAGAGAAGACAGACCTGCTTCTCTTCTTCCTTTAGTTTGACCTAAACTTTCATTAATGGCTGTAAATAATAATATATTTCCTATCCACAACCCCCAATTGATACAGAAATATGATGGAAAATAAAATGTATCTGTTTATCTTTATATTCTGTCTTTAGGCATTTGCTCTGAGGTTGCCTGGTAAGACTACATGTGATTTCCTTCTACACATGTTTATTTTAATATATGTTAAAGGAAATAGAACCCATATGGTACAAATCTCTTATTCTTCATCGGCTCAGAGAAGAAAAAACTAAGACATACTTGATAGCTACCTGCAAACTTTAAAAATAATGACAACTACTAATTAGTATGTCTTGTCTGAACTATTCAGTCAGACATAGTTTTTTCTCTCTCTTGTGTTGTTTTTACTCTATCTCCAAATGATATGTCAGGGCCTAATTAGAATATCCATCTTGTGGTGCAAAAACAAAAGTGTGTATTATAAAGTAGAGATGATTTTGTTCCTGCAAAGACATTAGTTACCTACCAGGGGAGCTATGAATATTCATTGCCTCGATCACATAAGTATGCTTTAATCAAATATTTTTGTTTATTTACTATATTGTGTCAATATTGTTTTCAGTCATTGCACAGTCATTCTCAAGAAATGATTTTCCCTCAATAACATTTTCAACTAATAATTAAGGCAATTTAACTTATTATGGGACACATAGTAACATTGTGTTCAGAATTCTAATAACTCTGTCTGAACCTGGCATGCATTGAGAAAAGACAGGCACCTATGTGATTCCATTTACCAAATATAAAGTATCAAATGTTAACAAGTTTTAATATCTGTCATGCAGTGGTGGGATTCCAAATTGTATGTTACCAGTTCTGCGCATTTCGCTTTGCTGCATGAATTCACTAAGCTACAAATCAATGGAATATAGGATGGGAAAGAGCGGGGGTAGGTGGATGGGGCCAATCAGAGGTGGTATTTGGGTTCTCCAAACTGGTCAAAATTTCCGCTACCAGTATGCCAGAACTGGTCCGAACCGGCTGAATACCACCTCTGCTGTCATGGATCTGGAGATAAATTGGTTGGATTGAAAAAAAAGGAAAGAAAATCATTGATAATCCAACCTTTAACGGCACAGGAATAGTATATAGGTATGTGTTTGAATAAGAGATACATCCACAAAGTTCTTGAAAGTCCTATTCAGGGATTTGAACAGATAAAGAGGAAAACATCTTGGAAAAGTGTCTCAACAATTGTGGAAGTAGAAGGAATTTTATGGAAACCCACCTATGAAACTTACTTTATTTTGTACCCAGAATTCATCTCCAACTAGAAAACATTCTGTTTTTGTATGCAAATGAAACGAGACTGCCAATCCAAGCCAAATGTAAATTGTGGAGCATCTTTTTCTTAGGATGAGATACTTGTAACCATAGAAAAATGGTCTCACATTTGTGCAAAGCAAGTAAAACCCACTTTTTAAATTCTGTGTTGTGTTTTTTCATCACTTTGGGGTAGAAAAGACATCAACACTTACTGCAAGTCCCAGATAAATTTAACAGAAATTGTACAACATACTTATCTGGGTGGGTGGGTTAGGGTGTCTCATGAACCTTACAGTCAGGTCATCCCTGAGTTACACCAGGATAATGCTGGATTCAGGGAACCCAAGGGTTATTTTTAGCTAAATTAATTTCCCCATCAAATGGGTTATTTAAAAATGGAAACACATTCAGACTTGGTTTCTATGCTGGCAAATGGAAAAGAGGTTGGGGGCTAGAGTAACAAAGAGAGGCAATTTGGTGTAATGGTTAAGGTGTCAAGCTAGAAACTGGGAGACCATGAGCACTAGTCCCCCAACAAGAATGAAAGTTGGCTAAGTGACTTTGTGCTGGTTATCCTATCTTAGCTTTTAGAATGGAAGCAATGGTAAGCTACTTTTCAAATTTTGCCAAGAAAGTTGAAAGAATTTGTCCAGACATTCATTAGGAGTCAGCACACACAGTAACAAGAGGAAAAACTAGAGTGCTTCTGTAAAATTAGGGCTCTGAGAAGAACACTTTCTTTTTCCATTTTAATTATAGCTCTTATGAAACCTGCTAGTTTTTGCAATCCTGCTGACCCAAAGCAGAGTCCTGTGATTTAGCCTCACCCCACAGAAGTTAGGAAGGATGCCAACCCCATGCAGAAATGTTGGGAACCTGTCACAAACATACAGATGTTTGATATGAGGCATGATGATGAAAAAGTGACAAAACTGTAGGCTCGAATCCCACCAGGCTCAAGGTTGACTCAGCCTTCCATCCTCTCGGGGTAGGTAAATTGAGGACCCAAGATTGTTGGGGGCAATTAGCTGACCTTGTAAAAATGCCGCTTAGTAATTAAGCAGGCATATACAATGGAATGAAGGCTATTGCTGAGCACATTGGATTGTGCTCCAAAAATTGTGAGCCGCCCTGAGTCTTAGAAGGCATATAAATGTAATTAAAAAAAAAAAAAAAAAAACATTTATTATAGTCTCAGAGTGTTAGCCCTGCCTTTTTGTACTTGTGTTCTTATTTAGTACATAAGTCATGGTGTTTGTGTCTGATGCCCTCTATCACTATCATTTCTATCTTTATCTCTATATCAGGGGTGCCAAATTCAAGGCCCATGGGGTGCTTAGATCTGGCCCACAGGGCTGGCCTGGAAACAGCAAAGGACTGGTCCTTGGTACCTCTGCCAGTGAAAATGGAGTGTGAGGGGTGCAGCCACCCCAGCCCTTTTTCACTGACAGAGGGTTGCAGGAGGCCGTTGCACCAGAAGATGGGGCATGCCCCCCTCCAGCTCCATTTTTGCTGGCAGAGGGCTATCAAAACAAACTAAAAACAAAACAAAAGGAGAAATTTCCCCTTTTGCATTTGAGCAAGAAAGGACAGGAAAGGAGAAAGGAAAAGAAGAAAGAGAAAGAAAAAGAAGGGAAGATGGGAAGAGGGCAAGGAAGGAAAAAGAAGGAAAGAGGGGAAGGAAGAAGAAAGGAGAACAAAGAGGGAAGGAAAAAGAAGAAAAGGAAGGAAGGAAGGAAGGAAGGAAGGAAGGAAGGAAGGAAGGAAGGAAGGAAGGAAGGAAGGATTATAATGAGAGTGAGGGACGGGCTCAGGGAAGCCCTGCCTTAGTACTTGGCCACCACAGGTGTCCCTAACACAAGTGACATTGAGCTGGTCATGCTCACCATGACCATGCCCCCCAGGCCTCTGTGGTCAAACACAACCCTGATGCGGCCCTCAGTGAAATTGAGTTTGACACCCCCACTCTATATCATCTTCATCCTTGTCTAACCATGTTAAATTATCAAGACGAAGAGAGTTCACACTTGCTGTGGTATGGCAACTCCTATTTCAGGAAACCAGAACTCCATAAAGGTTTGAGAGGCCACAATAATGTTGCAGATTCACATTTCCCTTTCCCTTGGCAGCAACTGTTTACCTAATGGAATGCTCACTTTAATTAAAGCCCTCCCCTCCCCTTTTATACTTTAGTGCTACTACCTTTCATATTAACTTTTCACCTTGTAAGAACTCTGGCTTCATTCAAAATGCATTAGAATCAGCTGAGCAGCACACATTTTGGAATGTGGACATAGGGCATTGCTCAGTCATTTTGAAATTAATGCTGCAGTTAAGAGAGAGGAACTTTGTGACTCTAGCTGATTTCCTGACATGGGGAAAACATTTTACCAGGTTGTGGGAAAATTTAACTATTTTATTGGTGCATTTTAGTACAATGCAAGCTGCATGAATTTACACTTAGGGCTGAGAAATCAGTTCTCATTGTCTGAATGCAAAAATAAATTGCTCAAGTTACTTATTATTCTAGTTTTTCTTCTTTAGGTATACAGTTTTTAGTGGAAGAAAAAAAATTGCACAGCTTTTGAAGCAGCTGTCTTTTTGTTATTACTGAGATCAATATATAGCAAAAGAAGTAAATAGAAAGAGTCAGAGTGTGAAATTGTACAGCGTTAGGTGCAGTTAAGCTTATTGGTTTTAACTTATGTACCTATGTGTGAAAATGAAAGGATGAATGAAACCATATATGTTTTATATGTCCAGTTGAATGTAATCTAGTAAACCATAGCTAAGCAAAGATTCATTCCACCATGAAAATTTCCCTCTCAACACAAATGTAATAAAACACATTTTAAAGTTTCCATTTGAATTCTAAAATCTAATGAGCCACTGTCTTGAGTTACCTCCAGTAATTTGAGAACAGTAAACTCCATTTGCATTATTGCTATCTCTATTTTATTTTATCATTTTTCCTACTACCTATTATGATTTTGCATACTGGTACTTTTGCAACTAGTACTTGGTGTAGTACAGGCAAGAAGTATGACAGAGATAGAGAGTTAAACTGAGAGGAGAATAAAGGATTCTAAATCAAAAAATGGAAAACTGTATTTCCTAATCCATTATTCTCTGACTTTTTCATTTAAACTGGAACAGAAAGCTTTAATAATTAATTTCTTATTTTTAAGACCTTTGCAACCCATTTTATTAGTATGGTAAGAAAATCCTAAATGCGATTGGATTCATAGTTTATCAGGGAAATGGGTTTCTCAAACTTCAACCGTTGCAAATTATCTCTTTGGTAATTATAGAATGTAAGGTTATTGAGTTGCATCGAAGACATCAATCATGTATCTTAGCATCCTGTTACTTTCAGATGTGATTTTTTTTATTTTCTTGTTTGTTTTTCAAATTCAGAAAAAAAAACCTATTATTTATTTTAAGAAGTTTCATCATAATTACAGAAACATATGTCTGATATCTAGAAAAGGTTAGATTTCCCAAACAGGTATAAATCTGAGATTACTTAATGTTGGTTTAATGGATAACCTGCATTTGTTGAACCTCAGTAATTTTCCATGTTACTAACTAAGAAATATCATTTTCTGAAATACCAGTTAGATATTCACTGCAGAAATAATATCATAGTCTATGCTGACAATAATAAAGATTTGTTATGATATTATAATCATATCATCACCTCTGACAGTCCATAAAGGGGCTGATGGAAGATTCTTACATCAAGTGCTGCCAAAATGCCAGTAAGAAGAAGAATACTACTGGTAGTTGACAACTTTGAACAGTGCCTTGATTATACAATAGGTAGGTTAAGAGAAAAGTTGAAGCTGAAATCTAGACAAGACTGAGATTCTTAGATAAATATGAAATCTAGTTTGCAGTTCAACTTTTTCTGCAAAAGTCTAGCTTAAATTTGAGATTGTTTTTTGAATATTTTCTATTCCCAAATTTTCAGATGAAGTTAGAATTTCAGATTCTGCAATTCACAGAACTTTACTAACTGAAACATCTGAGATCATATCCGAACTGAATTGCTTTGACCACAGTTATCTACCGGTCTGATTTAATCACAGTAATAACCACAATATAAAAATATTGGGTTCTTTCTGTTCTGTATTTAGCATCTTTATCATATTTAATTGAAAGACCATGTCAGCTTTGGAAGCCATATTGAAATCAGATATTCCCACACTGCCACATCTGAGCCTGGGAAAGTGGAAGGGGCAATTTATTGGCGTATATCTAGTTAGACAAAATAACATTCTTTTTCTGATTCAAGGTCAGGTTGTGTTGTGCATAACTGAGAGGAAATCTTACCTTGGGACAGATGGTGATTGGGCCATGTGATGTGATGAGGGGTGCAGGGGATGGATTTTGTAGTTTTACTTATTGTAAGGAAGCCCAGAACTTTCAGATTCGGGATTCCACAGTTGTGCCAGTTACTATCCAAATAAAAAGGAACTTTTGAGAAGATGTCTGTCTAGGAGTTATTAGGCAGAATGGAGGGTTGCTGGAACACTGACAGACCAACAAATATTCAGCCTTGAGTTTTCTAGCAACCTGCTGAATTAATTTAGCTCAAATCTGCCTAATGTCTTCTAAGTTTTTTTTAAATAAGGAGCCATGCTACATTTAACTAATCATCATATAATTGCATACAACACATGACTATTACATCATGTTTAGACTATTGAAATACCTTTTGCAAATGAGACCTTCCAGAAAGTGGTACTCAGTATTGAGGTCAATAGATAGATAGGGAGATATAATCTGGCTATTTTAGATTATTAGGATTTGCAGAGAAGAGATCATTTTGGGCACACCAGAACAAAGTCCTGCTTGCTAGATAGGAGGAAAGGAGGCTTACCTTGTATTGTGTTGTTCTCACTACATAGACATTGTGTTTACAATAACCACTCACTTGGGCTGTATAGATCACAGACTCTTTAAAACTGTGAAGTAACTATAGCCTTTCAGAATTTGACATTCCTCTCAGGCTTTTCTCAACATTTTCTTTTTGATGTGGAAGATCAGAGGGGCTCTCTATACTTAAGCAAATAATTGAATTAATTACACAGTTCTCCTATTCCATGTCAATCCCTGATGTTATATTTCTGTGTTTCTGTGTCTTTGTGTATACTCTAGGTCATGTGATCAGGAGTCAACAGTTTTCTGAACTATTACCTAACAACCTCTTCTACAAGGTTGCATTTTTTCTAACTGTTTTTCTCTGTAACTCCCGGCTATATCTGACCTTTTTTGAACACACTATGCCCTTTGATGGCTTCTCTGACTAGCTCAAATTTGGTCCCATTCTGTCTTGTTTTAGAGAGTTATCATGATGACAGACAGAGTTCTGAAGCCTTTTCCATTTCTCTCCATTATTCTGTTGCTTGGGAATAATAAAAAGGACTTAGTGAAATGATGAATGGAAAGAGGCTATGAATGTGAGAAAAATTACATTTAAGAGACTGTATAATGTGCATAAAAAGAAAAAAAGATAACTGCAAAGAATGCAGTCAAACGAGAACAAGAAATAGATAAGATTGGAAATGGCAAAGCAAATGCAGAGCAATTTTCACATATACTCCTGCCCAGAATGATCTCCCCCATCCTATATTCATGCTTCTGTTTTTCCCATCCAATGGAAGGAATTAGCATATGTCCATATTGAAATTTATCTTGCGATTTTTGTTTATCCATTTTTCCAGCTTGTCAAAATTTTCCTGAATATTGATGCTGTTCTTTGTTATCCCTCCCTCATTGTGTCATCCACAAATATGAAATCATGATCCTGAGGTACCCTACTTGATATTCCTTTCAGTTGGTTTGGAGACACTGACACTGAGACTCTTTGATTGTTCAACCAGTTCTGCATCCTACAATAGTAGCATAGTCCAGCCCACATTTTGCCATTTTTCTCTTGTAGAAATAATTTGTCTAATGTTTTACTGAAGTCATTGCTTTCACATGGTTAATTAAAGTAGTTGCTTGTATTGGAAAAGAAGACCAGGTTAGTCTGGCATCACTTGGTGCTGATAAACCCACATGGGCCTATGGCAAAGGATATACTCTTCTTTGATGATGATGTTCATCACTTTTTTCTAAATGCTTGCAAATTGATTGTTTAATAACATGCTTCAGTCTCATCCAATATTGATGTTAAACTATCAGTCTAGTTAGCCAAGTCATCTTGCCCTTTGAAAATAGGAAGAATACTTGAGTCAAGAAAAAGAACCCTAGAAAGAATAGATGGAACTTATTAAAATCCTTAGAAAGTGAGAGGTAAGAGGTTTAAAGAACGAAGGGCAATGTATGGATGTGATGAAAACAAACACGGGTTGCAAAGATAGAAGCATATGGCAAAATACATGAATGATGTTCATATAAACTAGGTTTAAGTTATGATGCTTTTAATTTCTGTGGCTTGTTCCTTTCTGAAAGAATGCTTATCCTGAAAGACAAATAGTATGATGGGTATGTTAGAACTAATAGAAAAAGTTGGACAACTTAGCCAGATGTTCCAAGTTTCCACATGACTACACAGAAGTTGCGTGGTAGGGTCTTAGCCACATCCATTTTGAGTGATATTCTGTTGAATCTTCAGCCTTAAATTTCTAGGAATTTTCATTTAATATATTTTCTTTAAATAGCAGTAAATTCGAAAGAGCTCTAGAATCCATAATTTAAAAGCACTTTTGAAGGTATAGTGCAATAGTTGCAATATTGTAGAAATGAGAACAAGTATAGAGATTTAAATCAATGAGAAATAATACTAATGGTGAGGAACATACACACAGAGTTAAAAATGGACTGTGTCTAATTACAGAATATAAGACATATGCTGGAATAAATCCCAAGTAACATATCCCTTTTGAAGATTACAATCACATAATTCACTCCCTTTGCTGGGCATGTTGTTTCTATTAGAGCAATATTCATATATATATATATTTCATTTCATGTAATTCTAGTTATTGTTCTTTAACTTCCCTGGGTAATTTGAATTCAAACTTCTTGTGTTACCAAAATATCTGGGTAATCAGAAAGAACCAGAACCAGAAAAGTACCCCTAGCACAGTGAATTGCTCAACAAAGTGAAGATGCTAATATGAGAGACAGTACATACTGTATGTTAAGGTTAAATTTTACATTATATACCTTAAACTGAAAAAAATAACTTCATAAAGGCCCAGTAGGAATAAAAAAAAGTTGTGACAGAATGTACTTCATGTTTTCCTACTTCTTATTTCAGTTGGTTAGTCCAAACAACTTACTCACTTAGTAGATAAACAGGAAGAAGAAAGAATAATTTAACCTTGGAGTAGATTAAGGAAGAATCTCTAACAATGTTTTTCTCCATCACAGAGTATATACTCAAGTAATTGAAATATTTAAAATGTGAATAAGAAGTAATAAAATATATCTACCTTGGGAGTCTTAAGAAACAATTATGGACATGAACTGATAGAAGTCTGCAATGATGTATTTGCAATGCTTGTGACATATTTACACCTTGCATATGCTTCTAAGTACATATGTCTTGTAGCAGCCTTGGAGAAAAAGCCAGAAAAATAAAGCCATGAATGGCCCTCCTTCTGTTGATAGGATAACATAAAGGGCTCATCAGATTAAACAAAGGGGGATTTAACAAAGCTAACAGAGAAAGCAATTTGCCACAAGGAAGCAGAAAAGCAGCCAGAGTGATAATCAGAAGCAAACAATTTACTGGGCTTTTGTTTACTACAGGTGTTCAAGTGGACATTAGACAACCATCTGTGAAGATGGTTTAATTTGGACTTGCAGAAGATTAGACACAGTGCCCCAAATGTCCCTTGAAACTCCTAAGATTTCAGGAACAGCAAACAATTGTCCAATCTAGTATAAAATTCTCCTTAGGTAGTGTGAAGAAATCATTTCCAGTCATGGCAACTGTTTGATATCTCAGAATTTTTAAGTATTATTATTTTTTATTAAGGAAGAAACAAGAATGGAGGTTATTGCTTTGAGATCTAGAATATGGTCGTCCCTAGGCATATATTTGCTCATTTCAAGAAATTGAAACCCAGTTTGCATTTGTTCTACTTGCTTTTATCTGTTTTAACTTTTATCTCACCCTGAAAGGTAAGTTAGGTCCAAGGACACAACCCAAAAGTTATCATTATATTAGATTTCAAAACCAGATTTGCCAGGCTTCAACTGTACTGCAATTGTTCCCTACATACTTAAGATAATTGAAGTGGCTATAAATGCATTTGAAAATTAATGAATGCCTGTAATGTTACAGTCTCCATTTTCATGAAGATGTCTATGGGTAATCCTCAGTATATACTTACAGATTCTTTTCTCATACGTTTCCAATATTTGAATGGAATACATGTATCTCTAGTGTATGAATGATGTTCCTGGGAAGGTCTAAAATGAATGTCTTCTGTTCCTTCATCAGAATCTGGTTTCGGTTTTCTCCATATAGATAATAATTTAATGTTCTATTCTAGTTCCTTAAGGATTAGTTACTTTATTTGCAATGGGGTTTTCTGTTATAGGCAATAACCTTCTCTATTAATGTATGATAGCAAAAGATTTGCAGTTGTCCTTCAAGCAAGAACTTTTTTGTTTAGTGCTTGAATACTATTTATGCTGTACAGTCCTTATTCAAAGGCTTCATTTAAAAGGGTTTCTTTTTTCCCCTTAAGGAGATGAACTGTAAAGAATAATTTGTCCCCCAGCTCTTTGAATAGCAATTTTGCTACCATTACCTTTAATGGGATTTGCATTGTGAAATTTGCCCATATCTCTTAATCTTTGTTTTTTCTTCATTTTTACAAACCAATAGGCCATGTTGTGCTGTACAAAACCATACAGGAAGGAGATTTCTTTTAATATAGTTTGACTTTATAGTACATAGAGAAATAATGGTTTTGATTTTATTCATGGACTAATTTGGATTAAAAGAAATCTCTGGTGGGCCATTTAATTCATTCCTCTGCATCCTGTACAAAGCAAATTTCATTATCTATAAACGATGCCTGATAGCTGGCTTTAACTTTCATCTTTCTACTGAGAATGATTTTCCAGCATCTCCAAGCAAGCACTAATGTATGAAGAGTTATGTACTTTATTGGATACTAGAATTAAGTATGCTTGCTTTGTCATCATAATCCCCTAACTCCTTTTTCAGTCTCAATAAATTAATGAGAATAATAAGAAAAATGCTTTTGATTTTCCTTATTGTATTTGCAATGTTAGCATAAACACTTGCTTAAATTTCAGAAGTATTCCATTAGAGCCAGGGGTGGGATTCTACTGGTTCGGATCGGTTCAGGCAAACCCCTTGCTCCAAAGATCATCTGGCACCGAACTGGTTCGCTGCGATGAGCATATGGGGCCACCTGCCTGCCTGCCCCTACTCTTTCCTGTGCTTTATTTAGTTTTTTTTAGAGCACAGCTGATTCGCGTGGCAGAGTGGTTTGCTGCACCTCAGCTGTTTTATTCACAGGGGCTGCAGTGGAAGGTAAGTATTAGAGCTTTTTTAAATGTGGAATGCACGTGCAAAGCACGTGATCCCTGAACCGGTTGTTATACTGGTGGAATCCCACCCCTTCATTCCTATAGACACAAGAAAGAGGATCAAAGATTCAGTTAAGTCTATGTAAAGGAATCTGTGATGGAGCACTGTAATGCAACAGGTTCCCAGGAAAGAGTGAACATATTTCAAGGATTTGGGGGGGAGTTAAACAAGAGACAGCGTAATCCAGAGCTGGATCATGGGAAGGGAACACATTTATGGTAGCTGATTTCTAGAATCTCCCAGAATATATTAGTTAGAAGAGGGTAGTATACAATTCTGTTGGTTTTCAAGTACAGGTAATCCTCGACTTATGACCACAATTAAGCCCAAAGTTTCTGCTGTTAAGTGAGATATTTGCTGTTAAGTTAAGTTTCTTGAGTTTTGCCTCATTTTACAACCTTTCTTGCTACCATTGTTGCATAAGTGTTGATAAGTTGATAAGTTAGTAACTCGGTTATTAAGTGAATCTGGCTTCCCCCATTGACTTTGCTAGCCAGAAGGTCACAAAAGGGATCACATGACCTTGGGATTCAGCAAACATGAGTCCATTGCTAGGCACCTGAATTTTAATCACATGATCACAGGGATGCTGCAAAGGTCGTAACTGTAAAAAACGGTCATAAGTCACAGTTTTCGGTGCCATTGTAACTTTGAATGGTCACTGAATGAACAGTTATAAGTCGAGGGTTACCTGTATGCTTAGTTTGGCAAGATTCTATCTATATGGTGTATGTAAATAAAGAACTGAAGTGTGGCTGGAGTGTTTCTGTTGTTCTTGGGTTAGGCCTGACAGAATCTTAATCTACATGTCTCAGGAGGTGGCAGCATTTCACTGAACCAGACTGGACTTAGATGTGAAGTGGAACTGGTCCTTACTTTGTTATTGTTGTTATTAGTCGCGAAGTCATGTCCGACCCATCGCGACTTCATGGACAATGTTCCTCCAGGCCTTCCTGTCCTCTACCATCTCCAGGTGTCCATTTAAGCTTAAGTGTCACTAACTTAACCAGTGCAGCGATTCAGTTAACAACTGGGACAAAAAAGGTCATAAAATGGTGCAAAATTCACTTCATGACTGTCTCACTTTACAACTGAAATGTTGGGCTCAATTGTGGTTGTAAGTCTGTAGAAGAATCACAAACAAAAATACTACTTGTATGTAATCATAAAGATGTCCCACCTTTAGTTTTGATTGGGCACACACTGGTTAATTATTTGGGGGTGTTTATGAATTTACAACATTTTTAAAAACAGAAGTTAGTTGTTATTGTAGGATGACCTTTGCACACCTCCGTCTTATGTACTACTTATAAGAATTCCTGGATCCAAAAGTCCTGTTCACCATAGTTACCTCTAGATTTGATAATTGCAACTCATGCTACAGAGGGCTGCTACAGCTGGACCAAATGCAACAGCTTGAATAGCTAAGGGCATCTCTACGTAACACAGTTACTTTGAAAGCTGCATTTGTTGCCAGTTGGCTTCAGGGTTGGTTGTCACTTTTAAAGTCCTACATGATTCAGGGATTGTGAAGACCTGCTTTTTTCTTCTTCTGTATCCGCCTTTGCTCCTTTGGAATAATGCTGTAACCAAGTTTGGTCAACACCAATCCTGTTGGCATTAAGGAAAGCCATGTAGAAATCCAGTTTGACACCTCTGATTTAGATACTCCATGTATTTCCAGTTCCAAGCAAGTGTTATCATAGAATCTTATTCAATATGGACAACTGTTTGTTGAGTACGTTTATGTAACTAATATCTATTCAACATAGTCCTTTGGAATTTTAACTAATATCAAATCATAATAGATAAGTAACCCACCGCTAGAAAATGCAAAGTAGAAAACTAATTTAAAAGGAGCAAGAACACATTACTAATAGTACAAAATCTAAAGAATGGGAAAGTTTAAAAAGTCTTAACAATTACGTGAAATGAGGTCTCCTGCAGGAAAAGAAACAGGTCAAATGGGAAACCACACATCTCAGTGTTGTGATGCAAATGTTAACCTTTACAAGCTTCCATGTGTGATGCAAATACAAAAAGACAGGGCTTGTATATCACACAACTCACATTTCATCGCTTTGGCAACATCATGGCTAGCTGCAGATATCTGCAGTAAAATATTACAGTGTCAATGCCTCAAAGAATTGAAATATTTTCATCTTTCACACCAAAATGTCAGTAAATACAGTTTCCTGAGAAATACATTTTACAGCTGGGTGCCACCATAGAAAAGTCCCATTGTCTGGCAGTGGCAGAGACAGTTTCCTCCAAATGCCATCACTCTGCTAAACAACTAATTTCCACAACACTGTCAAATTATTTACTAATTATTTACTATTCTTCTTCTCATCTTTCCTAGTACTTATCTCTTCCCACTTATGACTATAACCATGTTGCTTGTATCTTTACAATTTATATTGTTTTATTTGTTTCCTAGCATGATTTGATTGCTTATTAGTAACCTATGACTATCACTAAGTGTTGTATTTTATGATTCTTGGTGAATGTATTTTATTTTTCTTTTATGTATACTGAGAACATATGTGCCAAAGACAAATTCCTTGTGCGTCCAATCACACCTGGCCAATAAAGAATTCTATTATAGTCTATATAACCTTGTCCCAAATAATATTAACAGCTATACTTTGAGCTACAGGTAAAGCACACGAAAAAATTCTGGTATGATACAATTGAAATAGTGAATCCAAGCAGACAAGTTTGTCATTCTGGATTAGATGAAGCTATGGGATTGTTTTCAAGGAAGCCCCACAAATGGTGTATTTCAATACAGGAAGTCCTTGACTTACAACAGTTCATTTAGGGTTAGGGTTACAACATCACTGGAAAAAGTAACTTATGACCATTTTTCACACTTACAACTGTTGCAGCTTCTCCATAGTCACATGATCAAAATTCAGATACTTGGCAATTGACTTGTATTTATGATGGATGAAATGTACTGGGATGGTCACCTTTTGCGACCTTCTGATCGACAAATTCAATGGGGGAAGTCAGATACACTTAACAACTGTGTTGCAAACTTAACAGCTGGAATGATTCACTTAACAACTGTGTCAAGAAAGGTCATAAACAGGGAAAAATTTGCTTATGAACTCTCTCACTTTAGCAAGGCAACATCGAACTTAGCAACATAAATGTTGGGCTCCATTGTGGTTGTAAGTTGTGGACTGCCTATAATTTAGCTTGGAAACTTGCAGTCTATTTTACTCCAGGCAAAAGTGTAATTAAAATATTGACTTAAATTTCTCATTGGATACATTTTTAAATAAATAAATTAAATTTAAATTTTTTTTTGATTTGCCTTTCTCTTAGCTGGGTTATTTTTCTATTTATCCAATCCAGCAGATCTCTCTCTCTCTCTCTCACAATTGATAGATAGATAGATAGGTAGGTAGGTAGGTAGGTAGATAGGTAGATAGACAGATGATAGATATAGAGATAGAGATCGATTGATGTATATATATATTGATGTATATAGAAATCGATTGATGTATATATATATCACATATATATATATATCACATATATATATATATATCACATAATAATTGTGCTTTTATAACGATGTTTCAGCAGAATCTCATCTGCCATCTTCAGGCTTGTGTACAAGCCTGAAGATGGCAGATGAGATTCTGCTGAAACGTTGCTATAAAAGCACAACTATTACGTGGGAAAATACCTGAAGAAACCTAAATACCATACATATAAATATCCACGAAAACATAAGAAAACACACACACACACACACACACACACACACATACATATACACATACACAAACACACATAAACACACACATACATACATATATACACACACACATATAAACATATAAATGAATATTTGGCTGGTAGAAAAATACCATTGTTTTCAGTCATTTTGGATTACCTTTAGATGCCTGTTGATTTTTTTTTTGTATTAGCACTTTCCACTAACACAACATTTGTGTCTCTCCAGCCTATGACTTTAATACACAGAGACATTTTAATTGCACTACATTCCTGAGTAATCATTTTATGATGGGTTTATTGCCACCTCTCCCTTATCAGGGCATGCCACTGTTACTGGCCTTGGTGATAAATTACCGTTTAGAGAGAGGGAAGACAGTCCCACTTTAACAAGTGCAATAAAGCTCTTTTTAGACCAGGAGAGTTCAGTGCTTTTCTCATTCATCATACACCCTCTGTGATTTTACACAGATTTTACACTGTTGATTAGCTCATTAGTGGGGTTAATTGGATACATTAACTGGCAGAATTACAGCCTCACAATGAACCAGAGGCTGCTGCAGTATTATAAATGACAGACAAACTATAGACATACATGGATAGCCTGAAGGAAGTTTTTTTATTCTTCTTTGATTATATTTCATTAGGTTTTAATTCTTTCCTGCTTCTTATTAACTGACTCCACATGAACATTTTCCATGACACAGATTGAGTTAAGGTTCTGCATAGTTTCCATAGGTTACTGTATTTTCATCTACAACCCACAATTGACTTGAAGTAGAATCTAATTAGTAGGTTTCAAAGTAACCATGCTGGCAGGTTTTAAACAGAAGATCCCTTCTCACTTGATGAAAAAAACATGAAACTAAATCAAATTTTCCTTTGTGAGGGTGGCAGTCACTATTATCAACAGTGCTTTTGATTAAAGTGGATTTTGCATTAGGATGAAGGATTGGATATTCCCAACTTAGAGCTGCTTATTTCAACACGGTGGCTTCAAATGTTTTGGGTATACTTTCTGTCATTTGTAGACAACATAGCCACTGGTTAGAAGTGGAGGGAAATGTAGACCCAAACATTCAGAGCACACAGTAAAGCTTTATGTCAGATTCTTGTAAAAATCTCAGAATAACAAGAATTCTCTGTATCTTTTCAAGCTTATCTAAGATACTGATATGATTACATCTGGATGTCTCTATTAGGAAGTGCCTGTTTCTTTATCTTAGTTGTGAAATATATAATAATCCTTCCAGCATTCAGAAACTCAACAATGTACTGTATATGTTTATCTGATATCTGACTTTGATATTTGGTGCATCAGTTTTATTTTGTATTGGATTATTTTTTTTACTGTGTTTGGTTATAGGGAGTCCTTTTTTATTTGACTTTTTGTAATTTGTTTATCAGCTCTCCAGAGTTATATATTTAAGTTGGATGATGATATAACTTTTGAAAATAAATGAATAAAGTCAGGAATGTGATTCAACCAGTGTAACAACCAGTTCGGTGAGCGTGTGCTTTGTGCTCACAAGCGTGCTTCGCATTTTGAAAAATGCTGCTTCTTCAGCTCTAAAACTTACCTTCTGCTGCAGTCCCAGTGAGTAAATCAGCTGAGGCATGGCAATCCATTGTGCTGCACCAAACAGCTGAGCTGAAAACACTGGAAATTTTGACAGACTAGAACACTGGGCCCTATTTAACAAAATGAAATTCAATGTAGAGAAAAGTAAAGTCCTACACTTAGGCAAGAAGTACACATATAGACTGGGTAAAAACCAGACTTAACAGCAGTAACTATGAGAGGGATCTTGGAGTCTTAATGGACAACCAGCTAAATATGAGCCAGCAGTGTGCAGTGGCAGCCAAAAATGCCAATGCAATCCTAATTTGTATTAACAGAGGGATACAATCAAGATCAAGGGAAGTACTAATACAACTCTATAAAGCCTTAGTAAGACCACACCTAGAGTACTGCATCTAGTTTTGGTCACCACACTATAGAAAAGATGTTGAGACTTTAGAAAATGTACAGAGAAGAGCAACCAGGATGATTAGGGGACTAGAGACTAAAACATGAAGAACGGTTACAGGAACTAAGTATGGCTAGTCTAGTGAAGAGAAGGACCAAGGGAAACATGATAGCAGTGCTCCAATATTTGAGGGGCTGCCACAGAGAGAAGGGAGTCAACCAATTTTCCAAAGCTCCTGTTGGCCATCCAAGGAACAATCGATGGAAACTGAACAAGGAGAGATTTAACCTGGAAATAAGGAGAAATTTTCTGACCATGAGAACAATCAACCAATGGAACAGCTTGCCTTCGGAAGTTGTGAGAGCATCATCACTTGAGACTTTCAGGAAGATTGGACTGCCATTTGTCAGAAATGGTGTAGGGTTTCCTGCTTGGGCAGAGGGTTGGACTAGATGACCTACAAGGTCTCTTCCAATTCTGATTATCTGTTACCTGTTTATCTGAAATAAAGGACAGAATAGGACAGGGGCAGGTGGGCGGGGCCAAATCATCACAGTAACTACTGGTTTGCTTGAACTGGGCCAAACCGGTAGAATCCCACCCCTGAATAAAGTTATATTTTTCACCTCACTACAGTACAAAAGGAACTTAATTGGATTTAGCTTTAAAAATGGAGGCAGGGAGAGAATGTATTCAGTGACTCATTAAAGTTGTTTTACAAATGTATCCCTTTATATACATGAAAACATATAAACTGGTTTTACAGCTCTCTGCTAGAATATGGACATTGTTCATGGTGAATGATTATGATTTGAAAGATGTTATCCATCCACTTCTAACTACTTATAGTCTCTAATTTTTAGTGATCATAGCTTCAATAGATGAAATATCTCGAAGCAGTTTGAAAACTGAGTTGAAAAATGGAAGCCTTTGTAAACATACAATAGTGAATTAACTTTGACTCCTAAAAGACCAGTTTGAAATTAGTCAGGTATCTTCTGTAAAAAGATATTTTTAAAAAACAAACAGGCCCCCTTGTTTTTCAAGATAAGAAATTTATATAAAACAATTTTTAACATGAAATAATTTCTTGGTTTGGGGGCCCAAATGCAAAAAGCTAAGCAAATAGAAACTTTTCTGCCCCTTTAGTGTCAAGTTATTTATTTATTTTATTGTTTAGATTTTTACCCCTTTATTACATTTATTTATTTATCCCAAAGGTGCTTTTTCAGGAGGCAACTGGACTTTCTTGTTTTTTCTTTTGAAGATGTTTCGCTTCTCATCCATTCTCCACTATCTTGTCAGAGCTGTAGAAGCTTCTTGGATGAGAAGTGAAACTTCTGAAAATGAAGTCTTTAAAAGAAAAATCAAGAAAAGTCCAGTTGCTTCCTCAAAAAGCACCTTTGGGACAACCATGATCTGGATGACTGAGAATCTCTACAGACATTTCTTGATTGATTGATTGATTGATTTGATTTGATTTGTTTGCCACCCATCTCACTTCAAGGCATCTCTAGGTGGCATTACAGACATTAAAGGTCAATAAAAACATGAACAATAAATATCCTTAATGAAGTCATAAATTACAATTAAAAAGATGAGGAGGCAGGGAGCAGGATGCATGGGGATGTGAGGTGGTGATATTCTATTAAACCATTAACCTGGCTTGCATCAGGGAGACCTGGTTGGGACCAAAGGGAGGTGCCCCCCTGGTTGAGCTATGTCCCCCAGGTTTCCGAGTCCTGCAGTGGCCACAGGCTCAGGGGAGGGGCAGGGTGCCAGCGGTTGTAATTAAGGAGGCCTTAGATCTGAGGCAGGTCACTGTCCAGCAGATAGATGGCTGTGAGCTTCTCCTCATGAGGTTGGGTTCAAGTGGCCAGTTGGGTCTTTTGCTGGCGTACCTCTCCCCCAGCTGCATAGCACAGACCCTGCCCAGGCTGCTTGATGTCCTCTCGGGGGTGGCGGTGGAGTTCCCCAGGCTTTTGGTCCTGGGGGCTTCAACCTGCCATCCCTGGGAAGGGATTCAGGCTTGGCTTGGGAGTTCATGGCCTCCATGGCGGCCATGGACCTGACCCAGTTAATTCAGGGCCCGACTCATGAAGGGGGGAACATGTTGGATCTGGTTTTTGTCTCTAGGCAGTGGCATAGTGATCTGGGTGGGGGATCTCCAAGTATTTGCCCCCTGTCATGGACCGATCACCATCTTCTTCGACTGACCTTCTGTTATGCCACCCCTCACTGCTGGGGTATGGAGCCAACCAAGTGGTTCCACCCAAGGCACCTTATGGACCTGAAGAGGTTCCGTTGGGCCCTTGGGGTATTGCCAGACTCCCATGTTCATGACTCGGCTGGGGCCCTGGCGGATGCCTGGCAACAGGCAGCCTCTGGGGCTCTTGACCAAGTTGTCCCCTTGCAGCCCTTAACCCGGCACAGATCCCGAGTGGCTCCCTGGTTTTCCATGGAGGTCCAGGAGATGAAGCGTAGGAGGAGGGGCCTAGAGAGCAGGTGGAGGGCATCCTGGCCCGAATCTGACCAGTCCCAGCTAAGATCCGCTTCTAGGACTTATCTGGCAGCGATGAGGGCGGCGAAGAAGGCTTACTTCTCCACTCTCATCGCGTCCACAGATAACTGCCCAGCCACCCTGTTCAGGGTCACTCGCTCCCTCCTTAATCGGAGGGAGGGTAAGGACCCTGTGCAGGGAATGCCAAGGAGTTTAGTCAACATCTGTCGGACAAGATCGCTCAGATCCGGGCTGGACTTGGCCTGGCTAGAGTCGGAGACAGAGGTGGTGTCGAGTTCTGTTCATGTTATCTGGTAGGAGTTTGAGCCTGTTTCCTTGGATACGGTGGACAGGACCATGCAGCAGCTGAGTGCCACTACATGTTTATTGGACCTGTGTCCCTCCTGGCTGGTCTATGCCACCTGTGAGGGTACACTTGGCTGGCTCCAGGCAGTTACCAATGCTTCTTTATGAGAAGGAGTCTTTCCCGTCGCCTTGAAGGAGGCGGTGGTGACGCCCTCCTCAAGAAGGCTGCTGTGGACCCAGCCAATTTAGACAAGTTTCATCCAGTCTCCAACTTTCACTTTTTGGCAAACATTGTTGAGAGCATGGTGGCACAGCAGCTGCGAGGTTCCTGGAGGAAGCTGAGTACCTGGACCCGTACCAATCGGGATTAAGGCCTGGTTACAGCACAGAGACGGCATTGGTTGCACTGATTGATGACCCCTGGAGGGCTAGCGGCAGGGGCTGTTCCTCTGTCCTGATCTTGTTAGACCTCTCAGCAGCTTTCGATACCATTGACCATGGTATCCTACTGCGCTGGCTTAGGGGGTTGGTAGTAGGGGGCACCGTACTGCAGTGGTTCTCCTCCTACCTCTCAGGTCAGACACAGTCAGTGTTGGCAGGGGGGACAGTTGTCCCCTAGGCCCCTCACTTGTGGGGTGCCGCAGGGGTCAGTCCTTTCTCCCCTTCTGTTCAACATCTATATGAAGCCGCTGGGCGAGTTCACCTGTGATTTTGGGGTGAGGTATCATCAGTATGCTGATGATACCCAGCTTTTCATCTCCACCCTGAACCACCTCAGTGATGCCCTCCCCGTGATGTCCCGGTGCCTGGAGGCAGTAAGGGACTGGATGGGAAGGAATAGGCTCCGGCTCAACCCAAACAAAACTGAGTGGCTGTGTGTACCATCATCTCAGATAATCCAAGAGATTCCATCACTGACCATAGGGGGAGAGGTGTTGCTCCCTGTGGATAGGGCACACAACTTGGGTGTCCTCCTGAATGTGCGGCTCAGTATGGAGGAGCAGGTGGGAGCTGTCACCAGGGGGGCATTAACACAGGTTTGTCTTGTGTGCCAGTTGCATCCCTATCTGGACTGAGATGCACTGTGCACAGTCACTCATGTGCTTGTTACCTCTAGACTAGACTACTGCAATGCTCTCTATATGGGGCTGCCCTTGCATGTCATATGGAGACTTCAGCTGGTGCAGAATGTGGCCACGCGGGTAGTGATGGGAGCGTCCCGATTCTCCCATATTATGCCCCTCCTGCATGACCTGCATTGTCTGCCGGTTGCTCTCTGTGTGAGATTCAAGGTGCTGGTAACAACTTACAAAGCCCTATATGGCTTGGGTCGGGGGTACTTGTAAGAACGTCTCCTGCCACTGACGAATACCAATCGCCCAGTGCACTCCCACAGACGGGCATCCTGGGGGTGCTGTCAGCTAAACATTGTAGGCTGGCGGCCCCTAGGGGGAGGGCCTTCTCTGTGGGAGCACCCACCCTCTGGAACCAACTGCCCCTTGAATTGCACCTGGCCCCTGATCTCCGCTCCTTCTGCAGTGACCTTAAAACATGGTTATTTTTACAATCCGGCCTGGACTGACAGGGGATTGGGGTTTTAATTTGAATGTTTATTTGGCGCTAATTTAATATTTTTAAAATTATTTCAACTTTTGTATTGCCTGTTTTTTATGTACACCGCCCTGAGTCCTTTGGGAGAGAGGAGGGCCTATAAGTCCAAATAAACTTAAACCACCTCCAGTGTGAAATAACCCCTTTGAGACCCCAAACTAACTGGTAGAGCCAGATCCTCAGGCCCTTATGGAAAGTCAGAAGGGTGGAGTGGATCTCATCTCAGGGGCAAGATGTACCAAATGGCATGTGCCACATAGTATTCATTGTTATATAATTTTATAAATAACACAAGGTGGTGAGCATATATAATATTCCTTCCTCCAATTTTCCTCACACACAACAATAATCTTATGAGGTGAGTTGACTAAAGAGAGAGAGACCTAGCCAGTTTTCATGCCTAATGCGGGACTAGAACTCACACTCTCCTGGTTTCTAGGCCAGCACCATAACCATTCCAAACTGGCTCTCAATTTATATTTTTAAAATATCAGGGGAATCATTTGCAAAGATATATTTATTCCTTATTTCTTTGATAAGAGAAAAAATGCTATCCTATTCATTTTTATTTTTATTTTTGAAGAGGGAGCAGGTTTGGTCAATAATTTTGTTCTTTTTAGATTTGGAAATTTATCCCTTTGAGTAGAGGATTATTTTTTCATAAACCAGCAAACAGCTACTATTATCCGTTAATTACTAGTAATGGAGTGAAACTGAAAAGTAATATTATGTGGCATGTACCATCAATGATATTATACATGGTGCTTTTTGACAGATTTATTCAGATTTAATTTTTCAGCTCTGCTAGAGCTAAACATTTCATTCTGAAATGGTTATAACTTTGCAAATATTAGAAATCTAGTTTGATTAAAAAAATGCCTGCACATAAAGATCAGAAGAATAAGATTGGCATCTTGCCCAGAACAGCGGAGAAAGAAATAAGAAAAAAAACCCGAAGATTTAATGAGCGGTTATTTTACGTTTGTGTGTAAAAATTATAGACTGTACAATGCTGGTATATTAGATATATCTTTAAGGACTCTCTAATGGGTAGTATTTTGAACTTTGGTGTTGGAGTAGACTGCTGAAAATATAGTGGACAGCCAAGCAGATTTTTAAATGGATTTTAAACAATTAAGAAATCACACTCCAGGCACAAGTGACACCAGGTTCAGCCTATTATACTTTGGTCATATTATACAAATATTGACCTCTCTATAGAAAGAAAGAAAAGAATAGATACTAGCAGTAAGATGGATGGACTCAGTTTCAGTGATGATGAGTGCAACTTTAAAAGATCTGAAAGACCAAATTATGGACAGATAGATCATCATGGAGAAAATATGTCTATGTGGTTGCTAAGAGTCAACAATGACTTGATGACAATAGTCAATTTAAGAAAATGGAATAGTCCCTGTATGATATTTATCTTGAATGGCTAATATCCATCTCACGTACATAATGAGCCCGAGTGGCACAGTGGCTAAAGTGCAGTATTGCAGGCAAACTCTGTAGATTTTTTTTAAATAATTTTTATTTTAAAACAGACATACAAAACATTAAAAAACCATAAAAACCATCTTCCAAATGTACATACAGTGTGTCGGTTGGTCACCAATTCTTTGTGTTTCCCTTTCCTCGCCATCACTCCCAAATTGTCAACAATTCTCACATTATTCATATTAGACATTCTTACATGTTTATCAGTTATTATTTATACATGACTAGGCAAATTATTTCATTATTCATACGAAGTATTCTCTACATTAATATAGAATCATGACTATACCTTTATCCAATGGTTATATATTTCCACATCATATTTCATATCTATATGTTAATCTTATTAGAATGTATCAAATCTGTTACATTACCAAATCTTTTCATCCAAACATTAATAAAACAAATCCCAAATCATATATCATATATCCTCACCCAGTAGGTACATATATCCACACCATTTTGTGCTACTTAATATTTTGTTTTAAAGTTGATATTGTAGTTTCATCCAATAATTTTATATATCTGTGTTGCATTTCATATCTGTTAAACTTCTATTACAAAATTATCAAATCTAGTATGTTACCCTGGTTATATATATACACATCCTACTTTATATCATATATTTAAACTTATTAGAAATTTATCAAATCTATTACCATGTTTTTTGTCCAACCATTGATAAAACAAATCCCATATAATATAAAATTGTTTATCTTCTTGTTCTCTAATTTCAAACGTCAGTCTACTCATTTCAGCACAGTCCATAATTTTCTTAATAACTTCCTCCTGCATAGGTATTTTATCATTTTTCCAGTTTTTGGCAAATACAATTCTAGCTGCTGTCAAAACATTTACAATCAAATACTTCAACTCTTTGCTATAGGTATCTGGTACGAATCCCAGTAAAAATATTTCTGGCTTCAAGTCTATATGTTGTTGTATCATTTTTTCCAACCATGTGTGGATTTTAGTCCAATATCTTTTCGCATCTGAGCATGTCCACCACATGTGGTAGTATGATCCAGGTATCTGATGACGTTTCCAACATCTATCTGATTTATTCTTAAACATTTTTGCAATTCTCATTGGGGGTAAATGCCACCTGTAAAACATCTTATACAAATTTTCTTTATAAGCAGTTGACATTGTCATTTTATAATTCTGAGACCATAGTTTTTCCCATTTCTCTAAGTCAATCCCATATCCCAAATTTTCCCCCCATGCAATCATTGTTTCTTTAACTTGTTCCTCCTGCATTTTAAATTCTAACAATCCATAGTTTTTCAATTACTTTTTCATCCGTACCCATCAATATTTTATCTAACTCAGTCAACTTATTATAAATACCTTCTGTTTTAATATCTTCATCAAATCTAGATTGTACTTGCAAATATGAAAACCAATTCATTTTTATACCTTTTTCTTCCAACGCTTGCATAGATTTAAGTTCACCCTTTTAATTTAATATCTCATCATATCTAACTATTTGTTCCTTTTTGTATATCACTGGATATGAAAAGGCTTCAATCGTATATATCCATGATGGAATTTTCGAGTAATGTTGTTTTTTAATCTTCTCCCAATTTAAAAACAAAGCCTCTCGAATATAATGTCCCCTAAAATATCCTTGTGTTTTAGTTCCTCTATACCAAAGAAATGCATGCCACCCCAGTAACAAATCATGTCCTTCTAGAGTCAATAATCTATTGTTCCTTAATGTTATCCAATCTTTTACCCACATCAGGCTTGCTGCCTGATAATATAGTTCCCAATGGGTAGTGCAAAGCCTCCTCTTATTCTTGCATCCTGTAACAGCTTGAGTTTTATTCTCACTTTTAACCTTGCCATATATATTTCAAAATAATTCTATTTAAGTCTTCAAAGTACTCTTTCCCTAGTCTAGCAAACTCTATAGATTTTATGGTGCCAGGGAGGAGGGGATGGCCAAATTCCTACATCCTTTTCCATTTCCCTCTGGCTCTTGCATCCAATTGGCTCACAGCAACGCAAATGAACAGTGAACTGAGGCTGAAATTTGAAACCACTTTGTAGTGGTGGGCAGTAAGATGAAGGAACAAGAAGTGACTCAGATGTCTGGTGGTGAGGAAAGCTGGCTGGGGGCATCAGCGTTAAGGATCAGTCCTCTTCTTCTCTGGAGTGAGGGGCCAAGGGGATATGTCAGGATGGGTAGTGATGGTGCAGTTTTTCCCCTAGCTCCTGAAATGTCATTCTAGGGGTGGTTACTGGATTAGAAGATCCACCTCTATTCTACTGGGTATGTCTCACTATCTTAGCTAATTCTTTGCTAATTTTAAAGCATTTTGTA
Source organism: Naja naja (assembly GCA_009733165.1). Taxonomy (NCBI): domain Eukaryota; kingdom Metazoa; phylum Chordata; class Lepidosauria; order Squamata; family Elapidae; genus Naja; species Naja naja. The sequence goes on along the minus strand of CM019151.1, from coordinate 22,599,401 downwards.
ATCTTACTGTTTTAACCTTGTATATTATAAGCCACCCAGAGTCACATGATAGTGAAAATAACAACAATAATAATAATAATAATAATAATAATACCATCAAAAAGTACAATTTATTGATATCTCTGTACCAGGAGATGCCAGTTGAATAAAAAGAATTGGAAAAAAAACTAAATATCGCAACCTAGCCATTGAAACTACATGATTATGGATGAAACATGTAACAGTGATAGCCATTGTCATCGGGGCACTTGGTACCATGTCAAGAATGTTGATAAATACATCAAGAAGTTGGAGCTTCCTGCTGTAGTGCTAGTGGAGCTGCAAAAGACTGCACTACTCGGAACAACATATATTTTAAGAAGATACTTGGTTGATACCTAGGATGCTGGCAGCAACCCGTATTAACCATCAGTGCCAGTCAATAATATTTGTGATACATTTTTAAATGTTTAGTTGACTGAGTTTCATGTTTAATATTATAAATAAAACAAATAAATAAGTAAGTAAGGTATCAGGCAGTTCCACAGGTCAGCTGAGGAGGAGGAGTGATTTTCAAGTCCCTGCCAGTTTTCCATAAGCAACAACAATGGGATGCCACAAAGAAATTAGAAGTCACTCCTACTCTATTGCTTTTTTGCCTACCTGCGGCCATTCTGATTCTCTATTTAGGTAAGGAAATGTTTTGGAAAGGATGACCCAATGGGTCATGGGTTGTGTAATATTACTTTAAAACCTTGATTCCATGTAAATGTATCTTCATTCTCCCTTTCACATAAAAGTAATTATGATGGGAAATGCTTGAATAAAACTTCATTGTTCTCACATATTGAATAAAGAAACGAGACATGGTCCTTCAGCCTTGTTTTCAGACAAATTTAACACAAGCAAACTGTCAGTCTGTTTAGTGCAGAAAATTAATATTTAAAGGACATCACACTTGCCGGATCTATTCACAATGCAAGGGTCTATGTTGGCATGCAGCAGATATTTAATAGCAAGTATTAAATTATTATTCATGTGAGTAACCTTAGAAGCAATGAGATTAATGTTCTAAGAAGGAGACAGCTTGTCTCCTAATCAGGCTTACAGATGGTAGTGCAATAGGAAACCTTGTATTGTGGCATGTTTCATAAGTAAACAAACTATGTCTTTATTCTTTTCACTTTTTTGTAAATCAAGGCATTGCAAAGTAAATGTTTTATTTGGCAAGGATTCAGTATTTGCCATTTCCATACAAATCCTTTCCTCATTGAATTGGACATAAAGTACCCTTTGAAACTGTACTGAAATGGTATCTGAGATACTAATGTAATTTCCTGGGAATTCATTTATGTTTTTTATTAAATATAATTATTTTGCTTTTGTTCCTTGAAAGGCAACTTTTTAAAAGTCTATCTGAATAGTACCATTCCCAAGACTTGCCTTTAGGGCACTGAATGGAGATATGTTTGACTGGACAGATGATTCTGGAGCCATTTATTTTTACAGCTGTTTATTTAAATGTAAAATATTTACTTTTAATTTAAAACTTTACTTCTTAACACTCCAAATAGATGGAGATTTTCAGGATCACCTTACTCCTTTTATTCCAACCTAACTCAATCCCAGATCCCTTCTTCAAAGTAATATGGTGGTTGAACCAGAGATAGTATTCAGCAGTTCTGACCAGTTCTGGAAAACCAGTAGCGGAAATTTTGAGTAGTTCGGGAAAACTGGCAAATACCACCTCTGACTGGAGATTTTACAGTATCCTTCCCCTGCCATGGCCACCAAGCCATGCCCACAGAACCGGTAGTAAAAAAAGTTGAATCCCACCACTGGGTTGAATATGATGTGACTGTGGTATACTTCTCCAAAAGAATTAAATTTAAATACTTTCTGCAGCCAAGATAAAAATATGTAGGTGATATGGGGCATTTGGAGAAACTTGACTGCCAATTATTGTTGCTGTGTTAATGTTTGAATGTAATAATAATGAAAGACCATGTGGTCATTCCAGGAAACATCAGGTAGAGTTGTTTTCCTCTTTAAGCAGCCTACCAGGTTGAATGGTGAATTTGAAAAAAAGGCAAGAGGAATTTCTTAGAAATGTCATATATTTCAGAAATTAAGCGCAGTCTCCATTTGTCAATCCTAGTTGTCTAATTTACATTAAGATTTTTCATTAAAAGTTAGAAAGAATATCTATTGCCTCAGCGTTCACTGGAGCATCTACAGCAGTCAAGTTCACAGCCCACAGGCAGGAAAGGGGAAAAAAGTTGCGATATATCATGTGACACCGATGTGATGCCGCGAGTTTAATACCCCTGATCTACAGGCTCAAAATTGAAATAGATTGGAAAAGGAATGAATCATATGTGCAAACAATAAATAATTAGAGGGACAAGGACTCTATAAAATCACAATAGGCAGGCCTAAGCCATATTTATAAATGGAGACAAATATAACTTTTATCTTAGAAGGGCCTTGAAGAAATATGATGAAAGCAGTGGAAGCATTTTCCATTTATTATGCAGAATCACAGTATGGTAGAATGAGGTTTATAGGAAACTAAAATGAATTCTCAGTTCATTTTTAATTGCAGTGTTCTGTGATTAGTCATATAACTTGCTTAGTACTGCATAGGAAGTGTGCTGCATTCTAACAAGTCATTAATGTAATTTAACCAGGGGTGGGATTCTACTAGTTCTGTCCAGCTCTGTAGAACCGGTAGCTCTGAAGAGCAGCAGACACAGAATCATTTCTGTGCCTGCTGCTGTTTTGGCCCACCTGCCTGCCCAGGTTCTTACCTGACCTTTATTTCCTGCTTTTTCAACCTCAACTGCTTTGCGCAGCATAGCTGCAGTTGAAAAAGCAGGAAAAAAGTGCTTTTTCAAACACTGCACACCTGCATGCAGTGCTGCTCAGCTGTCCAGGCAGCAAGCTGACGACGTTTCACATGCATGCGTGCACAAAACATAAATCACTAAACCGGTAGTTACAACGGTCGGATCCCACCCCTGAATTCAACTAACTGTGCTGAGTAGTGTTATGCTTTTGAGATAAGTCAAAAATTCTTGTGTTATTTGCAGCTGAAACATTTTGGAGCTAGGATCACATTTGCAATAAAATATATTAATTTGCAAAGGAGTGAAATGCTGCTATGGCCTACCTGAGTTTATGGAATTTTAACTGCCTGTTGTATTTTTAGAAGGCTAATTTGAAACAGTGCTGTTCTTGCTTTAAATATCACTACAGGTTGACCTGGACACTACAGGCTGATTCAAGGCAATGCCTCAGTGTAGAATTTCAAATTATTGCACCTTGATGCCTTATGCTGCAACCAGTTACAGCAGGGGTGTCAAACTCACGTTGTCATGGCAGTGTCATGTGATGTATTGGGATCTTGGACTCTTAGTGGACAACCAGCTAAATATGAGCCAGCAGTATGCAGCAGCAGCCAAAAAAGCTAATGCAATCCTAAATTGCATTAACAGAGAGATACAATCAAGATCAAGTGAGGTACTAATACCACTCTATAAAGCCTTAGTAAGACCACACCTAGAGTACTGCATCCAGTTTGGGTCACCACACTATAAAAAAAGATGTGGAGACTCTAGAAAAACTGCAGAGAAGAGCAACCAAGATGATTAGAGGATTGGAAGCTAAAACATATGGTGAATGATTACAGGAACTGAGCATGGATAGTCTAGTGAAGAGAAGGACCAGGGGAGACACAATAGTAGTGTTCCTTATTTGAAGGGCTGCCACAGAAGGGAAGGGTTTAAGTTATTTTCCAAGGTACCTGAAGGCCAGACAAGGAATAATGGATGGAAACTAACCAAGAAACCTGGAAACAAGGAGAAAGTTTCTGACATTGAGAACAATCAACCAGTGGAACAGCTTGCCTTTGGAAGTTGTGAGAGCTTCATCACTGGAGGCTTTCAAGAAGAGGCTGGACTGCCATTTTTCAGAAATGGTGTAGGGTCTCCTGCTTGGGTAGAGGGGGGGCATTGGAATGACCTACAAGGTCCCTTCCAATTCTGTTAATCTAACAAATTCTAAACACAATAGTATCTGTGAGCCAGTATGGTATGGTAATAAAGACATGACTTGTAGGGGAGAGGCTACTAAATTTGCTTGAGTTCCTGCAGGATATAAATCTAACCAACTTAAAAATAGGTCCCATTTTTCCCTCCAGCATGTGTCTATTTATACAGTACAAGAGATTATATCCGTTTAAACTCTGTCCTAAATCCACTGAATGCAGCAAAGTTGGATTGCGTGAGTAATCATGCTGCTTAAGTCTTTTCTATATATTTATATATATCATCCTACATCATGTATTCAGAGCATAAAGATCTAATTTGCTGACTTGTGTGACTGGACATGTTGAAACATTGACAATACTGTTATGATCTTAACCAGCTTCTTTGTACTCACTAGACCCATCAAGTTGTACGAAAATTGTAAAACCTTAACCTTAGTTCCTTAATAGGAGTGTAACATATTGGAAGATTTTAAAAAAATTCACAGAAATGTGTTCTAGATGTAAAGCCTGTTTTCAGATTGCCTTCATCTTATGTCGCCTAAGCGTGATGATAGACAGATGTGGCATATCTTGAGCAAAGTCTGACTAATTATATTTTCAAAGTGCACTTGAAAATTGTATTGTAGCCCACTGCAAGGCCCTGTTTAATTAAAAAATCCTAGAGAAAATAATCAGCAGGTGGGAAAGCTAGGAACACACAAACAAAAAGCAGAGTTCCTTAGAAGCAGAGGTCTTTTCAACAACAGGGAAGATTAAAGGATTTCTTTATCCCATTAAGCATGCTTTGTTTTTCAGTCTTTTTTTTTAAATGGTAGATGAGTCTATTGGTCTACAGAAGTCCTTGACTTATAACCACAACTGAGCCTGTTGTTAAGGAGATTGTTAAATGAGTTTTCCCCCATTTTACAACCTTTCCTGCCATAGTTGTTAAGTGAATCACTGCAGTTGATAAGTTAGTAACTGAGTTGTTAAGGGAATCTGGCTCCCCCACTGACTTAGCTTGTCAAAAGGGATCACTTGACCCCAGGACACAGCAACCGTCGTACGTATGAACCAGTCGCCCAGCATTTGAATTTTGATCACGTTGCCATGGGCATGCTACAAAGGTCATAACTGTGACAAATGGTCATAAGTCAATTTGTTCAGTGCCATTGCAACTTTGAATGGTCACTAAATGAACGGTTGTAAGCTGAGGACTACCTGTATTTGATTGCAAAGAAGATCCTGGCCTTATTCTATTTCTATACTTCCTCAAGAAAAAAACAACAGGAGAACCAAATAATGTAACTTCCTTCTAATGCCAAAATTCCAATCTACAATCAGTTCTGCACAACTTTTCCACTAAAATATTTTGAAAGATTTGAACGTATTTATACTACAGGCTTTGATTGATTTATTATCTCTCTTGGGATCCCTCAGACGTAGGAGCTCTGCCAGAGCATTTCTACACAATTACAATTGCAATGATTCATTTGGGAGACCTTAAATACAGGTAGAAGCCAAAAAAGTATTTGGCATACATACACCTTCGTTCTAGTGCTATTACTAGCTTTAGTCAATATCCACAGATACAAATCTACAGATTATTAAGACTATTTCTAATATTAGGCAGAATATAACAAAAGTGTCCTGAATAGCCAGGAGAAAAGATACAAGCATATCTTTGAGCTACAAGAAGCACCATGTCAGCTTGTAATATACCGTATAACTTAATATTCCCCCTATGAAAAGTTTGCTTTATGTAATGAGATGACATCAGAAGGGCACCTCCTTAACAACTTCAGTTTTTTCAAACACCAACAACTTTCTGGTGATGGGGTCAGTGCAGACTTCTTCGTTACTTTTTGGTTAGATCTTTCAGTGTATGCATGTCTTCAAGACAGAGTTTTTTTTCCCAGAAAACCAGTTAAAAATTGCACTTACTCTTTAATACAAAGCAAGGATTTTTGCATTTTAATAAATTATATTAGTCTTCACTATATAACAATTTACAGTATATAATTCATAAATTGCTTACTATGGCATCTATGTATAAATATATTTTGTAGTATAGATCTAAATATTTGAATTAATGAAAGGCTTTTTAAAAGAAAATAATAATTGCACCATACGTGCCTAATTGTGCATAGCCTCTTCCTGCATAGGCTGCCCTCTGTTTTCCCAATCCTTTTCTTTGTGGTGGGAAAACCAGTAACAATATATTATATATGTTAAGTTTGCATGAAGAGTCAGACGTGGAGTGCTTCAGTGAAGAGTTTATTAGTGACTACAGCTCATAACAGACCCAATTTGGCTGGGCTGTGGCAGCTACTTATAGCTAGCAGCCGCAGTTGCCAGCCAATCAGAGTGCAGGATTTTCCCGCACTTTTTAAACCAATCATTTCTGACATTTTACAAGAACAGTTCAAACTAAACCAATGACATTCAAACCTGCATACATAACAATATACATATATAAGATTCCTGAAATCACATGCTAAAGATTTACTGAACCACAATAAACTGTGAATTTTGTATGCCTAACTACTTACAGCATTCCTCCCTTGCTTGGCTGATGAGAGGCCTCATAGCTGACCTGTGTGGAACATTCTGCACAGAATTGTATATAATCCTGTCAAATACAAGTCTTCATTTGTGAAATCAGAACAGGCACAGGGATGTGCAAAACACTCAGTTCCATCTAAGAAGCTGGAGCCTTCAGCTTTAATCTCTTGAACAACGTTAGCATTTAAATTTTATGACAAGGCTCCAAAATTTCACCAAGGCTTCGAAAACATATGTGTTCAACTAAAACAGGTCTTTATAAAACCTCTTTATCTTACTACTCCTCTTTCTTCCAGAGATCAAAGTGAGAAAAATAACATTTTCCTCCTCCAATTTTCTTCTACAACAAATCTTTGGAGTGGTTTGCTCTGGGAGACAGCATTTGACATCTTGCCAAAATCACCCACTGAGATTTCACATTGGAACTTGGATTCCAAACTAGATTTGCGCAGCCTTCATCTAACACTTTAACCACTATGTCATAGTTCAAAAGACATTCTGAGTTAACACAGCTTGATTTGTCAACACTGCAATCCTTTTAGGGGCCGCAGAAACAAAGTAAAATATAGAAGAGGCTAAGAGTGCCTTACAAACACACAAGGTATCTTTCAGTTATTATTTGGTAATCATAACCAATCTCACACATATGGGATTAACTTTTGATACAGGTCATTGCCTTTTATGGAAATCAATAATAATGAGGAAGAACATATTTATTTTTGACTCTGCTTTGAAACCAACTTTAGAAACAATAATTCTGACTTGGATTTTTTTTAAAAGGAATACCTTGTTATTATGGAAATGCCATAAAACCTGCAAATCAGAGGAAAATAATGAAGTTCAGCATACCTATCTGGCAGGGTTGGTTCAAGCAGTGCCATGTTGAAGAATTACCTGTGTGATTTACATCCTTCATTTGGACAGTACAATAAGACTGTAGATACCTAATTAACTGCAATCATTTTAATCTACTGTGATGATGGATAAGTAGGCATTATCCTTCTCATTTGAGTCAATAGCATATTATGAGCCCAATATGCATATCATTTGCTATAAAACATATCATTTGGCAAAGCTACTCTTGCATTAGCTTCCACTTATTTTCTCCTGTCTTCCTCAAAAGAATGAGAGACTATAGCTATATTTAAAGGAGAAGCGTGCTAGGTTTAAATGCATAAGACCCTGTAGGACAATCAAAGACATCAATAATTATTCTGGGAATTAATTCTTTAAGATTTTCAGGTGCAGCACCTGCATGGATGCTCCATGCTACAGAATTCTAAGCACACCAATATTGAAAAAAATAAAATAAACCCTGCACTTTTCAAAGGTTTATATTAGGAACACCAGGAGAGTCATATCTATAGCCAAGAAGCTTGTCTTAACATAAAGTGTGCCTTTGTGTGTGTTTAACCTAATAGTTTTAAGCACTGGCTTACATTTCCCCCAATTATTTCACAAAACATATTACACAATACCCTCCAGTCAGCATCATTTACACACACACACACCAAAAAGTCACAAGAAGCAGAGTCACTTTGTCAATCTGAGATAGGTTGGGTCTGTCTCAGCTCTACTCAGGGGTGCTTATCAGTTTAAACATATCTATGTCATGAGTACTCAAAGAAAAAACATATTGTTTGGAGCTGCCTTAAAACATACTGGCATTCTTTCTTGCTTGGAAGTTGCAAGACCATCCTCTCTCTCTCTCTCTTTATCTCATAGAATAGTTAAAGAAATACCAGGGGCTTCTCTGTACTCAGTCCACCTTTTCTAATAGTGCCATATTTCAACACTCAGTGATGGTACTCCTGACCTCCTTATTCATTCTGGGAATCCATCATTCATCATTCAACACAATGGCACAGAACAGCCCTGCTTTGCTGTTTGTACATGCATATTTGGTGCGCGCGTAGCATAAAGGAATCAAGTGAAAGAGAGGAAAAAGGAATGGAATGATCAAATATTGGCTTTAGCAGATTTTGGATGTGCAGTATACATTCTTATCACTTGGTCAGTTCCCGAAAATGTCCTTTTAAATATAATGAGGCATTCACAAAATTAAAATAAATCGATGGCTTGTTGAAAAGCAAAGAATTGTGGGATTTATTCATTATGATTTTGTTTCTGGTTTTGGTTGGTAAAATCTACATCTTTGAAGCACTAGGGAAATCAGGAGATCCAGGCAGTTGAAATGTGTATAAAGATTTATTGCAAGTTTAAGCTCTCTACAAGAATCTGAACTACTAACAGACCAAGCAAATTGGTGATTGATAAGAATCACGGGAATTCAAAGTGGGCTGGGTTTAGATCTCTTGTGGGTGTGAAGAGACTCATGACTGATGATATGTTTGACCTCTCCTTCTGGCTCAACCTGATTATGTCCTACAACAGTGATGGCGTGCCATAAGTTCGCCATCATTGTCCTACAACATCTTGACAACAAAGAATATGATAGCTAATATAACTAAACTAACTAAATGTGACTGTGGAACCAGCTAGAAAATTATAGTAGGACAAGGGAATAGCCTTGAGAGGCAGAAGGAAGAGTCTCTATCAAGACAACAGTCAGACAAAAGAAACCATGACAGAACTGTAACCAGTGCCAAATAATTGGTGTCAGATATTCCCTAGTTTTTCCTCTCTGTCTCTGTCTCTTTGTATAAACAAACAGAAAGACATGATAAAAGACAGAAGAAAGTGCAGAAAGGAAAGGTAAAAAGAAATAGAAGCTTCTGATTTGTAATATAATTACAAAGTCATCTCTCACTCTGTCATTACCAAAAAACCCGAAACACTTTCGCACTTTCTTCTGTTATCCACTTTTTTCTTAATCATCAAAATCACAATTTGTAAGTGCACTTTTCTGTATTTTAATTTATTTCTATATCATATTTGGAGACCCTTCTCTCTGATAGATTGACTCTATGAGAATTTTGTTTATGCATGAAACAAAATTCTCATAGATTCCCTCTGGTCAGTCTCTAAATATAATATAGAAGTAAATAAAACAAATCTATAAAGTCTATAAGGGATTTCCAGTCAGTCATAAATGTAGATATTCTTTTCTCTAATTAAGGAAGTCAATTCATTCAGCTCCACCTTCTTCACCAACCATATCTCTGTTATGAGTGGTGTGTAACTTTTTCACTTTTGAGCATATAATCATCTCACTGCTAGATTGTCCCTAGTTCTCATGGAGATAAAAGGGAAGAGGAAGGAAACATACTCAGACTTACAAGATTCTGTTACCAACTGTATAAAATAAATGTAACATTGTTCTGCAGGTCTTTGGTTTTCTAATCTGATCTATCTTGAAGGACTGGCAAACAATAGTATTTGGTGTGTATCTACAAGCACAGAGAGAAAGAATCAATTAAAATCTATTTTCAGCTTCTAAATACAAGGCAGAATAATAGTAATCTCATCTTTTCAAACAGAAGCCATTGGCAAAAGTTGATATTTTAATAGCTGGTTTGGAGGGAGTCAGAGAAGCAGAGAGAAAAATAGGGATGTATATTTTTCATTTAAAGTAAAAAATCAAAGCTAGGTGTATTCTGTATTTATATACATTGACATGGTAATGAATCAACATTTACTGCATTACATGGCACACAATTCAGCCTGACCTTTTAAATACTATTTTACTTATCACAACTAAGAGTCTTTAGACAAGAAAAAGCATCTAAATACCAGCTGGCTTTGGGGTTTATGGTTGAAATAGGCTGATAGTGTCAAATGCATTTTATAATGAGTTTTGTTTCTAAAAAAAATATCCAGAGCAAGAATTGGATAACCTTTACTTTTTATTATTTAGATTCTAAATTGGTTGCTTCTTCATAGAATTTTACTACAAGAAATAGTCTTGTAGCGATCAAATACTCTAAATAAAAAAAAATCAAAGACGTATGATTTGTGAAGTGGTTGCAAAGCTTTGTAATGAGCCAAGAAATACTAAACTGTCATCTTTTGTATATTGTCAAGGTTATACTTACTGATTTCCAGATGTATCTTTTAGAACTCCATCTTTTCTTTAAAGGAATAAGTAAAGAGGTAAAAGATGAGCAAAACTGGACCTGTTCATATAAAATATCATTTTATACGAATGCTGAATTTGGTAAAACAAGTTTTAAAAATCAAGTAGAAAAATGAGCTTAAACATAGTCATCATCTGAAAGAATGATACAATACAAACGAATGAGCTTAAACTTAAGCTCACTTTGTCAAATAATAGTGATCTTGGAATGGAATGGAATGGAATGAAAAAAAAACCAGATTAAATCCTTAGTCAATTTTGTAATGATCTGGGGGAAATTAGGCAATCTACCGTCAATGATTTTTTTCTGAAGTTAAAATTGAAGGATTGCATGGACATTTCCTTCAATGAAATAAATTAAACATTTTGTATGTATAGCTAACCAGCAAATCTAAAAAGATTCAATATAACTGAATCTGACAAAGTTACAATATGTACTAAAACCTAACCCCAATAATAATACTTAAGATTTTGTTAGATTAGGAACAGATAAATAGCGCAAAATCTTGGGATGGGTGCTACATAAAATGCATGCATGAGAGAACTGCATTAAGATGTGAAACTTAGAAAACGTGAAAGTCACAATATGAAGTAATTTGGAAATTTCAAGCAATCATCAGAGCACAACAGCAGAAAGCTGGAAAAAAAAGACATTTGAGTAGAAGAAAATCCCACAAGTAATTCTTACAGCAATCGACAGATTCTAAATGCCATATAGAACATCAGCAGCACATTGAGATAAATATATGCTCCTAATTTTGAAGAATAGACTGGGATGGTGTTTATGAAATCTGATCTGTGGGACAGTTTAATAGCTGTTTAAGGACAAGCTGTTTTGGACAAAAACACTCACTGTTCTTTGGAACCTTACCAAAAAGGCAAATTTCCTCATGCAAAATGGCTATTGGAAATAATGTCATTAGCTGACATTATTAATGTCTCACTAATAGAAGGTAAAATGCTTTGTTTAAAAATGATGCTTAATTTTTTTTCTCAAGCATTTTACTCTGGTTTACGTGGTGAAGAAAAATTACAAGCTAGTCTGTAGTATGCCATCGATGGAAAAATGGATAGACAAGGTAGGTAATCAGTTTCAATTAGTCTTATAAAATATTGATTCTTTAGACCAGGGGTGTCAAACTCACAGCGTCACGTTGTCATAATGTGATGTACCACAACTATTTACCTCTTCGCTAAACCGGGGGTGGGAGTGACCAGTGTGTGACAGATTTGGCCCAAGGGCTGTGAATTCGACACCCTTGCTTTAGATCTATTTTGAACTGGCTTTAGGCTAAGCTATGAGATCATGATGACAATACTGGTCATTTTGATATGTGAGTTCTGCTAAGGCAGGGTTGTCAAACTCTCAGCCCGTGGGCTGGATGTGTCACGCCCATGGCCACACCCATGTCTGGTTTAGTGAAGGAGGAAAAAGTCCTGATACGTCACGTGATGCCTCCATGACAACATGAGTTTGACACCCATGTGCTAAGGGATTAGATTTGTGCTGATGGAGCTTTCAGCATACTGATCATGGTATCTTTCTGGATCACCAGAAGTGATTTAAAGATAGTTGGTGCTGCCTTACAATGCTTCTCCAGCTGCCTCTTGGTTAGTTATCAAATGTAGTCACAAGTGCTCCTCAAAACAGGAGTACTTATATCAGGGCTTTCCTATGTCACCAATGTTTTTTTAATATCTATAGGAAGCAAGTGGGTGAAATCATCAGGACATTTTGTGTTGGGCATTTTTAATGTGCTAATTACTCCAAACTTATTATTCCATCTAATCATTCTCAACTGATAGCAATGCCTGTCTCCCGAGCCTTGAACAGAAATATACTGGTATCCATGGCAAATAGACTGTTCTGGAAAAATCCAGTGTGTGCAGAAAGGCATAGGCGACCATAGGGATTTCTTCTATTAAAATTACATTTCTTCAAGGGGAATGAAACATTTGAACATGTAAATAGAGAGTAAGTTTTTATTGCATACATGCCGAATCCCCACTGTTTGATTTCTACAAGAGATTCTGGGACTTGAAAACTGTTATTAATTTCTAGAGTATCATCTTCATGAATAAATGCATTAATTTACTGTTCCCTGGGGTACATTTTTTACCCTGTAGTTTAGTTGGCAGCATTTCAGTAAGATAGAGTTGCAGAATCTCCCACATTACACTCTTTTATTATGTCCATAATGATCTGCTCTGTGCAGTTGTGTGATCTTTGTAATGGATATCAAATACTGGTGAACTGTAATATTTTTTCCATGGTGTACCCCCCCCAAGCTTCACTTCCACAAGTTCCATGTGAAATTTTTACATCAAGAGCATTTGTACTTGGGATAGATATGCTCCAACAAATAAAGATTGTTATGCTAATAATAATTTTAGGGGATCTATCTTGTGGAATAATAGAATATGTGGTATCTTCCTTGATCCTAATTAGATTGGCGCTTGAATGTTGTGTGAGACCAAGCTTTGATACTACAGCAGACCAGAATTTTAACAGGTAACATGTATAGGAGCACATCTGCTCCACCAACTTGTACAGTGCAAATGTATCACTCTCATTAGATCAATTTATCTATTTTTATTAGGAAGCAGCTATTTAGGCAGGCATAGGAAGTACTTTGGCACCTAATTATTGTTGCTTCAATTCAGAAAGCTGTGCAGCTATCCTACCCTGAGAGCCCCATCATCCACTTTTTAAAAAAATGTTGCCAGTAGTGACAGCAGATCAAAGACATAGGTACTAGCAATATAGGAAAGTTATTGCAGTTATTTTTGCTTGGGAGACAGGTAAATACAAGAAAACGTATGGTGTAGTTTCATATCTGATGTAAGTAGTGTGCAATCTTTTGGCTTATGGGCCCAATGGGGTTTCTCATTAGTGAATTTGCAAACCCATCAGCATGCAAAGAGTTTCCCAAGTAACTTGTTGGCAAATTGCTCAGGTGTGCATTTTTCTTTTCCAAAATTGAAGTTCAGAATTTTATTTATTTATTAAACAAAAAAGATCCAAAATCACACAATCAGAATTTTATCATTTTGAAGTCTCTGGTGGTGTCCTGTTCCAGACCACATGCACATGAACAAAGAGTGGAAAGGCTTTATTTAAACACACCAGCCCCTAATGTTATCCCCAGGAGTCCTTTTGCACTAAATTTGCAAAACCCTGACCCTAACCCTAACCTTAACTCAGCAAACATCCCCCACAGTGTTCCAATAAAGTCTGGCACAAAGTAAACCAACCAAAATACCAAATCCAAAGGGTAAGCATGAGTCCAAACCCACAATACCCAAATCCAAGGTTCAAGTCCAGAGTCCACTCATGAATTCAGAGTCTGAGTGCAGAGACAAGAAACAAGACAGGAATCCAAGAAACCAGAAACATAGACACAGCAAGGAAATGAACTGTTGTGCTTCCCCATCCCTTGGGCTAAGTAGGCACAGGCCAGGTAACTCATTAGGAAGGACCAGTCTGTATCATCAGAAGTAGCCTTACTGATCTCCATTGCGTTTGCCTCCTTTTGGCCCTGCACATTCTAAGATCTGATGGAGAAGGCAATTCCTCCTTAGCCTCACTGAGTGGCTGCAGCTGTGTTTGTTCTCTGCCTTGCACTTCTGATTGGATATCCGAGCCCTCCAGCTGCAGCTGCCTTTTCTTCTTCAGCCAGGTGCTCATTCGGTTGTTCCCCTGACAGCCCTTCTAAGTTTCTGGCTTCTCCTCCTCCTCTGGCCCATTCAGTCCCTGCTCAGAGATTTCAGCATCTTTTATTTTATTTTTATTTATTTGTCAAGCATGTATTAGATAACAGATATAATTAGAACGTGATTATGATTACATGAAATGGATACAATTAAAAGGAGATATTAGGACAGGGATGGTAGGCATGTTGGTGCATTTATGCACATCCCTTACAGACTTCTTAGGAATGGGGTGAGGTCAACAGTAGACAGTAAACAGTAGACAGATGTTTAGAAGTAAACTTCTTACCGATGTTCCCCTGTGTCCTTGACTGAAGACCCTGGAGCCAGCATTTTCTCATTGTCTGAACCCACATCAAGAAATACCATCACAAGTGGTATCATTTGGGCCCATTTTTCATAGCTTTGGAGTTTAAATGATTTAAGGAAGAAAATGGAAACATTTTCTCCTCTAGGTCTCCTGTCTCATTCCCATCCTTAAAGCAACCATAAAAAGTGGTTCAACGGTATTGGCCTGTCTCCTTTCTGTAATACCCTCATAGATGCCCTGCGTACAGTCACTCATGCCCTTGTTGCCTCTCAACTTGACTACTGCAACGCTCTCTATCTAGGACTGCCCTTGCATACTATCCGGAGACTGCAGAATGCGGCCGCGCGGGTGGTGATGGGAGTTTTCCAATTCTCCCATATTACCCCCCTCCTGCATGATCTGCATTGGCTACCGGTTGCACTCCGGGTGAGATTCAAGGTCTTAGTTTTAACATTCAAAGTCCTATATGACATGGGTCCAGAATATCTAAGGGACCGACTCCTACTGATATCGAGTACCAACCGCCCTGTGCAAGCACACAGGCAGGGGCTTCTCGGCGTTCCGTCGGCAAGCCAGTGTCGGCTGGTGGTCCCCTGGGGATGAGCCTACTCTGTGGCGGCTCCCGCCCTGTGGAACCAGCTTCCCCTGGGGCTCCGTCTGGCCCCTGACCTCCGCACCTTCCACCACAACCTGAAGACCTGGTTATTTGACCAAGCTGGGCTGTGATAACCTTCTCGGGGGGTCTTTTATTTAATTTTAATATTGATATTGGGCTTGTTTCGGTTTAATTCTTTTTTAACTATTTATTTATTATGAATGTATGTTTTTAGCTGTGAGCCGCCCCGAGTTATAATAATAATAATAATAATAATAATAATAATAATAATAATAATAATAATTCCCTGTGGCTGCCAACTTCACTTTGCACATGTCTGCATTATGCTAAACTACTGGCAGATATAAGGGGACAAATATCTTTCTTAGTAATCCTGTTTCAAGGATAAAGCATCTTAATAAGAGAGGATGTTATCAACAGATAGCAACTTGATAGCAACTTGGGTAAATGCACAGAACATCTGATCATAGTCTTCATGGTGAAAGAATGTCTATTTTACATAAATTATAATAATTTGGGGTTTATATATTTGGGTTCTGCATACTGTATGCTAGCTTCTGCTCATATTTTGATTATGTATAAATGGCTATTGTATATGATGACAGTTTTCAAGGCTTCCTTCCAGGTATGTCAATAAAGTATGGACAAATAAGCAGAATCTTGACTTTTTGTGTATCATTAAAATTTATTGGATGTAGGAATTCCCTCTGGAAACTTTCAGGTCACTATGAAACCAATTAATCTAAAAAAATGGTTAACTCTGAGGAAAAAGCAGCATCCTCTACTTTGGGAGATGTGGAAGACTTATCATCTAGACTTTTCTACGTAAGTCACATTTTAAATAGTATATGACAACAACACCACTCACAGAGATACTTGTTCATGCAATTATATAATGAGCCATAGTCTCTACATAACATAATATCAGAGTTTCATCTCAAGAATATATAATAAAACTTCCAACTGAAAAATATCACATCTGATTACTCATGCATTGGTGGCAAGAAAACAAGTAAACATCCAAAACAGCTTTTGGGGCCATGGCGATAGCAGCATCAAGGTGTAAGCCTGTGCACACCCTCCTTGATCTGTTTCAAATTAGAGATCTGAGAGTTGGAAGTGACATGACTGGATTTATTTTTTTTATCTCTTTTTAACTTCCTTCAAGACACCTTCATTAGATGAATCCTAAGGGCCAGGGTTATTTTTTTCTAAGCATATTTCAGCATCACTAATTCCAAAACTTCAAGTCCTACTTTACTTAAGACCTGGCTTTTTCAACAGGCCGGTCTGGACTAACCAGGGGAGGGGTGGGTTTGTTTTAGAGGGTTTTAAAATTTTAATTGAATTTTAATTCTTAGGCTTGTATTTGGTTTAATTTCTTTTTATTGTAAAATTTGTAATGAGTTTTATATTGTTAATCCTTACATACAAGTCTACAATGAAATTAAATACCATCTTCAGTGTACAATTTATGACTATGAAAATAAACACAAACACACATCCCACACACTCCACACATTGAATTGAAAACCCCTGATATTGCATTAATATTGCATTATACAGTAGAATTCAATAGAGTTACTGCCAAGTGTGATTGGACACACAAGGAATTTGTCTCCAGTGCATAGGCTCTTAGTGTACATACAAACAACAAAGTGATAAGTCATAAATCATAGTTACAATAATTAATCATAAGATACAAACAACAAGTGACAAATCATAAGATACCAATAGGAGAAGGTAGTAGGAAAGATGAAAAGATGAGAAGGATAATAGCAATACAGCCTACTACATGAGTAAATATCTTTAGGCTAAGACAGTGCTGTGGGAAATAGGTGTTCAGCAAAGTGATGATATCTTTGTGTCTAGTTACTTTGGCATGCAATGCCCTGTAGCAGCATCCTGAGGGGAGAAGTTGAAACAGTTTATATCTGCAAACTTGAGAAATATAGGGATCTTGTCTTTTCCACTGTAGCCACAATGCATTGCAAGCCATAGGCTGAATGAAAGTAATCATAATAACAAAGTAGGTAGGAGTCTTGTAGAGAACAATAGATGAGATTCCCTTCCTTCTCCCAAAAACTCTGTATCTTGTCAATGTCATTCCCTACATGATTTTTTTCTGTCTTTGTGTGGAAGGACTGGCAATGCCATCAGCTCCTTATGCAGAGGAAACCATCATGGCATTTTTCCCCAAGTTTTTTTTATATTGCTTATGCATATCAATGCCTGGGTATCATACATTTAGTACAAATAACCATAATATTATTACTCAAATTACTCATAGTTATTACAGTTCATTTTCATCATTTCATATTGTTTAAACATATCTAATACTACCACCATTCAGTTTCTAAATCTTCCTCTTTTTATTACATATATTGTCATGCCCCTGGTGGAGACTGACTCTGAGGGAGAGGAGGAACAGCCAACAGGGAGTGGAAGTGTGGCTCCAGAGGTGGTGGAGGAGGCTGGGGAAGGGCAGAGGCTGGCTGAGCGGAGGACCCAGACCGATCCCCTATCCATCCTAGGGCACACAGGGAGGAAAGGATCAGGGAAAAACGTGGTCTACTTGGGAGGAGAGGGCCATGATCCTCTTCATGGGTTGCAGGTGTGAGATCTGCATAAGAGTTTGGACCTGTGTGCTAACAAACGCTGGAGACAAATTAGTGTTTTATTCCTGGATGAGGTTTATCTTGGTTGGCGTTCTTCCATGGACTGTACCTGGTTATCTTCCTGAAGTTTGTAATTACTTATCATGGTCTGTCATGGAACTTTCTTCAGTGGGCTTGTTTTTGGTTTTTGCTTCATTATTTGCTTTTTGAATTTGAACTGTATTTCTTTCGTTTGGAATGTTATTTTGAAAATAGTTTAATCATCAACTGTGAACAATTAAACAGTGAAGCCAAGTTGAAGGCATTTGGTTTTTGTTATATTTTGATACACTCCAGGTCATCACATTTATCTTGTTATATTAAAATATGTATATTGTTATTCCCCTCTTATTTCTATTTCTATTCTAACTTTTATTCATGTCACCATAGTATTCAAAGATGTTTCTTTTCTGTCCTCCATCTTTCACCTGCTTCATTATTCATGTAATAAAGCACATCTGTATATATTAAAGTTCCTCCTTCATTCTTTCATTGTTCAGTGTTTCAATATACTATTCTTATACCAATTACAATATCATTTAAACATATAGGGTAGATCTATTCATATTCCTTCCATTCATTTGATCCATGTAATTCTGCTATTAATGCACATGCTTAAATTAAAATATATTCTTTCACTATCTAATTACTCATTGTTTAACTTTATTATTAATATTTATATTATTATTAATTTTAATATTTCTATCATGCCATTGCTTCCATGTCTCTCTACTCCTTCTGGATGCAGTGACACAGGAACTTCCTCCAATGTGCCACACATTAATGTTATCCTCCTGAAGATGGACTGGAGAATGGCATTGGTCTTATGCAAAGCTCACCTCGGCTTTGATCTTTTCACCCAGAAGATATATTATGTGTGTGGTGCTTGCACTGAAAGAACTATGAAATGTGCATTGTATCCATACTGCAAATATATTAGAATATAAAAATATAAGTTGTTGTCTTACCTCCATCATACAGCCTCGGGCTAAGCAGCAAAGCACCACATATTGCTTTTGCTTTTTGTGTTATGTTTGGGCGGGAAGGGAAAGAATAAAAGGGAATGAATTGGGAGCTGAGACAGAATAACAGGGGACTAAATCAGATGAACAAAGATTAATAATATATGTATTTCGGGAAAGGTGTATAGAGGATCACATGCAAGATCAAACAGCTGAATAAGGCAGAACATAAAAGAACACCCGAATAGTCTGTCTTACCCTCAGTCTTTTCCAAATGAAACCTTGCCCTTAGAAAGTTCTAGCATAGCATAAGAGGGAAATGTGACAAGATGAAACAAAGTCAAAAGCACTTCCTATTTGTAAAGAACTCTGAAGTTCTGAAGTTTAACTTTGTAATAAATTTCATTGGCCAGCTAGCTATAATGTCTGTCTGTCTGTCTGTCTGTCTGTCTGTCTGTCTGTCTGTCTCTCTCTCTCTCTCTCTCTCTCACACACACACACACACACACACTCTGAATCCACAACTGAATCAATTCAAATTGCTCCAAGAAAATTTGATTGGTGGTTTCAGATTAATTTGATGATTTCATTTGAAATTGAATTCAGTTTGAAGGTTTGATTCTATTACCATCAAAATGAAATATCCACACAAATACACAGCCAAGAAAAGAATACACCTATTTTAATGAAATGGTTGAGTGGGAACTTTAAGAAGGTGCAAAGTGGTAGTCCAGCTGTTAAACAGAATGTTCTTTCATTTGGATAATAAACACTGATTTAAACAAGGTTTATGCTTACCATTCTTGTGGCAGATTTTCTTGAACTTTTAAGCTAAATACATGTCTTAAGCTGGAGTTTTATTTTGAATTTGCTTACTATTAATACAACTAACAGCATCCTTCCCCAGTCTGGTTTAACGTCAAGATATTTTGGGACTAAAATTTGTACAATTCCTAATCAACTGAAAAGTAAGTCTGTCCTAAACTACAGCATTTTTTTTTTCTAAGTGTGCTGTATGTTTGGTTTATACTGAGCATATAGCACACTTAGAAGAAAAAATATGAACAGTCTAGAGAAATAGAGAATTATCACAAGCTCTCCATAGCTGATAAAAGTGAAATAGCAGAAAACATTAGGCCTTTTTTGTTTAAAAAAAAGCAAAGTGGGAGGAGACTACAACAGATGAAGCAATGAAAAATAGGTGAAACAAATCATTGAAAATATTACTACTGTTTGGTAGAACTGCATTTATGGTCCTTTTTTTTCTTTCTTCAACTTCTTTTTTATGTCTTTCAAAGTCCCAGATTTCCTTTCTCAGCTCTTCAACAATAAATTATTATTGTTATATACTGCCAAAGACAATTCCCTTAGGTGTCACTCAAGATCCCATGTTCAATTAAGATGACAAGTGTGGCATGCCTGAGTAACCTTTGGGCAAAAGAGAAACTAGAGAGGATTCATCAGTGAAATGTGGATCCTGTCTCTTTAAATGTTGGGAGATCTTTTCAAAAATGAAGGAAAGGAGTAGGAGATGGAAATGGGTTTGTAAGTTCCCTTCCCTAGAGATGGTTAGCAGCAAAAAAGCAAAAGCTAGACTCGATTAAATCTTTGTGTTTTTTCCTAACCTCATTAACAGAGTCAGCTGATGGATCTCCAGATCAATTTGTATGCAAATGTAACAGAAATGGAACTGCCCATGTTCTCCGACTCCTTCCAAATCACTGTGTCCCAATGCAGGCAAAAGGGAGCAATAAATGAGTAGTGGAGAAGTCAGGCATTGCGAGCTTCATCAACCTGTGTTCAGTCCAGAATATACCCATTAGCTTTACAGACATCCAATATATCTTTCCCAAGGCACAGTTATTGAATTGTTCTCTCAAATAATCATTAGGCGCACCCATATGCACCACATACCGAACAGTGCTCCAAAATCCATGGATTTTGTGTTAAAACATGGTTCCGTAGGCATCATAATTGTAAGGGATTACTCCAAGGAGTAGAGTATGAGCTAATGTTGAATTTCATGTTTGAATCTCAGAAATGGAATGACCAGGGTCAACAGGGAATAGGTTTAATTTAGCAATTCTCTTCTGAAACATGTTGCTCTCCTTGCTAATGACATGTGCTTTCTTTGCGTATGTGGATGTGTTTGAGAAAAGAGTCTTTAGCGTATATTACTCTAATTTCCTCTTGGTTATGTTCTGCCAATCTTTCCTTTGTTTTAATCTATGGAGTCTATTTTATTTTTAAATCACAGAATGGGTACCAGATTTGTAAGCTGCAAGATCTGATCTGCTTATTCAGTTACTTCTTTAACAAGAACAAATGGCTGCTAACTTAAGGGCTACTCTTTTAATTTGATATTTATTTTTGGAAACATAATTGTGTGTATCTTTTGTATTCTTTACATTTTATTGTTACTGCTGCTAGGTCTTCTATATATTTGGTTGGGGATCTAATATGTTTCATTTGGGAAACAATATCCCAATATCTAGGGAAATCTGGACCATCTCTGGATGGCAGCAAAGTTATATAGAAAACTCTGTTTGGTGCCAGCTAGATAACATTTAGATTTTTGTGGCTCAGATGTGATTGTACTACCAGTTTTATCCTGCTATAACTTTCCTCTGTCCAACAAGATTCAACTCAGCCCTTTTAACAAATCCAAGATTTGTTCACATGCAGAGGAAGAGAATAAGAATAACAAAACCCAATGCTCTGTTTAGAAACGGAAACTGTGAAGTCTTATGGGAAGTGGCCTCATGAGAGCATGTCTCACTATTTTCTTGTGCTATGGAAGCAACTGGGGACATGGTGGCTCAATGGCTAAGATGCTGAGCTTGTTGATCAGAAAGGTCAGCAATTTGGTGGTTCAAATCCCTAGCACTGCATAATGGAGTGAGCTTCCGTTACTTGTCCCAGCTTCTGACAACCTAGCAGTTTGAAAGCATGTGAAAACGCAAGTAGAAAAATAGGGACCACTTTGGTGGGAAGGGAACAGCATTCCATGCACCTTTGGCATTTAGTCATGCCGGCCACATGACCACAGAGATGTCTTTGGTCAGTGCTGGCTCTTTGGCTTTGTAGATGGTCACTGCCCCTAGAGCGAGAAACGACTAGCACATATGTGCAAGAGTAACCTTTCCCTTTCCCTATGGAATCAAGCAGCATTTTGGTAATCCAAATGAATCCCAAAGAACTTTCTCTTATTCTTCCTTCTCTATGAAATGGATCATGTACCTATTTTCATTTTTGACTGGGAATCCTCAAAGGTATAGTCTCAAGACATGAGGAAGGTACCTTGGTTGTAATTGAAACACATCAAGAAAAGCTTTCTAAATGTGCAGTTTTGCAAACTGATTTTTTTTAAAAAGGGAAACCCAAGTGCTTGATACAACCCTAGCACATGATTGAGAAGCATCAAAGTTAATATTCTGCTTAATGTGTGTTACAAAAGCTTTCCTAGTGTTCATTTATTTTGCATGTGAAAAGTAGATGGTCTCCAAGGCAATTATATTTCAGCTAAGCATGACACATGGAACAGATAGCACAGTAACCTTCTCAGAGAAGCAGTAATGGGGAACAATAGGACAGAATGAGGAATTACTCTGCTCCCTCATAAATCAACACAGGCTTTCCAAATGACAAACCATGGACTCTGTAAGGCTGCGTTTGAGATGCATGACACATAGACATGACTTTTTACACCTTTCTTCCTGATAGGCATGAAGGAAAATAATGGTCACTCAACATGGATTACTCATATGTCAATAATATCCTTCAGTCAGCTTGTCTATTCACCAGTAACAGGGTTTTGAAAACCTGATTTAAACAACTTTATAACGTGTAGCATTTCAAATTGGCACAATGATTTCAGAAGCATCTTCTTGCTGCTCTTTGTAGAGACATACTTATTCATAACATTGAAAATGGTATGCATGTATATGTCTTCTCTCTGGGTGTTGATAGCTAAATGGTCATATTGTGCCAGTATTTCTGGCAACGGACCAACTTCCTTGTTCCTTCTTTTTTGTAACATTTATGTTAGAAACCACAAGTAGATATTGTTCCATGAGTAGTTTCAAGTGCATGCAGGAAGATGACTGTCCAAGCCACAATCACATTCTACTTCCAAATTGGGCATTGAGCAGCATGCGTTCCCATAATCAAAATGAAAGGGCTCAAAATGAAGGAATTGCGATGAATGAGATGTTTTAAAAGAGGTAGGAAAATGTGGGCATTGAGATTGGTGGTTCATCTGTGCTATTTTTCTCCACCATACTTACAATCAAGTTATATTCAAACAATGTATTTTTAGTGCAGTCAGAACTGATAACATCACTCCATGGGATTTCTGATGCAGTTGCAATTTGGCTAGTCTCAAAGTTTGTTTTATTTTTTTTAATCTTTCTCTTGTATTCTGTCAAGTAATTTTTATGTGCCATTCAGCGACACATCGTTTGAGTTATGTGAATGGATAAATATTCTAAATGAGTAAATAATAAATAAGCAAGCATTGCAAACATATTGATGGGTTTTAAGAAAGGAAGCACTACTGAATGCAGTCTTATTCACTGCACACTTATTTCAGGGCCTTGTTCATCTTGCCTCCCCTCCCCCTCTTACAAATGAACTGAAGAAGGATATAATGATATCCTGAAGCTGTTGGTAATTATATGTGATGCACTAATAGCATTGAAAATCTAATGTCAGGAAAGAGAAGGAAACCAGATTAAAAATTAGTATCTGCCTTGTACTCCTGCATTCCTCATAAAAAAGATGTGATTCTGATGAGTAACCTGACCTGCAAATTACCCACACAAAACCCAGACTGAATGTATGAAACACAAATTAATTATCTGGAAATTATTTGCTGATTGTATGCCAACCACATCTTTGACTTTCAGCAACTCTGGAAAATAGTGAAGGATAACACTACTGAATTACAGAAACATGGAGAAAAAGCTGAACAGGGAAAGAAAAGTGGATAACGATCTGCCAAATGAGCAGTGCAAGTCAATCATGTGGTATGAATTTTTAGAAAAGGATAATCAATATAATTCAAGGGAAATGGTTTTTGTGAGTGCCTGTGTGTATATACTCACACACACACACACCAGAGTATATGCTAATATGCATTCATATTTCATAACACCCATTCCTATTTCCTCGATCCTTCCAGTAGATCAAAAAGAAAAGAAAGGGAGATAATATGAAAAGGAAAGGCACATGGATGGAAAAAAGAAAAAAAGAAAGACAAGCTATGTTCAAAGCAAGGCTGTCAAACTCATGGGCCACGGGCCAGATGCATCACATGCTGGCCACGCCCATGCCCAGTTTAGCAAAGGGAAAAAAAGTCCTGATACATCACGTGATACCGCCATGATGCTGTGTGTTTGACACCCCTGGTCTAAAGCAAGATTTAATTAGTCTAACATTCAAAGGCATCCAAGATTTTCAGTAGCTATGTTTGCAACCCACTGCACCTCTGCTCATTCCTTTACTTTCAATGACTTAGATCAACTTCCATGTGGTCACCAGGAGTCAAAGATGAATTGGTGGCCCCTAATCAATCAATGAATCAATCAATCAATTCTATACTCATCAGACAATGTAAGTTAAAATTCTTAATTTACAGTTCAGATTTTAGTGGGAAGGGTAGAAGGAAATCTCCTTTTCAAGTAAATGTAATGTGTATTTTTGTATAGAGGTTTCATTGATATCTTTATTGTTATTGTTGGAAAATTGCATCACATAATTTGGAAAGGTGATATTTTGAATGTATTAGTTAAAAATGCAAAAGCAATGTCCATCTGCAAAAAACAAGCTACATTAGTTACCCCACTGCTGTTCCCTAGAAAAGCAGGAACATCGATGGACTAAAAATAATGGTCTAATTAAATAGACCATCTTTTTTGCCATTACCTTTGAGAAATAGAGTCAGAAACGGAGACAGGTAATCATAAATGCAATCTGATCTGTATTATTTATCTGCTTTATTCTACTGTATCTATGGATTAATTTGTCAGAGAGTTGGAACAATGCATAATGAATATGTAATTAAATTTATTGTAAAACCAAGAAATAGAAAAAGAAGACTAATCTAAGATACATTTAAGAATGTCGTTATAATTAAAGTGCAACAAAATAATGTAAAAGATTTAAAAACTCATGAAACAGAATAATCTTTTTTATCCATCTAGAGCCAAATAAGGAACTTCATATCTGTCAAGGGAATTACATGTCCTGAAGGCATTTTAAAGGAAAGAAAATATAATTTGCCTATAGACCTAATTTATTTTAGCTTCTGCTGAGGTAAAAAATGTAGCATCTTTGATTCTTAGTTTATCTATTTTTAACATAAATACTTCCTTCTGTTTATGCTAACATTTCCAGATATCTTTGGCACTGAAAAATGCAATGGATCTGCAGTGCCTCTTCACACCCTGCTGTTCTCTATTTCTGACTTTATGTTCTGATTTTATGTTCAATAGATCATTCCTTGGTTCTGGATCCAGTATGTTCATAATTCTAATCTCATGGTGTCTCTTGATTCAAATTCCAAGTTTTTTTATTAGTTCATTCAAGATATAAATAATTGTATATAAATAGTTGGGCAACCAGTCTGGTTAAAGTACTAGGAATTCTAGTTCCACTTTAGGCATGAAAGCTGCCTTGCACTAATCCACCTCACAAGGTTCTTGTTGTGGGGAAAAGAAGGGGAGGAACAAATATTAAGTATATTTGTCACCTTGAGTTACTTATAAAATAATAAAGGGGGTATAAAATATGACAAACAAGAAAATATATAAAAAGGGACTAGATATATTTTTCCTTTATATGATTGTATGAATTATAATTACTTCAGTAACCTTTCATGAAGTTGACTTCTATGTGAAAATGGTTCTACAATTTATAGATTAAAACCTTGTTTTAAAGATAACCTATAAAGATGAATTACAAGCAAAAATGCATGTGTTAAGATTTCATCAGTGATGGTTACAATTCATAAAGCTTTATTGTTCCAGAATTGAAGGACCGTTATCTCTATATAACTGGATTCCAGTTCCCATCCAGCATAACCAGAATGAGCTATGATCAAAGATAGCTGTACTTGTAGTTCAATTATACAGATTCCTCCTCAATCCTGTGTTAGAAATTGTACATTTTTAGATATCCAGACCCTTTGATAAAGAAATACTGTTGAATTGGTTCTATTTAAAATCACCTTCATAAACTTTAGAGTACAGCCTCTGTCCTAAATTAAGCATAAATTATATTTTATATTGCTATACCGGGCATCTTTCATGTAATTGAGCAGAAGATACTGTAATTTTTATGTGGTGATATCAAATTATACAATCACATAAATGGACTTAACACCGGAAAATTATATGTCCAATTGTTCATAAAAGGTTTGAAAGTCAAAGACTTAATAGCCCAAAGCTGGTCACTTAGAACAAGATTTGTGACATAATCTACAAATCTAGTCAACATTGCAATGATAGGAAGGGGCCCTTCAATTAATTTCTTTGTTGAATTAAAAGTGCCATTTAATATAAAGTGAATTAATACAAGTGAAATATCTTAACTATTTCATTAAGTTGTTGACTTGAGGGAAATGAGGATAATTAAGTAAAATGAAACGTAGACATTATGATATTCAGAAGTAAAGAAAGTGTCCTTGAAAACATACATTAATTTTAAAAAAATTAGCCAAACCCTATGTACCATTTAACGAATATGTATTATTAAAATCTGTTGATTGGATGAACCAAGAGATTAAACAAACCTGGATGAGAATCCTGGTCAAGCAGATAGAATGTCCTCCTGATTATTATTATTATTGTTGTTGTTGTTGTTGTTGTTGTTGTCATTAGATTTGGCAGGACTGTTATTCATTCTGTCTCCATTCTTGCTAATGTAAAATCACAAAAAAGTGCTAATTTTAAGCTATGCTACATATTCTCCTATAACGCTAAACATAATAAAGTAGCTTACAGATTATGTAACAATTTTAGGGGTTTAAATTATTTCCAAGCTTGAAATAGCTCCCAGTATTAATAATGTGTCATTATTTTGAGCCCATTTCTCCAAGTTATCATTTTAAATTTTGATTCTGTTAGAATCTAGGCTATCCTGCCAATTTTGAGTCACCTTAACTTTCAGAAGCACTACATCTATTTTGTTGTCCAAGTTTTTAACAAATTTGGAAGAGGGTCAGGCTCAGGTCTTCCAGCTCTCCACTCCTCCAGTCTAATGAGGAATGAGTGATAAATATTTTTGAAGTATATTCACCTCTGGATCTACTTAATAATCATTCTGTCCAATTTGTGCTTAACTACCTTGCAGTCACATCTAATTACCTAGTCTGGAGGCTAAATCATTGACAGCATTATTTTATTTTTCAGTTGTTTTAAAAATAATCTATTCAGTAAGGTAATATCTTCAGACAAACTCCAGAAAGCCTGGAAATGTGTGAATTCCTTAAAGAAGAAGCTACAACAACACTCTGATGAGGATAAAATATAGAAAATTAACCCAAGTTTTGATCAGGATTTAATACTAGAGGTAGTGACTTCTCAAATAATGTTTATTTATTTTATTTATTTATTTAATGGGATTTCTATGCCGCCCTATCTCCCGAAGGACTCAGGGCGGCTCACAATAATAAAAAATGTTAATATAGAAGAGTATAGACTTCTGTGTTATAGCTGAAAAAAGGCACAGAAAACTAGGGAAATTATTTGACTGACAATCATTAGTATAAAGCTGCTGCCTTACCATGATTAATATTAAATTCTTAAAAATTAAATTTTTGTGTTAAAGACTGCCTAAACCAAAATCTGAATTTTCACATTCATGCAACCCGCATATTGACAACTTCTCCAAGACATTTTCCTAAATCCAGAGCTTATGTGGTTTCATTTAAATCACAATAAAAACAAGAGGAATTCATTCTGATACATATTTAGATTCAATATCATGCCTAATATTCATAGAAATAGTTGGACATATTTGCGCCAAAGACATCCCATTCTTTATAGCTGCAGAAAGGAAGCGCTATCATAAACATTTTCAATGTGACTCACAACACATGTAAAATTTGTCAACAATACTATATGTATTTGAAGAAACCTGATTGTAAAAAGGCATATATTTAGAGAAGTTGAAGACAAGATATGCAAAACAACTTAGCAGTGAGAGGTTTCGGAGGGTTTGGGGTTTTGGCATTTGGAGGGCATAGATAAAACCCAAGTGGTCTCAACAGCTCTCAAGACAGTGCTGATGGTTAGATGACTGCAAAGAAATATGATCCTTCCATTCCCTTCATCCTGTCAGAATTAATGCTTCCACCACCACCACTCCATCCTGAGAGAACCAATGAAGTTTCTTGGATGAGAAGCAAAATGTTCTCAAGGAAAAACAGGTAAGTCCAGTTGCCTCTTGAAAAAGTGCCTTTGGGACATACAGTTATGTAACTATTTCTCAAGAAAAATATTTTTAGCCTTTCTATGGAATTTATACACAATCTGGTCTACTTGTGAGGTCAATGGTGACAAAAATGAGTCCAGCTGTTTTTTGAAAAAGTACCTTTGAGAGGATCATCCAGATGGCTTTGTGCCTGAGGTAGAACTAGAACTCACAGTCTTCTGTTTTCCAAACTGGTGCATTTACCATTACACCAAACTGCCTCTCATCTGCAATTCTTTATCCAAGTAGAATAGAAATTCCTAGTTTCAAGCTGTTTCACTTACACTT
Source organism: Naja naja (assembly GCA_009733165.1). Lineage (NCBI taxonomy): Eukaryota > Metazoa > Chordata > Lepidosauria > Squamata > Elapidae > Naja > Naja naja. Next base: position 22,570,773 of record CM019151.1, on the reverse strand, counting down.
AAAAAGTAGCAAGGAAGACCATCACAATGTGTATTTATCATGGATAGAACACTTATAACCCTGTGTAGCGGATGGCTGAGTCCATAGAGTGGAAGATTGACAGTCTCAAATGTTTTTTTATTTATTTGATTTGTCAACCGCTTACAAGATAATAAGTATAAGGATAAACATAGTTATGAATACATGAAATGAATACATATAAGAAAAATAAAAGAAAAAATAGGACAGGGACAGTAGGCAGGTTGGTGTGCTTATGCACCCCCCCCTACAGACCTCTTAGGAAAGGGGTGAGGTCAATAGTAGAAAGTCTAAGGTTAAAGTTTTTGGGGTTTGGGGAAGAAACCACAGAGTCAGGTAGAGTAGTCCAGACATTGACTACTCTGTTGTTGAAGTCGTATTTCCTGCAATCAAGTTTGGTGCGGTTAACCTTGAGTTTGTATCTATTGTGTGCTCTTGTATTGTTATGGTTGAAACTGAAGTATTCATTGACCGGTAGGACATTGCAATGTATGATTTTATATACTATACTTAGATTGGACTGAAGACGGCATAGTTCTAGGTTTTCTGGGTCTAGAATTTCAAGTCTGGTGGCATAAGGTATTCTTCAATGAGTAGAGGAGGGTACAACTCTTGTTGTGAAATATTTATGGAATTTCTCAACTGTGTTAATATCAGATATATGATGTGGGTTCCAGACTGATGAGCTGTATTCGAGTATTGGTCTAGCAAATGTTTTGTATGCCCTAGTTTGTAGTGTGATATTACCAGAGAAAAAGCTACGTAGGATTAGATTAACAACTCTTAATGCCTTTTTGACTATAGTTACAGTGGGCTCTAGCACTTAGATCATTAGAGATGAGTATTCCAAGGTCCTTGATGGAGTTTGGATCATCAACAAGGTCTTGACTATTCAGCTTGTATATTATTTTCTGATTTTTTTGCCAATATGTAAGCAGAGCATTTATTTATTGAGATTTGAAGTTGCCATTTGTTTGACCATTCTGATACATAGTCGAGGTCTTTTTGAAGGGTAGCAGTATTGTCTGTGGTGTTGAATAGCTTTACATCATCAGCAAAGAGCACACAGTTGCTTTTAATATGTTCACAGAGGTCATTTATGTAGAGTATGAAGAGAGTTGGTCCTAGAACACTGGCTTGGGGGACACCACTCTTGACAGGTTCAGAATTTGATAGGACGCTCCCAATTCTGACCATTTGTTGTCTGTTTGACAGGAATGCTTCTATCCAGTTATGAAGGTGTCCAGAGATACCATAAGATTTTAGTTTTAGGAGTAGTTTGTCGTGTACCACTGAATCAAAGGCTTTACAGAAGTCTATGTAGATTGCATCTATTGCTTTGCCCTGATCGAGTTGTGTAGTCCATATGTTTTTGCAGTGTAAGAGTTGCAGATTACAGGATAGTTTTTTTCTGAAACCAGATTGTTTATTAGAGAGTAGGTTGTTTGTCTCTAAGTGGAGGATAATGGATTGGTTAATAATTGATGCCATGACTTTACAGGTGATGCAGCATAAGGAGATTGGTCTGTAATTTTCAACTAGACTGGGGTCTCCCTTTTTGAAGATGGGGATGACCGTGGCTTGTGACCATAGGTTTGGCAAGGAGCTGGTTCTGAAACATTTTTCCAAGATTATGCTTAGAGGTTAAGCTATGGCAGCGGATAGCTTTTTAAAGAAGTAGGCACATATTCCATCCGGTCCAGTAGATAGAGATGGTTTTAGAATGCATAGTGCTTTTTCAATATTGTCTTCTGTAAAATTGATATGTATTAGATCATTGTAGTTGTCTGTGGTTCGACTAGGAAATACTGGGCATGATTCATTGCTGTTTACAAATACTGAGCCAAAGAATGTATTAAAGAGGTTGGCTTTAATGGTGTCGTCATTGCAGTCTGTACCATTAGGTCCTTTCAGGGGTGGGATGGACCTTGAGTCTTTTAGTTTGTTGTTTACAAAATTGTAGAAAGCACAGGTGGAATTGGTGCGTAGAAGGTTTTCCTCTTGTTTAATGTGATAATTGGTGCATTCAGTCTTTATCTGGTGGCATACATTTTTGTATCAGCTTTTGAAGTTGGCAACATGACCAGATTTGTTTTTCTGCCAAAGTGATCTCTTTTTGGATTGAAATTTCCTTATTGTTATGGGTAATCTGTTTTTTCTGGTTTTGGGAATTGTTATTGGTACATATAGTTTGATGACTCTTTTGACTTCAAGTAAAAATATGTTGTAATGGTCTTCAACAGTATTGCATCCAGTGAATAGAAATTGCCAATCAAGAGATGACAGATCATTGTCTATAAGATCATAGTTGCCTTTTTTGAAGTTATAATTGGGGATTCCATCGTTATGATGATTTTTGTGTGGATGTATGTTGAGACAAAAGTCAATCATGTTGTGGTCACTGTTGGAAAAGGGTTCTTTAATTTGTATTCGGTAAATTGAATTCAAACTATTGCAGAAGATGAGATCGATGCAGTTGTTAAGTCTAGTATTCTTGGTTACTAGTTGTTCCAGTCCCAGATTTGTTACTGCATTGTAGAAGGTTGTATGTATGGGTTCAGTTTTACATTTGTTTAGGGGCCAGTTAATATGAGGTAGATTTTTTTCCTCATGGGAATGTGGACTGACAGTCTGGCATGAGGTTCTATATTCTTAACATCAAGGCCTACTTTAACAAAGTGAACTTGAAAGAACTGAGAACAGTAGGATACAACGAAGTGTATTAGAAAACAGAGTAAAGGGAATAAAGTGTCAGGCTCCTTAACTACACAGCTTGATCAAGGAAGCAAGATTCATATGGATTTTCTTTAATGAGTTTTAATACCAAAAATTAACAGTTGGAGTACAGAATATTGAGAACTGAGATAGGAGACCTTCTAGCCCTCTTTTATTACAGAGTTCATTAAGGTGGGATCTTTTTGAAGCTTTTTAATTTCTTTTTTTTCCAGGCTGTTTGCATGAAAGGCCAAAAATCCATTTATTTGATAAGCTCACAATGACCTCTCCCATTGACTGATTGCCTTGTGTTTACAGATAATCTTCTGTCTCTTTCAGCATCTGCAAAATCTCTCAGAAGAAGTAACAGAAATAAGTAATTGTCAGGGTATAACTCTTAAAAGTTCCAAATCACCATCACGAACTTTGGATTATGTTTGAAAGAAATCTAAAGAAGGCTGAGCAGGCAGTAGATTGTATGAGAGCTAAAGAATGAAGGGAAGCAAATAAACTAAGAAATTTGCGCAGTATTGCATAGAATAAATGTATATGTCCACACATCTGCATTACCCCATACTTGTAGCTCAGGTTCATGAAATGTGTTTTGCTCAGTCAGCCATTATCCCAATCCTAGGCATTATAGACAGCCAGTTTGGCCTAGTGGTTAAAATACCAGGCTAAAAACCAGAAGATTGTGAATGCTAGTCCCACATTAGCCCTAAAACCCAGCATGGTGAACTTGCGTAAATCACTCTCTCTCTCATCCCAAATCACCTCACAGGGTTATTGTGGGGGGGAAGGAGGAGAAAGGTGTATTGGATATATTTGTCAAAATAATAATAAAGGCAGGATAGAAATAAATGAATCATATAACTATCTCTGACAGCACACAATCAAGCTCATAGAGTCAAGGGTAATCTTCAAGAATCTCTTCCTATTTTCTCTTATCTAACTTGATATCACATAACTCTATATATCAGAAGAGTAATGGTGAAGCTTCATTACATCAATGGCCCTTTTCCACTAACCAGGCATACAGCAAAGACATTGCTTGATTGTAGCAGGCAAGGGTTTGTTCAGATGTTTCCAGCCTCCAGAAATATATCATTAAAAAATGGTCTTGCTTTTCACCTTCATATATCTCCCACACTTTTTCATGGACAGCTGACAAAACTGCCCCAAGTTGGTTGGCTTCTCACAACACAGCTTATTCACTGGAAGGTAGCTTTCATGAGAAAAGTTAACAATTAGATTTTTTTTTTAAGATTTATTCCTGCTTTTGGAAATAGGGAGCTATAAAGCCTTAATCCTTAAATTTAAATAATGAACCCATTGTCACAAATTTAAAAGTAGGGTTTTAAAACCAATGTAATATTTAGAGATGTGCATATCAGGTTACATCAGATAAATCCTAGTACTGTATGGAATCACTGTTTAATATGTTCTAGAATAGTTTCTTCAAATATATTTTTAAAAATAAAAAATTCAGCATATATTTTCAAGAAGAGCTGCCCGTTTTTATACAGTTGCCTGAATATTTATTTACCATATGCCCTTAGAAAAATACAGTGTATGCTAGTCCAATTATTACTGTAGATATATATTTTTGATCTGGCTGACATTATATCCAATTTATGCTTTCATATTTGTATTAACATTAAATGTTTTGAATCCCAATTGATCACTTTAATCCTTGCCAGAATACAGTCTGTATTGGTGAAATTACATCATTCCATTGTAATAATAATAATAAAAAAATTTATAACCCTAATAGAGATTTTGCTTGATCAGGAAAGCAATATGCACTAATCTACGTGGCACAGTGGTTAAAATTCAGTACTGAAGCTACTTCTTCTGACTGCCAGCTGCCTGCATTTCAGCTGTTCGATTCTCACTAGCTCAAGGTTGACTCAACCTTCCATCCTTCCTATGTCAGTAAAATGAGGACCTAGATTGTTGGGGGCCATATGCTGGCAAACCATTTAGAGAGGGCTGTAAAGCACCGTGAAGCAGTATATGACATCTTCTATAAGGCTTTGCAACAGTGAAGATTGTGTCACCTTCATAGTTCAGAGTAACACATTGAGGAATGTTGTGTTAGGGGCACAAGCCTATTGATTATGTTCCTGCTTCACCTCCTTTGACTTTGGTTCCTGAAAAACAAATGGAAACAAGTATAATCTGTTCCCCAACTGCAAAAATGATTGTTTGCTTCTATTTCATACCCTGAATATCCACAAATTTAATCTAGTACTAGAATCATACTCCATGTTGAAAGAAAGTCAAAGAGTCACAACTGGCCATACAGAATTAAGGTGGGAGAAATCATCATCATATATGTAAGTTTTCTAGACTTTCAGTTGGGCCAAATATTTCCAGGCAAGTGGTCAGATAGAAGAAAGAGCATACGCTCTCTTACTTGGGAATCAGACTGAGTGGTAAAAATATATTCATGCCATGGGACTTTGACTCATCAAAGTTGATTAAAATGAAATTCTTAGTGCTTTCTTATGGGCTTGGTTCATTTACTGGTTTCCTTTGATTTTGTTTTGAGATAACCTTAGGGATACTTTGTAATAAAGCACCCTACATAATGCCACATAACAACAAACTATATCTATATGTATTATTAATACCAAAGGCCAAATGAATAATGAAAACACAAACTGGGAAAACCCATATTCTTTTTTGTTCTCTTTGTTTGATCTAAGCAACATTTTTCCTGTGGAACAGATAATTAGGCAAAAAGAGAGAAAGACTGGAAAGAGACAAGAAGTAGAAATAGTATTTAAAAAAATACTTGTTTATGTGATCACTTCTGGTAGGCAGAGTTATTTGCTAAATGTTTTTCTTCTCAATAACTTCTCAAAATAATAATTAAAAAACCCCAAAGCAAATTTTTAAAAAGTAATGGAGTCCTTGGAGATTTTACTTTGCTAATTGCCAATTGTAGGGGTGATGCTCATCTCCATTTCAAGGCCATGGAGTCTGCACTGTCCGAAGACATTTCAGTGGTCATGTGTCATGTGGCCAGCATGACATCACAGAATGCTGTTACCTTCCCAGCAAAGTGCTACCTATTTATCTACTCACATTTGATGCTTTTGAACTGCTAGGTTGGCAGGAGCTGGGGTGAGGATGGAAGCTCACCCCATCGCATGGCGCTCGGGTCTCGAATCTGGGCTGCCAGTATTCCAGATGAACAAATCCAGCATCTTAACTCCTGAGCAACCATGCCACCAAAAGTAGCTTCAATTTAAGATACATTCTTATTGTATGAAAGTTCCAAATACAATGTTTTCTTTCTTTGTAAATAAGCATTGCAATATTAATTTGAAAGTTCACTTTAAATATAGACTGTATATTTGTTTTGTTTTTTTCAATAATGGCTGGAACTTGCAACTACCTCGTAGTTTGAATAATGTTAACAAGTATTTGTTTCTTTGGAAAACAACTCTAACTCTAATATATGGTCAGTGGAGAGGTTGAGGGAGGCTATCCAAACCTTTCCATATTCAGAAAGGAGCCATGCCAACAGAGTGAAGTTAAATCCATTTTGAAAACCCCATAAACTTACAATCAAAAAGGATAATTCTTATCCGCAAGATAGTTGATGCCCCTGAAAATATCTCGAACACTATGTTCAGGTTTTAATGCTAACTTACCTTAGAATAATCTGTCCTGAACTTAATGTTCTTTAATTTCTTGGTAGGCATATATGGACATATAGAGACTTGCAGTATAAGAAATCTGTATCACATATGATAGCCATGAAATTGCTGAGCATTTGCTTCTTATAATTGATAGGGCTACGTAATGCTTCAGTTTTGATTCAGGAACAGGTGCAATGTTTCCAAACTGTAATTTGCAGTACTTTTTGGAATCAAATTAGAAGTGTTGTTGTGTGGACTTAATAATGAAACGATCCTATTTAGAAAAACTCTTGGGGTAAATTTGAATGTATCCCAAAGGATATACAAATATAAGGAAAGCTGTCTTCTTTCTTTTTCTCTCTCTCCTTTTCCCCCATATATGTGGCTGTATGTTGGTTATGCAAGTGTTTCCAGACGTGAGCTTCAAAAATTTCAGCAACCAGTTCTCTGCCTGAACTGGGCATGGCCATAGTGGGCATGGTGTAGTCAGCCTCCTGCACCATGATGAGGGAGGCATTTTCATCCTCCCCAGGCTCTAGAGGTTTTCCTTGAGCCTCCAGGAGGGAGAAAACGGCCTTCATAGCCTCTGGAGGCCCTCTGGAGGCTGGAAATGGGCCTGTTGCTGGCCTTCCAGACCTTCCGGGAGGTCCATTTTTTGCCCTCCAGGAGGGCGAAAATGGCCTCTCCCAAGCTCCAGAGGCCTCCAGAAATGAGCCTTGCAGATGCTCTGGAAAGTCGGAAATGGGCCCATTTCTGGCCTTCCAGAGCTTCTGGGTGGCCCATTTTTTGCCCTCTCTGAACCTCCGCTCAAGCCCTATACTTGCCTGGCATCCAAAACGGGCCTTATGGGGACTTCTGGGAGGGGTGGGGTGGGCGGGCAGGGCAGGGCCAGCCAGGGGTGGGATTTATCAGTTCACTGAACTGTGCAGAATCTTAGCTAGAGGATCGCCCATACCCATAGCAGCCCACCCTTGAGTGTTTCTACCCATCCCATCAGACTAACCAGAGTGGGCATGTTCTTTGATGAAGAAGTGTTACTTTCTGGTTCATCAAAAATGTGCCTTGTGGATCTGCCTTCCCCTTGAGTTAGGCATAGCCCCAATTTTGCTCTTACAGCCTTCCTGTAAACTGTGAAAACCTATTTTCCTAGGCACTGTGACCACAGTGTTAATAGATCTCTGACAAGTATGTGGTTGTATCTGTTATATACTGTAGTTACTAAGGGACCTTTTTAGGGACCTCAAATTTTTTATGTTAATAATTGTGAATTTTGCTTTGTTTTTGTTTTTGTTTGCTGCCCAGACTGCCTTTGGTAGATGAGTAGCTATATATTGTAAATATGCTAAAAATAAATACGACCTTTGAAGTTACATTCTGTTTCAGCTTTTTATTTATGTTTTAGGACTTTATGAATTGGGCCTAAACTGTTAAATCTTGCTCATTTGCTTAAAACATCATGTTTGCATTACTTAATTTTTAAACTCTTTCTTCTGCCTGTATAATCTCTAGGAATAGCATTAAATATCCTTCATGCGTTTCAACTTCCTTTTTTTCATTTCTTTGTTTTAAAATTCCACTCATTGTGTCATTCCTTTTAATTAACAGCACAACAATATAATAGTACAGTAGTAAAATAGGAACCACAGACTTCGTTGATTGAAAGTACATTAAGAATTTAAGTATTGCATCTATATGTTCTGAAAACAAAAAACAAAATCAATCATGATAAATGTATATGCATAACATGTCTCAATAGGATGCAGATTTTGTTTACACGTTAAAAAAAAACCCAAATAATGGAATTATTCTGAACTTTTAGGGAAATATGAGGGAAAGCAGAACTTACATTATTTTACAGTCACTTTGCTGAGGTTGTCATTGATTAAGCAAAAGTTATGTTTACTTTATACAATAAATGTTACTTTTATTGATTCATTCAGCCCAGTAATTGTGTCTGGAAAATGGCCTACAAGAACCACTAATTCTAGTTTCCTTATTGATCTACCATATTAAAAAGCACCCTACAAAAGAATAAACTACTATACACAGAGGTCAATAAAAATTTGTGCACCAAGAAGTAACCACTGGCTCAGGAGTATATTTGAGAGAGGCTCAATACCATAATTGAATAGTTAAGTCTTTTACAAGGATCCTTTGTCCAGCACAGAACCTACACAATAAAGTTGACCAAAGCAGCAGCAGAGCATTTTGGTTGGGGAATATTAAAGAGGAAAGAATTTAAACATTTTAATGAACTTCCTATTGTGTACAAAAGGCCATCAGAGATTGTACCTTTGGATTCTTAACTTCAAGGTTAAGAGAAAAGGAGATTGACACAGATATAGATTAACAGAGTTGGAAGAGTCCTTGTAGGTCAACTAGTCCAACCCCTGCACCCAAGCAGATCCTACACCATTTTTGACAGATGGCAGTCCAGTCTCTTCTTGAAAGCTTCCAGTGATGAAGCTCCCACAACTTCCAAAGGCAAGCTGTTCTACTGTGTTCTACTGGTTGATCATTCTCACTGTCAGAAAATCTCTCCTTATTTCCAGGTTGAATTTCTCCTTGTTCAATTTCCATCCATTATTCCTTGTCTGGCCTACAGGTGCTTTGGAAAATAGCTTGACCTCATCCTCTCTGTGGCAGCCTCTCAAATACTGGAAGACTGCTATCATGTATCCCCTGGTCCTTCTCTTCACTAGACTAGCCATGCCCAGTTCCTGAAACCATTTGTTGTATGTTTTAGCCACCAGTCCCCTAATCATTTTGAGATTGGTTGCTGAAATAATCCCACAAGGGTCTCAAAGACACAAAAGGTTTTACTGAACGCCAAACAAAATTGTATCTGTTTCAGTTGAAGGGTCTCTGAGAAGAAATGCCATATGAAATATTGCTTTATATCTGTTCACTGAAATCTCGATAAAAATGATTATTATACTCTTCCACCAGTGGTGGGATTAAAAAAATTACTACCGGTTCTGTGGGCATGGCTTGGTGGACGTGGCTTGGTGGGCATGGTAGGGGAAGGGTACTGTAAAATCTTCATTCCCACCCAGTCCTGGGGGAAGGCTACTGAAAAATCCCCATTCTCTCCCCACTCCACTAACCTGCTTTCCAGCTCTGTTCTCCTGTGCAGGTGAACAAAAGAAGACCCAGCCAATCAGCTGGGACTTGGGAGACAGATAATAGATGGGGGCAGGGCCAGTCAGAGGTGATATTTGCCGGTTCTCCAAACTACTCAAAATTTCCACTACCAGTTCTCCAGAACTGTTCAGAATCTGCTGAATACCACCTCTGCCTTCCACTATGGGCTTCTCAAAGAACTGGGTTGGAGGAAAGAAGAACTGCAATGGCAACTCATCACTACAGTATTTCCAATAAAACAAGATAGATGTGCCATGTAATCCAATCTGGGTCGGTCATTGGGACCAGAGAGTTAATCTTCCGAGCTTCCAGACTCATACCGAAGCCCATCCACAGGGAACTTCTCTCTCCCCAGAATGTGTCTCACCCTTACTCTAATGCTCTAGTCTTGATGACCAACCCAGACTGGATCCTGCAAAATTATCCTGGGCCACATACATTTATTTATTTATTTATTTATTATTTGAACTTATATGCCGCCCCATCTCCGACTCTTACAACTAAAACAAGAGGCAATAAATACATTAAAAAACAATTAAATTAAATTATAAGTTCAAACATTTATAAAATAATTAAAACAACCCTCCCCAAAGGGTCATAGCCCAGGTTGGTCAAATAACCAGGTCTTCAACTCACAAAGGTGCGGAGGTCAGGGGCCAGGCGGAGCTCCAAAGGCAGTTGATTCCAAAGGTCAGGGGTCATGACAGAAAGGCTCGTCGTCGGGAACCGCCAGGCGGCATTGACCGACGGGACCCGAGGAGTCCTTGCCTATGAGCTCGCACAGATCGGTATTCGACATTGGAAGAAGACGCTCCTTAAATACTGAGGACCCATGTCGTGAAGGACTTTGTATGTTAACAGTAAAACCTTGAATCTCACCCGAGCGCAACCGGCAACCAATGCAGGCAGAGGAGGGGGTCACATGGGAGAACCGGTAACTCCCATCACCACCCGCGCCGCATTCTGCACCAGCTGCAATCTCCGGATGGTATGCAAGGGCAGTCCCAAATAGAGGCGTTGCAGTAGTCGAGCCTGGAGGTAACAAGGGCATGAGTGACCGCATAGGGCGCGGTCCAGAAAAGGGCGAAGTTGTCGAACCAGGCGGAGCTGGGCAAAGGCCCCTGGCAACGCGGCCCCCCTGCTCCTCCAACCGGGCCGTACATCCAGGAGGACCCCAGATTCGCGCCCTATCCACAGGGGCAACACCTCTCCCCTATGGCCAAAGATGGATAATCTTGACTGGGCGGGACGCCGGTATGCACAGCCACTCAGTCTTGGCGGGTTGAGTCAAGCATGTTCCCGCCATCCAGTTCCACGCATCCAAACACCGAGTCATCAGGGAGGGCATCACTGATCTGGCCTGGGGTGGAAATGTACAGCTGAGTATCATCAGCGCTGATGGAATTTCACCCCAAAACCACGGATGATCTCACCCAGCGGCTTCATGTAGATGTTAAACAAAGGGGGAAAGGACCGACCCCTGAGGGACCCCACAAGAGAGGATCCTAGGCGACCTGACCCCCCCCAACCCAAGGCGACGCAAAAGGATACCATGGTCGATGGTATCGAAAGCCGCTGAGAGGTCTAATAGGACCAGGACAGAGGAAAACCCCTATCCCGAGCCCTCCAGAGATCATCCATCAGCGCCACCAATGCCGCCTCCGCTGTACCCGGTCGGAAGCCCGATTGATACGGATCTAGGTAGTCCGCTTCATCCAGGAAAAGCGAACCTGTTGAGCCACCACACTCTCAACAACCTTCGCCAAAAACGAAGGTTGGAGACTGGACGAAGTTGTCTAACACAGTCGGGTCCAAGGCAGGCTTCTTCAGGAGGGGTCTCACCACCGCTTCTTTCAAGGCGTGGGAAAGACACCTCCCTTAAAGAAGCGCTGATAACTGCCCGAGCCAACCGCAGTGGCCTCCCTGGCGCATAAGCCAGCCAGGAGGGACACGGGTCCAACAAACAGGTGGTGGAACTCATTCGCCGCATAATCCTGTCCACTTCATCCTCGAAACCGGATCGAACTCATCCCAGATAACAATAGCCAGACTCCCTGCACCCCTTCCTCAGACCACTGCAAATCGGAGGACAACCCGTCCGAATACGAGCAATCTTATCCGACAGATATTGCACAAATTCCTCAGCCTTACCTCGCCAACGGGTCCGATCCCCCAACTGCAGGAGGGAGCGGTAACCCAAAACAGGGCGCCGGCGATATCTGCGGACGCTATGAGAGCGGAGAGATAAGATCTTCGCCTCTCTCATAGCTACCAGGTAAGTCCTAATAAAGGTTCTCAACTGGGCTCGGCGGATTGGGAACGGGTAGACCTCCACCTGCTCTCTAAACCCCTCGACGGCGCTTCATCCCCCGGAGCTCCTCAGTATACCAAGGAGCCATCCGGGATCCACGGCGACAAGGGGCGCATGGGGACAACTCTGTCGAGGGCCTCCGATGCAGCCCGATGCCAGGCTACTGCCAGATCCTCGGCAGAGCTGTGAGCAAGGGAAGAAGGAAAAACCCCAGTTCTGCCTGGAACCTCTCAGGGTCCATTAGGCCTGGGCGGAACCATCTAGGTGGCTCCTCATCCCAGCAGTGGGGGCGGCCTGTTGGAAGACCAGCCGTAGGAGATAGTGATCAGACCATGGAACAGGCAGAGTCGTAATAGTGACCTGCCCTCTGTCACTCCGCCACTGTTCAGAGACAAAAACTAGGTCAAGAGTGTTTCCCCTCCATGAGTAGGGCCTTGAATCAATTGGGTCAGGCCCATGGCCTCCATGGAAGCCATGAATTCCTGGGCCAAACCCGACCCCCAAGGAAGGCAGGTTGAAGTCCCCAGAACCATAAGGTCCGGGCTCCACGCCACCCGGAGAGGAGATCGAGAAGCCCAGGCAGGGCAGCTGCCACATAGCTGGGGAAAGGTATGCTAGCAGCAAGCCCACCCGCCCATTAGGCCCCCATCTCAGGAGGAAGGATCTCACTCCGCCTATCTCTGCAACAGAGACCTCCCTTGGAAACAAGGTCTCCCGAATAACCACGGCCACCCCACCACCCCTACCCTGAGCCCGTGGCCGGTGCAGAACCCGAAAACCTGGTGGGCATAAATCAACCAGAGGGACACCCCCTCTGGCCCCAACCAGGTCTCAGTGATGCAGGCCAGGTCGGCAGCCTCCTCCTCAATGATCTCCCGGAGGAGGGAAGACTTATTAGCCACCGACCTGGCATTAAAATACACCAACCTAAGCCCAGGGATCCTAGTTCCGTTGCCCCTTGGGAGGAGGCCATAGGGTCGGGCAGCAACCGCCTTAAATGTCGGTCGCGATCCCCTAACCTGATATGGCCCTATGCCTCGTCGACCTCTTCCAATCCCGATCACCCTGGGAATCGCAGCCCCACCCAGGGCCGAGGCCCGCCCCCCCAACCCCACACTCCGCCGCCCGGGCTACAAAGTGACCCTGCCCCCTCCCTTCCCTAACCCTTTAAAACAACGAATTAAAAATTTTAAGATTCGACCCTTAGAACTTAATTTAAAATTTGGCCCATTGATTGCAGCATGCCACCCTCGATCCCAAGAACCGCCATCAAGGTAAGCTGTTGATAGTCCCTGGGCCAACTCAAGGACAAGGGCGAGTCCTGAGTGCCCACAATTCCGAAGCGTAAGGTCCCATAAAACAGTTGGCAAAATTATAAGGGGTCAGAGTAAAGCATGGCATTATATAACCGGGGAAGATGTTAAAAATCCTAATGGAGGACAGAGGAATACAGGCTACAGTAGTCAAGAGTTTCAGTCTCAGACCGGTTCTCACACCCGTCCCGAGACCAAGATGGTAATAAATGGCGCACCGCTTCTCACAGCGGAAAACCAAAAATCTCAAAACTGCAGGATCAGATGTTGAATCTCTACTCTCCACAGTAGAGAGATAATCCTCCCATCGTCCTCCCACAACAATGGGGCCTGTCCACTCAGGATCCTGGTAAAAGGAGAGGTCCAGTTGGTATTAAGGACCGTGGCCATTGGATA
>CM019151.1:22492091-22556223 GCA_009733165.1 Naja naja | reverse complement strand
GACGTGAGCTTCAAAAATTTCAGCAACCAGTTCTCTGCCTGAACTGGGCATGGCCATAGTGGGCATGGTGTAGTCAGCCTCCTGCACCATGATGAGGGAGGCATTTTCATCCTCCCCAGGCTCTAGAGGTTTCCTTGAGCCTCCAGGGAGGAGAGAAACGGCCCTTCATAGCCTCTGGGGAGGCCCTCTGGAGGCTGGAAATGGGCCTGTTGCTGGCCTTCCAGACCTTCCTTCCGGAGGTCATTTTTTGCCCTCCAGGAGGGGCGAAAATGGCCTCTCCCAAGCTCCAGAGGCCTCTCAGAAATGAGCCTTGCAGATGCTCTGGAAAGTCGGAAATGGGCCATTTCTGGCCTTCCAGAGCTTCTGGGTGGCCCATTTTTGCCCTCTCTGAACCTCCGCTCAAGCCTATACTTGCCTGGCATCCAAAAGGGCCTTATGGGGACTTCTGGGAGGGGTGGGGTGGGCGGGGCAGGGCAGGGCCAGCCAGGGGTGGGATTTATCAGTTCACTGAACTGTGCAGAATCTTAGCTAGAGGATCGCCCATACCCATAGCAGCCCACCCTTGAGTGTTTCTACCCATCCCATCAGACTAACCAGAGTGGGCATGTTCTTTGATGAAGAAGTGTTACTTTCTGGTTCATCAAAAATGTGCCTTGTGGATCTGCCTTCCCCTTGAGTTAGGCATAGCCCCAATTTTGCTCTTACAGCCTTCCTGTAAACTGTGAAAACCTATTTTCCTAGGCACTGTGACCACAGTGTTAATAGATCTCTGACAAGTATGTGGTTGTATCTGTTATATACTGTAGTTACTAAGGGACCTTTTTAGGGACCTCAAATTTTTTTTATGTTAATAATTGTGAATTTTGCTTTGTTTTTGTTTTTGTTTGCTGCCCAGACTGCCTTTGGTAGATGAGTAGCTATATATTGTAAATATGCTAAAAATAAATACGACCTTTGAAGTTACATTCTGTTTCAGCTTTTTATTTATGTTTTAGGACTTTATGAATTGGGCCTAAACTGTTAAATCTTGCTCATTTGCTTAAAACATCATGTTTGCATTACTTAATTTTAAACTCTTTCTTCTGCCTGTATAATCTCTAGGAATAGCATTAAATATCCTTCATGCGTTTCAACTTCCTTTTTTCATTTCTTTGTTTTAAAATTCCACTCATTGTGTCATTCCTTTTAATTAACAGCACAACAATATAATAGTACAGTAGTAAAATAGGAACCACAGACTTCGTTGATTGAAAGTACATTAAGAATTTAAGTATTGCATCTATATGTTCTGAAAACAAAAAACAAAATCAATCATGATAAATGTATATGCATAACATGTCTCAATAGGATGCAGATTTTGTTTACACATTAAAAAAAAACCCAAATAATGGAATTATTCTGAACTTTTAGGAAAATATGAGGGAAAGCAGAACTTACATTATTTTACAGTCACTTTGCTGAGGTTGTCATTGATTAAGCAAAAGTTATGTTTACTTTATACAATAAATGTTACTTTTATTGATTCATTCAGCCCAGTAATTGTGTCTGGAAAATGGCCTACAAGAACCACTAATTCTAGTTTCCTTATTGATCTACCATATAAAAAGCACCCTACAAAGAATAAACTACTATACACAGAGGTCAATAAAAATTTGTGCACCAAGAAGTAACCACTGGCTCAGGAGTATATTTGAGAGAGGCTCAATACCATAATTGAATAGTTAAGTCTTTTACAAGGATCCTTTGTCCAGCACAGAACCTACACAATAAAGTTGACCAAAGCAGCAGCAGAGCATTTTGGTTGGGGAATATTAAAGAGGAAAGAATTTAAACATTTTAATGAACTTCCTATTGTGTACAAAAGGCCATCAGAGATTGTACCTTTGGATTCTTAACTTCAAGGTAAGAGAAAAGGAGATTGACACAGATATAGATTAACAGAGTTGGAAGAGTCCTTGTAGGTCAACTAGTCCAACCCCGTACCCAAGCAGATCCTACACCATTTTTGACAGATGGCAGTCCAGTCTCTTCTTGAAAGCTTCCAGTGATGAAGCTCCCACAACTTCCAAAGGCAAGCTGTTCTACTGTGTTCTACTGGTTGATCATTCTCACTGTCAGAAAATCTCTCCTTATTTCCAGGTTGAATTTCTCCTTGTTCAATTTCCATCCATTATTCCTTGTCTGGCCTACAGGTGCTTTGGAAAATAGCTTGACCTCATCTCTCTGTGGCAGCCTCTCAAATACTGGAAGACTGCTATCATGTATCCCCTGGTCCTTCTCTTCACTAGACTAGCCATGCCCAGTTCCTGAAACCATTTGTTGTATGTTTTAGCCACCAGTCCCCTAATCATTTTGAGATTGGTTGCTGAAATAATCCCACAAGGGTCTCAAAGACACAAAGGTTTACTGAACGCCAAACAAAATTGTATCTGTTTCAGTTGAAGGGTCTCTGAGAAGAAATGCCATATGAAATATTGCTTTATATCTGTTCACTGAAATCTCGATAAAAATGATCATTATACTCTTCCACCAGTGGTGGGATTAAAAAAATTACTACGGTTCTGTGGGCATGGCTTGGTGGACGTGGCTTGGTGGGCATGGTAGGGGAGGGTACTGTAAAATCTTCATTCCCACCCAGTCCTGGGGAAGGCTACTGAAAAATCCCCATCTCTCCCCACTCCACTAACCTGCTTTCCAGCTCTGTTCTCCTGTGCAGGTGAACAAAGAAGACCCAGCCAATCAGCTGGGACTTGGGAGACAGATAATAGATGGGGGCAGGGCCAGTCAGAGGTGATATTTGCGGTTCTCCAAACTACTCAAAATTTCCACTACCAGTTCTCCAGAACTGTTCAGAATCTGCTGAATACCACCTCTGCCTTCCACTATGGGCTTCTCAAAGAACTGGGTTGGAGGAAGAAGAACTGCAATGGCAACTCATCACTACAGTTTTCCAATAAAACAAGATAGATGTGCCATGTAATCCAATCTGGGTCGGTCATTGGGACCAGAGAGTTAATCTTCCGAGCTTCCAGACTCATACGAAGCCCACACAGGAAATTCTCTCTCCCCAGAATGTGTCTCACCCTTACTCTAATGCTCTAGTCTTGATGGACCAACCCAGACTGGACCTGCCAACTTATCCTGGGCCACATTCATTTATTTATTTATTTATTTATTATTTGAACTTATATGCCGCCCCATCTCCGAAGACTCGGGGCGGCTTACAACTAAAACAAGAGACAATAAATACATTAAAAAACAATTAAATTAAATTATAAGTTCAAACATTTATAAAATAATTAAAACAACCCCCCCAAAGGGTCATAGCCCAGGTTGGTCAAATAACCAGGTCTTCAACTCGCGGCGAAAGGTGCGGAGGTCAGGGGCCAGGCGGAGCTCCAAAGGCAGTTGATTCCAAAGGTCAGGGGCCGCGACAGAAAAGGTCGTCGTCGGGGAACCGCCAGGCGGCATTGACCCGCCGACGGGACCCCGAGAGTCTTGCCATGAGCTCGCACAGGGCGATCGGTATTCGACATTGGAAGAAAGGCGTCCCTTAAATACTGAGGACCCATGTCGTGAAGGACTTTGTATGTTAACAGTAAAACCTTGAATCTCACCCGAGCGCAACCGGCAACCAATGCAGGCCGCGCAGGGGGGGGTCACATGGGAGAACGGGTAACTCCCATCACCACCGCGCCGCCGCATTCTGCACCAGCTGCAATCTCCGGATGGTATGCAAGGGCAGTCCCAAATAGAGAGCGTGCAGTAGTCGAGCCTGGAGGTAACAAGGGCATGAGTGACCGGCGCAGGGCGTCCGGTCCAGAAAAGGGCGAAGTTGTCGAACCAGGCGGAGCTGGGCAAAGGCCCCCTGGCAACGGCCCCCACCTGCTCCTCCAACCGAGCCGTACATCCAGGAGGACCCCAGATTCCGCGCCCTATCCACGGGGGCACACCTCTCCCCTATGGCCAAAGATGGATAATCTTGACTGGGCCGGGACGCGGTATGCACAGCCACTCAGTCTTGGCCGGGTTGAGTCGAAGCATGTTCCGCTCATCCAGTTCCGTACCGCATCCAAACACCGAGTCATCAGGGAGAGGGCATCACTGATCTGGCCTGGGGTGGAAATGTACAGCTGAGTATCATCAGCGTACTGATGGAATTTCACCCCAAAACCACGGATGATCTCACCCAGCGGCTTCATGTAGATGTTAAAAAAAAGGGGAAAGGACCGACCCCTGAGGGACCCCACAAGGAGGATCCTAGGGGACGACCTGACCCCCCGCCAACACCGATTGCGACCGCCCGAGAGGTAGGAGGAGAACCACCGAGAACGGTGCCTCCCACTCCCAACCCTCAAGGCACGCAAAAGGATACCATGGTCGATGGTATCGAAAGCCGCTGAGAGGTCTAATAGGACCAGGACAGAGGAAAACCCCTATCCCGAGCCCTCCAGAGATCATCCATCAGCGCGACCAATGCCGTCTCCGTGCTGTACCGGGTCGGAAGCCCGATTGATACGGATCTAGGTAGTCCGCTTCATCCAGGAAAAGCGGAACCTGTTGAGCCACCACACTCTCAACAACCTTCGCCAAAAACGAAGGTTGGAGACTGGGACGAAAGTTGTCTAACACAGTCGGGTCCAAGGCAGGCTTCTTCAGGAGGGGTTCACCACCGCCTCTTTCAAGGCGGTGGGAAAGACACCCTCCCTTAAGGAAGCGTTGATAACTGCCCGGAGCCAACGCAGGTGGCCTCCCTGGCGGCATAAGCCAGCCAGGAGGGACACGGGTCCAACAAACAGGTGGTGGAACTCATTCGCCGCATAATCCTGTCCACTTCATCCTCGGAAACCGGATCGAACTCATCCCAGATAACAATAGCCAGACTCCCTGCACCCCCTCCCTCAGACCACTGCAAATCGGAGGACAACCCGTCCCGAATACGAGCAATCTTATCCGACAGATATTGCACAAATTCTCAGCCTTACCCCGCAACGGGTCCGATCCCCCCCCCAACTGCAGGAGGGAGCGAGTAACCCGAAACAGGGCGGCCGGGCGATTATCTGCGGACGCTATGAGAGCGGAGAGATAAGATCTTCTCGCTCTCTCATAGCTACCAGGTAAGTCCTAATAAAGGTTCTCAACTGGGCTCGGTCGGATTGGGAACGGGTAGACCTCCACCTGCTCTCTAAACCCCTTCGACGCGCTTCATCCCCGGAGCTCCTCAGTATACCAAGGAGCCATCCGGGATCCACGGCGACAAGGGGACGCATGGGGACAACTCTGTCGAGGGCCTCCGATGCAGCCCGATGCCAGGCTACTGCCAGATCCTCGGCAGAGCTGTGAGCAAGGGAAGAAGGAAAAAACCCAGTTCTGCCTGGAACCTCTCAGGGTCCATTAGGCGCCTGGGCGGAACCATCTAGGTGGCTCCTCATCCCAGCAGTGGGGGCGGCCTGTTGGAAGACCAGCCGTAGGAGATAGTGATCAGACCATGGAACAGGCAGAGTCGTAATAGTGACCTGCCCTCTGTCACTCCGCCACTGTTCAGAGACAAAAACTAGGTCAAGAGTGTTTCCCCTCCATGAGTAGGGCCTTGAATCAATTGGGTCAGGCCCATGGCCTCCATGGAAGCCATGAATTCCTGGGCCAAACCCGACCCCCAAGGAAGGCAGGTTGAAGTCCCCAGAACCATAAGGTCGGAAGCTCCACCGCCACCCCGGAGAGGAGATCGAGAAGCCAGGCAGGGCCGCTGCCACATAGCTGGGGAAAGGTATGCTAGCAGCAAGCCCACCCGCCCATTAGGCCCCATCTCAGGAGAAGGATCTCACCCGCCTATCTCTGCAACAGAGACCTCCCTTGGAAACAAGGTCCCGAATAACCACGGCACCCCACCACCCCTACCCTGAGCCCGTGGCGGTGCAGAACCCAAAACCTGGTGGGCATAAATCAACCAGAGGGACACCCCTCTGGCCCCAACCAGGTCTCAGTGATGCAGGCCAGGTCGGCAGCCTCCTCCTCAATGATCTCCCGGAGGAGGGAAGACTTATTAGCCACCGACCTGGCATTAAAATACACCAACCTAAGCCCAGGGATCCTAGTTCCGTTGCCCCTTGGGAGGAGGCCATAGGGTCGGAGCGCGCAAACCGCCTTAAATGTCGGGTGCGCGATCCCCTAACCTGATATGGCCCTATGCCTCGTCCGACCTCTTCCAATCCCGATCACCCTGGGAATCGCAGCCTCCCAGGGCCCGGAGCCCGCCGGCCCCAACCCCACCCCCCCACACACTCCCGCCGCCCCGGGCTACAAAGTGACCCCTGCCCCCTCCCTTCCCTAACCCTTTAAAACAACGAATAAAAATTTTAAGATTCGACCCTTAGAACTTAATTTAAAATTTGGCCCATTGATTGCAGCATGCCACCTCTCGGGATCCCAAGAACGCATCAAGGTAAGCTGTTGATAGTCCCTGGGCAACTCAAGGACAAGGGCGCAGTCCTGAGTGCCCACAATTCGAGCGAGTAAGGTCCCATAAAACAGTTGGCAAAAATTATAAAGGGGGTCAGAGTAAAGCATGGCATTATATAACCGGGGGAAGATGTTAAAAATCCGAATGGAGGACAGAGGAATACAGGCTACAGTAGTCAAGAGTTTCAGTCTCAGACCGGTCTCTCACACCCGTCCCGAGACCGAAGATGGTAATAAATGGCGACCGCTCTCTCACAGCGGAAAACCAAAAAAATCTCAAAAACTGCAGGATCAGATGTTGAATCTCTCTACTCTCCCACAGTAGAGAGATAATCCTCCCATCGTCCTCCCACAACAATGGGGCCTGTCCACTCAGGATCCTGGTAAAAAGGAGAGGTCCAGTTGGTAATTAAGGACCGTGGCCATTGGATAGGGGTGATGAATATCTCCACAGAGGACCGTAGAAATAAAGAAAAAGCCAGGCAGTCAGATATCCAGTTCGATAGGCAGGAGATCCAAAGGAACCTAAAGCATCGGGTTCCTCGAAGGCAGGGTCCATTCATGCCCTGTAATCATCATGAGCTCAACTTAATGGAGACATTAGTTTTATAATTCTGTCAAACTTATTATGGCAGTTACAGTATATGTCTATTGTACATGGTATGCCTATGATGCACTCTTAATGAGTGCAAATGTAATATTTCTGCAAATATTTACTTACTCAAATTACAACTGGTGATTTCATCATTCAGAATCCATATTGACTTACTTTATTATTTCCACACATTTTTTCTTGCTTTTTTTTCTATTTATAATCCAAGACAAATTCTTTGACTGACTATATTAAAACCTGTTGAACCCTAATGTGTTTTCTATGGCTTCTGACAGTACAGTTCATAAATTATGTGTTATGGCTTCATTCAATTCATGAACCAGCCATATTTGCTTAATCAGTTCAAATCCACTTATTTTAAACTTCACTTTAATTCCAAGTCTCAGTTGCAAAAGAATCCACCTGATCTGTATATATCAACCCTCAAGGTACATCAGACTAGATAACAACACACACACACACATACATGCACACACACGCACACACATACACATACATACAGGTGAAACTCGAAAAATTAGAATATCGTGCAAAAGTTTATTTATTTCCGTAATGCAACTTAAAAGGTGAAACTAATATATGAGATAGACTCATTACATGCAAAACAAGATAGTTCAAGCTGTGATTTGTCATAATTGTGATGATTATGGCTTACAGCTCATGAAAACCCCAAATCCACAATCTCAGAAAATTAGAATATTACATGCAATCAATAAAACAAGGATTGTACATAGAACAATATCGGACCTCTGAAAAGTATAAGCATGCATATATACTCAGTACTTGGTTTGGGCCCCTTTTGCAGCAATTACTGACTCAATGCGGCGTGGCATGGAAGCTATCAGCCTGTGGCACTGCTGAGGTGTTATGGAAGACCAGGATGCTTCAATAGCAGCCTTCAGCTCTTCTGCATCATGTCTCTCATGTTTCTCTTGGCAATGCCCCATAGATTCTCTATGGGGTTCAGGTCAGGCGAGTTTGCTGGCCAATCAAGCACAGTAATCCCACGCTCATTGAACCAGTTTTTGGTGCTTTTGGCAGTGTGGACAGGTGCCAAGTCCTGCTGGAAAATGAATTCAGCATCCCCATAAAGCTCATCTGCGGAAGGAAGCATGAAGTGCTCCAAAATCTCCTGGTAGACGGCTGCACTGACCCTGGACTTAATGAAGCACAGTGGACCAACACCAGCAGATGACATGGCTCTCCAAATCAACACAGACTGTGGAAACTTCACACTGGACTTCAAGCATCTTGCAGTGTGTCCCTCTCCATTCTTCCTCCATACTCTGGGTCCTTGGTTTCCAAATGAGATGCAAAAGTTGCTCTCATCAGAAAAGAGGACTTTGGACCACTGAGCAACAGACCAGGTCTGTTTTTCTTTAGCCAGGTAAGATGCTTCTGACAACATTTGAAGCCCATGTCCAGGATCCATCTGTGTGTGGTGGCTCTTGATGCACTGACTCCAGCCTCAGTCCACTCCTTGTGAAAGTCCCTAACACTTTTGAATGGCCTTTTCCTGACCATCCTCTCCAGGCTGCGGTCATCCCTGCTGCTTGTGCACCTTTTTCTTCCACACTTTTCCCTTCCACATAACTTTCTATTAATGTGCTTTGATACAGCACTTTGGTAACATCCAACTTCTTTTGCAATTATCTTTTGAGGCTTTCCCTCCTTATGGAGGGTATTAATGATGGTTTTCTGCACAACTGCCAGGTCAGCAGTCTTTCCCATGATTGTGATTCCTACTGAACCAGACTGAGAGACCATTTAAAGGCTCAGGAACCCTTTGCAAGTGTTATGGCTTAATTAGCTGATTAGAGTGGGACACTTTGAGCCTAGAATATTGCACCTTTTCACAATATTCTAATTTCCTGAGATTGTGGATTTGGGGTTTTCATGAGCTGTAAGCCATAACCATCACAATTATGACAAATCACGGCTTGACATATCTTGTTTTGCATGTAATGAGTCAATCTCATATATTAGTTTCACCTTTTAAGTTGCATTACTGAAATAAATGAACTTTTGCACAATATTCTAATTTTTCGACTTTCACCTGTATATACGTGTATGTATGTATGTATGTATGTATGTATGTATGTATGTATATCAGTAAGTTTTTTTTATTGTGAAGCCATAGTAACAGTATCTTCCAAATGTGAATGTTTTTTCTCCCTTCCTCCTTTATCTTTGTTTGAAATAGGGTGAGTCTTGCCTGACTCACATTATAATACATTCTTTTCATGTCCTCAAGCCCCTTTTATCTCACTGTTGTCTTGGTAACAACTCTTTCTCCTCTTCCTCTACAGGGGGAATCATGGCCCTTTTATGACTTGTGGACTTCAACTTCCAGAATTCCTGAGCCAACAGTATATGATAGTCCTTTGGTTATTTGTAGATCACAATCTTGTCCTTACTTAGTCTTCACTTTTGCAAGCTCCTTGAACCATTTATACACTGCATGTTACTTATCTGTAGAAGGTTTTCATTTTTATTAGCAGTAGTACATAAATTATTTCTAAGAATATGCACTGTTAATGCAATGCTTAAATATGTGGCAGAAGTAAGATCTGTGTATGTGCATATATGTGTGTGCATATGCTTTTCTTTTCAGCTTTTTTATTAATCTTGATAAAATGAATTTTTGCTAATAGGAGAAGATTATTTTTTTCATGGCTTTAGAGATAACTTTTGGAGAGATAATATCTTGACTATCTGAGATTAAGTTAATAACTTTTGTTTCTTGGAGTTAATTTTGAAATTGTTTTTTGAAAGAATATCATCTATCAGTTGAAAAAATAAGATATTTGACTAGGAATTTTAAAAGTTGCCCTTGCTTAAGAATGACCACATGTCATAAGAATGGGAGCTACATGAATTTGTGAGGAAATATTGGTCCAGAGAACAGGTGTTGCAACAGAATAGGTGTGCTCCCTGGATTTTGTAATATGAGACTGTTTGATCAATGAGACCTGGAGTGCATCCACTCTGCTTGATCATACTACATGTGCAAAAAGAATTGCAGATAAGGAGTGTCTCTGGTAGCCCAGCTCCATGCCATGTAGGGTTCTAAAGGTGATAAATACCATCTTGAATTGCATCTGGAAGCCATCTGCCATCATATTCTGCTTTCAGGTGGTCTTCAAGGGCAGTCCCTTGTAGAACACATAACATTAATCCAATTGTGAGATGACCGGGCCATGAAGTGCTTCCTTAGCCAGGAAATTATTAAGTGCTGATTGTGATAAAATTCACAAAATTTAATTTTAAGAAATCATTTTACAAAGTGCAATTTAATAAGGGGTATTTTGGTGCAGTACTCCATTTTTTTGGCTTTAGGAAGCCAATAATCAGACCCAGGTTAGTATTAGTTATCTGCTATTACTCCAACCTCTTATTTAGCCTCAGTAATTACTATCTTTATTTCTTGAGAGGGACGTGTACAGTATATGCTACTGTTTAGGAACATTATTAAAATCTGAATTAGTCTTAAGCAAAAGCAGCAATAATATTACCATTTTTAAAAATCCCATTTCATTTTTATAAATATCTCAATGTGGTGAACATACCTAATACTCCTTCCTCCTCCTATTTTCTCCACAACAACTAAACTGTGAAATGAGTTGGGCTGAGAAAATGTGACACCCATATGGCTTGCATGCCTAAGATGGAACTAGAATTCATAGTCTCCCAGTTTCTAGCCTGGTGCCTTAACCACTAAACCAAACAGGCTTTTACAAAATGGGTTATTAGGAAAAAAACCTATTAAAATTACAAAACTGGCTCTTACAAAATTATGGAAGATAGGTCGGGCTAAAAGAATATCTGGCTTAAAGTCATCCTGTGATTTAGAATGCCTCAAGGTTGACCTGATCCTAGGTTTTATCACTCCTAAATCAAAACCTTAACCACAGCACTATACTGATTTGAAATGATCAGATGCATTAATACTTTTTATTCTAGGTGATAAATCCAAAATAATATGAGATATCTTAGCTTCTTAGGTATTGCCACACAGCCCAAGTACTAGGCTATTGACTTCAAAGAACTGTAAAACCTTGTGAGCATTCAAATGAAAATTTTGCTTTCCTCCTCTCAGACCTACTTAAATTACTAATAGTCTGGTGTGATCTGGTAAACAAGATTATAAGTGTTATGTATGCAGGTTTAAAGTCATTGGTTTAGTTTGAACTGTCCTTGTAAAATGTAAGAAATGATTGGTTTAAAAAGTGCGGGAAAACCCTGCACTCTGATTGGCTGGCAACTGCGGCTGCTGGCTATAAGTAGCAGCCGCAGCCCAGCCAAAGTGGGTTCGTTCTGAGCTGTAGTCACTAATAAACAAAGAGCTTGAAGGACTCCGCGTCTGTCTCTTCATGCAAATTAACAATAAGTATATAGGCTCAACATTCAGGAAACATAATCCCATTGTTTCTCTGTCAATGAAAATGAGGATGATGTTTTCCTCCCAATATATGCACACCTGGCTCTATCTCTTTCCTTCATGTTTAATAGAAAATATTGAATTTGATATGCTGCCTGCTGGTATGCTATGATAGCGCATATCTTGTTGAAAATAAAATGAAAATTCCACAGGACTATGCACACAGACGTATAGAACATGCCAATTTGCTTTTGTGAGTCACTGAAGGTAATGGTCCTACCCATGGCAACAAGACAATGCATCGCTCTAACATGGCAAATAAATGCTGGACAAGAAATAAGGTCATATCCATTACATGCAGGTCTTGAAATCTGATATTGGTGTTTTCTCAGAGAACTGCTGGATGCTGTAGTTTGGCTCTTTTCCCCCAGATGTGCTATTCTTGCTGCTTTTTTTTGTCAGCAGAATCTCTGAATTGAATGGTTCAATAAAACAGTAGATCAGCAAGTATCCTTTCTCCACAGCTGAACAGACTGTTACAGGCAAAACGGGAGCATTGCCAGAAAGAATACAACGGAAAAGCACAATAGCAAAGCTGTGGTTTTAAATGCTGTTGTGGAGTCTCATCCTATATTAGATAGACAGGCAAATAGAAAACAAGTGACAATTCATTCCAAACTGCCTGTCATCCCTTAGAGAAAAGCATCTTATGCCATTTTTGACTATTGTATTTTTTCCCTGGGCATTATTCACCTCCAGAGAAATGATCACAATTTTTATCTTCTGGAAACAGGTCAGTAAACTTTACAGTAGTAGTTCAGTGATTCATTCTAGTGTTACTCTTTAATCTCTCTCTTGCACTCTCTCTCTCTCTCTCTCTGTCTCCTTCATATGTTATCCATTCTGGGAACAATGACAGATAAATACCAGTGCAGTTTGTTCACAGCACATAGTCCTTCTCTTTATATTAAGCCCTTCCACTTTGGCACAATGCTTTTTGGCAGAAAAATATGTCTGTGCTTCAGCAGGTTTTAAAACAGACCATAGTTGGTCACAAGTTGCTATAAGATTATGGCTGGAAACAACTAAATCAAAGGTTGTTGGTAATCATTATCTTTTATGTGAAGACTGTTCTAGAATGCAAAAAGTGCCTGTCTCAAATTGGCATCCCCAAATAAGAAATATAACTACCAGAATTTTAACTTAGCATAGTTAAAGTTTCTCTTTTCAAATATCCCTTTTCAAAAGGCAACTGGACTTTGTTATTCCATGAAGACATTTTGCTTCTCATCCAAGAAGCTTCTTCAGTTCTGACTGAACGTTAGGCAAATCTTCAAAACTTATGCAAATCTCCAATAAAAAAATACAGAGAGGTGTGTACACATACACCAACAAATGCATCAAAAGGTGTGTGCACTTAAAAATATCTTGGAAAAATAGGAAAAAAAGCACATTCTACTAAAAAAGTGCTTGAAAATTTGTGAATGCTAAAAAGTATCTCTAGAAATATTAATCTATTAAGTGAAAATATAAAAGTGTCAATGCAACCCATCACTATTTTCCATATCCAATAGTGGCAATGACACTGTCTCATTCTCTGCTTTCAGGCAAACATCACTACCACGTTTATTTTTATTTAAATGTATTTTATAATTTGTGGTTATTGTTACTTAGGTAGTTCATGATGTGCTTGCTTCATTATTGTGTTCTATGATACCTTGATTAATTCTGAAATTTAGTCTTATGTTGAATAAGTAAGAAAAGTCACAAAATCGACTACCCACCCATCCATCCCCAGGCCATTAATTTTCTTGATGGAATTTTTTCATGAAAGCAATTATATCTTAGTTTTCCAGTACCAGCTAATCTATGTTTTATATGCTGCAAAACTCCAGAAAACTGTCATATAGCAAAGAGAACTCTTTATAGGGATTCAGAGATTTGGATCCCAAATAATCTTAGTAACAATGCAACAAAGAAACAAACTGATTAAGAAGTAACACACTTTGAAAATAAAAGGCAGCTGGAAATGCCATCCAGTTAAACTTGATCCCTCCCCAAAATAATCCCATTATTAAGAGGCCTTTCCTTTTCTCAAATACTAATTAAACAAAGCTGTTCAAGAGTTTTTGAGATCCTCAAATCACACATAACAACAATAAAGGTGAGGACTGTACTAAAAATATTACTTGGATCCAATGCATATCATTCTTATAGTTGAGATGGAAACAATCTCAAGATGATCAAATGGGAATGGTGTAGCAGGACCTATTATTGGAACAAGCTGATATTCATCCTAACAGAACCACAAATGGTTATAAACAGGCATCTTATTGGAGATTCCATTCAAAACCTGAACAAGATCAATGATAATATCCAGAGAACACCTAGTTCTTTAGTCAGGTAGAAAAGAAAAATTTGGCTCAAAGCAGGAATGCAGAACTTTTCTTGGCCTGCCCTTGAAAAAGAGTCTGGCTAGAGAAGTTACTAAAATGAAAAATAATGAACATGATTACTCTTCAATCATTTAGTTTATAACGTTCTTTTTTTCTGTCATCTTAAGAACTGTAATTTAATAAGGAATTTTGGAGGATTCTGGGAGCTGCAACTAAAGCTTTCAGGGATCTTATATCGGATATCCCCAATCCTCTAAAATAATGATGCCACATCAAAGGAAATATATAGATAGAAAAATGGTTTAACCTAATATCAGAGGTCCTCAGAGAAGGACTGCCATTTTTTTCTAATGACCATAGAAAATATGTTACCCATTCAAATGGTAATTTGGTGTAAGCCATGCACTGAACAGATATCTCACTACAAGCAGAGAGAACTTCTTTTGCACAGCTCGGCCTCATGAATATAATGAGAAGCATGATTCCTGTGGATGCCTCTGAGTGACCATGCTAGCTATTTAGAAGGAACCAGAGGTGGGACTGCTGTGTCACTATTTTCAGTGAACTTCCAACTGTGAGAGTTGCAATTTAATACAACCACCCCCCTAACAACAAGGTCAGAGATGATGGCAATTGCTCTTCAGAACATGGTCCAAGAAATATATAATACAGTGGTTCCTCGCCTTATGTCACCAAATCCACACTTAAAATCTTAGCACATCAAATATTTTTATTTTGATTTATGCTTAGTGGAGTAAGCAGTTTTCAGGTAGAATTGTAATAGTCACAATCATGAATATTTATAGATACCCTGAATGAAAATGGAATACTACATTTGTATTTATTAGCTTTGCTTTGTCTAGTTGCAAACAGAGAAAGTTACCTTTGATATCTTTGGATTCTTTATAGACATAAAGTGTTTTACATTATTTGCCTCTTATGTTCTTGGGTGGGCTGCACTAAGGGAGGCTCATTCAATTTTGTTGTACACATGTTGTGCATTGACAATAAAGATTTGAACTTTGAATTTTGTACATGTATTGGTGTGTGTTTGTGTATCTTTTTACCCACCATTTGAAATAATGGATGTGTATTCTTTCAAAACCAATTCATATTATTGATACACAAAATGTAAATGAAATTGAGAGTGTTTCTTTACAGCACTGCTTGTCTGGAAGTAAATAGCATGGACAGAAAGTTGATTTGTGGTTAAGACAGATCATTTTGCTTCCATTTGCCTCAAACATTCACTGACTACATTAAATACTGTACATAAAGTATTCAATAATTACTCTCACAAAAATCACCACTAACAGAATGTCTTTAAAAAAACACTTTGGATTTTAATCTATAGTACCACATAGGTACTATAGTACCACAGGCACTATAAAAAGAATTTAGTTCTTTGAGATAGTCAAGACAAGAAGTATAACCATGAGTGCTCATTCTATCTTTACTGTAGATAGAATCTTTTAAGTCTGCATGTATTTCTCCCCTTCTTTCTATTTATCCTCCAATGAACTAGAATGGATGCAGTGGTGGAATTCAAAATATTTTACTACCGGTTCTGTGGGCATGTGCTTTGCGTGTGCGTAGAGAGTTCTAAAATGGGCAATTTTAAGCATGAAAACTTACCATCAATGTTGGTGAGTAAAACAGCCAAGGCATGGCAATCTGTTCTGCCACACCTATCAGCTGAGCTACAAACAAAAGAAATATAGGACAGCATAGGGCATGGGCAAGTGGGTGGGGCCAACTGCTGACTGGTGCTATTGGGTCACTAGAACCAGTGCGAACCAGCAGTATACCACTGTTGAATGGATGTCTTCTGAACCACTTATCATATCTCCTCTGTTTCTGAGAGCTGAGATGCCTTTGTCTGATGCTTTCAAGTCTGCACTTCTTTCCTCTGTTACAGAAGGACTTCTCATTCTGCATGTTGTTTCTTGCATGAAATTTTCTGTGGTATGTGATAATAACATTTGTCCGAGTAACTTGAATATTGTTTTTGTATATTTGACTCAAAGCATGCCTGGGCTTGCAAAATGTAAAATTACTGTGGACCATGATTCTACACAAACTGATATTAACAAATAATCACCTTATTGGTACTCTACTAATTGAAATCCTTGGGCAGGCCACTATCGTTAGCATTAGTAGATGAAATAAAAAAGCAAGTTTCTCCATGAATGAATTTCTTAACCCTAAATTCTGATCCAGAGAAGTCATCCAGGGGAATTTCACCTTTTATAATTATAGATTGATATTTTCTGTGTAAATCCTGTGGAACATTTTCATGAGAAGTGTGGTTGGTTTAAGGCAAGGTTTAAAAGGAATTTAAGACAGTTTGTAATCTGTATATAAATTGGAAGACAAATGAACAGATGTATCTTGCAAATGAAGCAAGTAACTGAATTAATGAAGTTAATCTGCTAAAGAGAAAAACACATACGTTTGTTCCATGTCTTTGACCATCCTACTGTCGCCTTCCAAAATGTTGACCAACTTCCTTTTGAAGATGCTGTGCCCTTAAACAAGTACAATGGAAAAGGGTTTCAGATGATGGAAAATCTGGCAATGAATTTGTTAGAGCCCAGTTGTTGGCTCATAGCTTGTAGCAAGATGTTCATGCGGTAACATCTGTCATTTTGTATTTGAGAACAGGTGTGTGCAGCATAAACAGAAGCATGTGTTCATATCCTGGCCTTCCTGGGCATAGAATATGCCAAGATACCAGTTTTGTTAATAAGTGACTAAAGTATGTCTGTGTGTATGTGTGTGTCGTGTTGCAAACTAGAATACAAGAAAAGAATAGTAATGAAAATGATGTTTTTATTTTGGTGAGTGATTTTGAATTGTGATTCTACAATCATGTGGGTGGAAGTATAGTAATATCAGACTAGGAAAGGTGATAAGCTTTATAAGTTCACAGAGTCTTTCTTAGTCTGTAGAAAATGGGAGATAGAAGAGAAAAAGAAATTAAAGTAGAAATCTTTATTACTAAATTTGTATCAGACTATACATAGATTTCTCTATGTAAGCTATAGATTTCTCAACAGTCAAAACTGAATTGGAAGCTGAGAAAGTTCATAGAATTCTGATGTCCAAATAAATTTAAATAAAACCATCTTAATTTTTTAAAAGAGCATATAACTTGATAAAAAGGAGTGGAGAAATAGAAAGACTAGATGCCTAAAAAAGCTTTGGATCCCCAGAATTAATGATCATGATTATATATCAGCCAAGGCATTCCCTAAGCCTTAGAGAGAATTCTGGGATATATTTAATGTATGAAGACTACCTATCAAGATTGTTCACTGTTATATAAATTTATTGTGAATTCATTTAAGGAAAAAGCAAATAAAGTCAGTCATAATATTTAAGTTTACACAGATTTAAAATACAGTTTAACACTACAAGTTGTGAATGTAAAATTAATTTCATTTAAGCAATAGTGATAGCATTTAGACTTATATACTACTTCATAGTGCTTTAGAGCCCTCTCTAAGCAGTTTACAGAGTCAGCATATTGCCTCAACAATCTGGGTCTTCAATTTACCAACTTTGGAAGGATGGAAGGCTGAGTCAACCTTGAACTGGTGAGGATCGAACCTGTCAGCTTCCATTGGAATACGATGAAACTTTACCAATAAACGACTTCACTCACAGCTTGGTTGTGGCAAGACTTGTTCATTGTGGTCTGTTTCCTCCTCCAACAGCAACAAACGGCAATTCCGAGCAAAACTGGGGCTGAGAGCGTCTGCCTCTCAGCGCTTTTTATAATCCCTCCCCATCCTCAATCATTGCTTAACCTCTGCCCCCAGCAAACATCTAACATCTGCCTCCCTGTGCGCCACTGCCCTGCAATACCACCCATCCCCAATCCTACCCCCATGCATATCCCCGAACAATATTTCCCAGGTGCCACCCCACCCCACAGTGTGCACTGCCAGCTCCAGTCCAAGAGAGCCGAAAACCCCAAAGCGAAAGGCACAAAATGTTGATCAGCTGACAAGCCGGCCCAGAACTGCAGCCAGCCAGCCGCGCCGAGAGAGAGAGAGAGGCACCATGCCGAGAAGCCGGCCCAAAAGTCCATCTAGCTGGCTGCGCCAAGAGGGAGAGAGAGGCACCATGCCGACAAACCAGCCCAAAAGTCCATCCATCTGGCTGCTACAAGAGGGAGAGAGAGGCGCCGTGCCTGGAGCCATCAACCCTGCTCAAAACCGGCTCAGCTCGAGATCACCCGGACTGGACCACTCGCCCACAGCTACAGCAACATGTCAGGTGGTATGGCAGTGCCAATGAAGCCTAACAGAACCTCTGGCAGTGAGCCGAATTAGTCTGCAGTACTGCATTCTAACCACTGTGCCACCATGGCTCTAAAACAGAAACATCAGGATCATTAACTCCTAAAAAGTGTATGGGGAAAAGACTATATGTCAAATCACAATTCCTCAATCTGTTTACAATTTTAAAAGTTTATATTAACTAGTATTTATTAATACACTAATTATTAATATACTAGATATGAACTAGTTAAAAGCCCATCTCTGAGGGAGATGGGTGATTAAATAATACGAAAAAAATGACTAGTTCAGGTTAAAAACTTTTTTGTAATATGATAAGTATATTCATCATATTTATTTCTTTATTCAATTTATATAGATGCCTTTCTCAACAACTGAATCTGGATGGTGAGCAAAATTTAAATAAAGTGAATGCAATTACAAGCATTATAAAAAATTAAACTACAAAGCAATGGAGAAACATCATAACCTTTTATGCTCTGTTCTTTTATGGTTGTGCATTTCAGTACACTGTTGCTTTAAGCCAGGGGTGTCAAACTCAAGTTGTCACAGTATCATCACATGACGTATCAGGACTTCCTCCCCACTAAACTAGGAGTGGGCATGGCCAGAGCTCATGACGCATCTGGCCCACGGGTCGGGAATTTGACAGCTCTGCTTTAAACTATCTTTCAGCCTTATTCACCATGTTAGTTCACCATGACCATAATCCACAACAGATTCCCAAGGCTATCATCTCTAGACCTGGAACAAAAGTAACACCCAGCTGCAGGTGCTAAGCACCATTTCTGTTCACCACTCTTAAGTTTGTTCATCCATATCCTCTGCACTTAACCATTTTAGATAGCTCCCATTTTGAATGAACCACTTTAATATCATGTATCACAAGATTTTGAAAAGGGTTGATATCAGACTATTACCACATTCCATTTTACATCGTGATTTGGATTTGCATTAAACTGAGAAGCAAACTCATTATTTCTCCGTTTCTAAGGAAACTAAGCAATTCAACTATTTTTTATTAATCAACCAGCTAAACAAAATATGTTAGATTTTTCCAGTAAAATTAAATGCATCTGTGCAAGGCTATAGTGCACTATGGCCCTATATTGATGACAACATTTAATTTGGCAGTTTTCAAAACAGTACATGATAAATTACACTCACACAAGCCAGATAAAAGCAAATAATCAGAATAGCTTATAATTTTAAAAATACATAACAATGTTCTTTTTGCTGCCCTATAAAAGTTACATTACAACACTGTATGTTTCATGAAATTATTTTGCATGAGCAAACTGTTATGTATGCAGGTTTGAAGTCATTGGTTTAGTTTGAACTGTTCTTGTAAAGTGTTAGAAATGATTGGTTTAAAAAGTGCGGGAAAACCCTGCACTCTGATTGGCTGTCAACTGCGGCTGCTGGCTATAAGTAGCAGCTGCAGCCCAGCCAAATCGGGTCCATTCTGAGCTGAAAGTCACAATAAACTTAAGAGCTGAAGCACTCCGTGTCTGCCTCTGCCTCTTCATGCAAACCTAACACTAGCGACGAGGATGGGATTCCCCTGAAGAGAAGGCAACGTGGAACAGAAGAAGAGCGAGATGGCTGCGCTGAACCCCCCAGCCCCGTTCGATCCGACGGCAGAAGACTGGGAGTCATATGCAGATCGCTTTCAGATGTTCCTGGAAGGAAGCGATCTGGCCGCCATTTCTCAGCAGCAGAAGAGGGCGGTCTTTCTTACGCACTGCTGTCCGGCAGTTTTCAAGATGGCGAAGGCACTCGTGGGAGCAGCAAACGTGAAGGTAATGGCTTGGCCTCATCTGGAAAGGCTGTTAAGAGCCCATTACGCGCCACAAGTATCGTGCCTCATTAAAAGACACGAGTTTTATCATTGTGATCAAGGGGAAAACGAAAGCGTAAATGATTTCGTAGCAAGTTTAAGAGACATTGGGGGTGCATGCGAATTCAACAGTTTAGAGGAGGCCATGCACGACCGTTTTGTGTTGGGCCTTAAAGACAAGGTATTACAGAGCAAGTTATTAATGAAACCTAAGATCACGCTGAAAGAAGCCATAGAAGAAGCATCTTCAGCAGAAGCTACCAAGTCCTCAGCAGCAGCCATGAGGAAGAAGAACAAGGCCACAAGCCATTCTGATGGGGAAAAGTCCACCACAAATCATTGTGAGGAACAAGATTCTGAGTCAGATTACAGTGAGGTGGAGGAAGGAATTTACAGACTCAGAATGGAGCCGAAAAAGAAAGACCTGGGAAGAAAGAGGCAAGATTTCTACTGCAGAGGTTGTGGGGGAAGCCACCCCCACACTTAATGCAAGTTTTTAGACACCATTTGCCTCCATTGTGAAAAAAGAGGGCACCTAGCAAGAGTCTGCAAATCATCCAGAACTCCACCAAACAGAAGGAAGTTTGCTGCAAACAAAGACAAAGAATTCAAGCCTAACAACCTCAGTGAGAAAATGGGGCACAGCACAGAAGCAAATGGGAAGAATGAGACTCATCAGACAGTAACTATTGGTCATTCATCTTCTTTAAATAACAGAAAAGTGCATGTCAAGTACTTATTGAAGGAAGGCCTTGCCAAATGGAAGTGGACTCAGGCTCATACCTATCTATGGTGTCATGGGACACTATTCAAAGACTGTTACCAGATATTCAGAAGACTCACTTCAAGAAGCAGGCATTGACTCTTAAAGACTACCAAGGGAACAAGATTCCAGTAGTTGGAACAAGAGAATTCAATGTGTTCAAAGGCCACACCAAATGCCTACCCCTGACCATCGTGGACAAGGATCGCCCAAGTTTGCTGGGACTTGAGTTGTTCAACCCGCTGGGCATCGAGGTGACTGGCATCAATCACGTGTGCAACACTGAGTGGGAAGAGGCCTTGAAGTCTGAGTTTCCAGAGGTCTTCAGCAACGGATTAGGCAAGTACTCGGGGACCCCTATCACTTTCAATATAGATCCCAAGGTGCAACCAATCCATTTAAAACCCAGAAGGGTTCCATTTGCCTTAAAGGAAAAAAATTGATGCACAATTAGATAAATTAATAGCTCAAAGGGTTTTAGAGCCCATTGACCACTCCAGGTGGGAGACACCCATAGTCACACCAGTCAAGGCTGATGGGTCTGTAAGAATCTGCGGAGATTACAAGGGGACATTGAACCATGCGCTACAACAGAGCGCATATCCAGTTCCAGCAGTGCAACATTTATTACATTCTCTTGGCGGGGGCACAGTCTTCGCCAAATTGGACCTAGCCCAGGCATATCAACAGTTAACAGTTGATGATGCAACTGCAGAGGCCCAAACCATTGTAACCCATAGAGGTGCTTTCAAATGAAAAAGGTTACAATTTGGAGTAAGTGTGGCACCAGGCATTTTCCAAAGCCTTATGTTTCCATAAGGAAACACATTTCCAAAAACACATTTCCTCTCTCACAATGTGAGAAACCTAAAACACCTGAACCACGCAGGTCTCAACATATACATAAGAGCCCCACCTATTTAAAAGAGTACATTAGATAGATGGGGTTTGAGTATGGACTAAACCTAGTGGGGAGGGGTGTTATGTATGCAGAGTTTGAATTGATTGGTTGTTCTTGTAAAGTGTTTGAAATCATTGGTTAAAAAGTGTGGGAAAACCCTGCACTCTGATTGTCTGTCAGCCAAGGCAGCCAGCTATATAAAGCTGCCTCGGCTAAGCCAAATCGGGTCCGTTCTGAGCTGAAGTCACAATAAAACTTAAGAGCTGATGCACTCCGTGTCTGCCTTTCTATGCAAACTTAACAGATGTTATCAATTGAGGATATGTTGTTCAAACTATTTTTTTTTCTGTGTATCTTTGACAAGCCTAAAATTAATTTGAGTCATCCTGGAAAAAGTGTGGAAATGGATACACCCAATGCTAGGTCTTCTCAATGCTTGATGTCCCTTGAGGTGCAGAGCATTTGAGTAGCTGTTGATGAATTAATATTGGATATTAATCTTCTGAAAGAAAGGACTGTGGACAAGAAACATTTATTGCTGGTTATTTATTTAATCTCATGTGCAAACTGAAGAAGAATTTTTACCTAAAGTACCAGAGGGCAATTTGATAGCACTCTCATTGATCAATATATGTCCACACGTGAGCTAGAAGTAGAATTAGTGGTTTATGTACTATTTCAATGTCAAATAGCATTCTAATCAATTTATATTACTTTG
Organism: Naja naja; assembly: GCA_009733165.1. Classification (NCBI taxonomy): domain Eukaryota; kingdom Metazoa; phylum Chordata; class Lepidosauria; order Squamata; family Elapidae; genus Naja; species Naja naja. The sequence continues at coordinate 22,533,845 of CM019151.1, read as the reverse complement.
TTGGCAGAGAATTTAGAAGGAAAGATAAAGGATTTATTACCAACTATTACCTTACTCTTAGATCAACTGTGGAAGTTTCCAACAGTTGTTTACTATCAAAGCATATGTAGCATAGAGCACTCAATATACATCAGAAGTATTAACATGGATTATATTTCTTGCTAAATATCAAGTTGTATTTTATCATACATGACTTGTTTCTTTTCCCTTATTTTTATTTTATTATTTCTGTCTGAACATAAATTGTAACGCATTGTTACTACAATTACTCTTAGTACTGCTATTGGACTAGACATACAAATACCACCCCAGATCTGGAACTCTCTTTTAGAGTTAGCTTCCAATAAGAGTAAGACCGAAAATGGAAGAATGATGAGGAAAAGGAAGAGAAAGAGGGATGGAAGGCTGGGGAGAAATACCATCTGTTCTAGTAGCTGCAGTGCTAGCAAGGTGCATACATAATTATTTTGGTGGCCAAATATACATATATAGTATAAACATTTTATACTATTTAGGAAAACTGATGACTGAAGATAGCTTAACAAACAAGGGTACATTTTCAATAATCACCAGGAATAGACATACCTCAGTTCTGGGAAGTTGCCTGACATAATAATAGTAATTTAAAAATCCAAGCACCTAACTCCCCGATATGTCTCTATTTTCTTCTTGACTTGTATCATACAATTTGTAATTGAGAAAGCATTTATGTTGTTGAATAATGCAAACAGATGGAGGGAGAAATTAAGAGGAATTGGCAAGGTAGAGAAGATGAATGTTCAGCTGAGACTTGAAATGAGCTGGAGAGTCAATGAGGCAGAGCTAGGGAAAAGATGTTCCAGATGGTCAGACCTGCACAGGAGAAAGTTTGCAACACAATAATGTTAAGACTGGTGAGATGCAAGGGGGAAATATGGGAGAAGGAAGAATGAGACAAAGCACCGTGCAAGGTGTTTCAAGTGGAACACTCTTTCAGTCACAAATGCTTAGCTTCATTGGTCTTTTCCAAAATTCTCATGGTCCATTCATCAGCTAGTTTTACTTTTCCATTGTTCTGGGGAGAAGCAGACATTTGACGCTCAAACTCCCATCACTTCTCTAAAGTCTTGTGATAAGAATACTTTATTTACTGTTCCATAGAGTGCAAATGCATTTAAAGCTTCTTTATGTCTGTTCAAAATTTGGTATTTGGCAGTGGCTCTGCCTGCCTGCCTGCCTGCCTGCCTGCCTGCCTGCCTGCCTGCCTGCCTGCCTGCCTGCCTATCTATCTATCTATCTATCTATCTATCTATCTATCTATCTATCTATCTATCTATCTATCTATCTATGAATAATAACTAATAGTTATCATATAGACCAGGGTGTTAAACTCAATTTCATTGAGGGCCGCATCAGGGTTGTGTTTGACCCTGGGGGGCCAGGATGGGAATGGTCAGGGTGGGCATGGCCAGCTTGACATCACTTGTGTTGGGGCACCTATGGTGCCCAAGTGCTATGATAGTGAAAATGGGCTCCCAAGCTCCATTTTTGCTGCAACAGCTTCCTGCCACGCGCCCTCCTGAGCTCCGTTTTCACTGGCAGAGGTACAGTGGACTAGTCCTTTGCTGTCTCCAGGATGATCCCAAGGGCTAGATCTTAGCACCCCGTAGGATGGATCCAGCCCCTAAGCCTTGAGTTTTACACCCCAGATATAGACTTTCTTCTAATGTGTAAAGAAATCTAGTCCCATTTTCCCCTAGGATTAACTTGATACAAGGTCTTCTTTGTTTCTTATCCCACAGTGAGCTGAAAATGTCATATTTGTATGATTGTAGCTGGCTGTTCACATCACAGTAGTAGTGATGGTAGTAGTAATAGTAATAGTAGTAATATATGCTTTCTTGTGTATTCTGCAGATAGTTCTAAATTCCCATGCAGAAAGGATGTATTATTTCCATTTTGACTAGTCAGATTGAATACTAATGTCTTCTCCAATAGAAAAATAGGGGGCAGCCTGGACTGGCAGGTCACATATTGTCCTAGGTCAAGGACAATATCCCTGACCAATAGTATAGCCTTGTCTTGTCTTGTTTTTTTTTTAATTACATTTATATGCCGCCCTTCTCCGAAGACTCAGGGCTTACAATTTTTGGGATACAACCCAGTGTGCTCAGCAATAGCCTTCATTCCATTGTATATGCCTGCTTATTACTAAGCAGCATTTTTACAAAGTCAGCTTATTGCCCCCAACAATCTTGGGTCCTCAATTTACCTACCCCGAGAGGATGGAAGGCTGAGTCACCTTGAGCCTGGTGGGATTCGAGCCTACAGTAATTGTAGACAGCTGGATCTTAAGTGCAGGCATTTAACAGCCTGAGTCACCAAGGCCCTGTTCAGTAGAATCCTGCATTCTTACAAACAGGATGGGAATATCAGTAGATATGGGAAGTTATTTATTGATTCTATCATCCTGGAGAAAATATATTTATTTGGTAGTTAGTTACGGGTTGATGGCTCATATTAATCATATCTCTTTTTGTAGAGCCATTTTCACTGGGGCTAAAGGAATGCATTATGATATGAATATAGATGCTTTTCATAAGCTCCTTATAATATTGTCATGTGATTAATATCCATTAATTCCTCTTGAGGACAGTTAACAATGGTTTTCTTCCTCACCACGGTGTCCAGGGATTTATGGTCCAAATAGACCTGTACTCTCTGCATAAATATAACTTTAGGGAACCTTTCCATGTCAAATAATCTTATCAAAATTCTTTTTCAAGCTTACATCATCCCTTCCATTTCAGATAATGCTTGGCTCGCATATGTTACTGTTGCTGTAATAAGGTAGTTCCTTAGACTTGCCTCTGATGTGTCATTCTGTAACATGAATTGTTTTTCTGTAATACTTTAGGACAGGAGTCTTCCTTATTATGCCCTTAGTGTTGTCAAAAGTTTGCTGATGACTTTCAGCCACTCCTCCACATCTTCCTTTGTGTCAGTTGGCAATGTTATTCACAGTGATGTGTCAGACCTTTGCAAAAATTTGCAGGGTAGTTAAGTATTCTCAGGAGTCTTTGGACTTTTTAAAACATCTATAGGTCACAGTGTCTTTCAAATTGTTTCATATTTTCCAGGATCATTTTATAGCTCTGCTGTTGTCAGAAGATGTCCAATGTAAGTCACTTAGCCAAACCTGCTTAGGAAAAGAGACAACTTTTGTCATGGTCCAGTATGGCTTCTATTTCAGTATCTCCTTCTCTAACCAAGTTATTAGAAATTTGATGCCTGCAGTCTTTTCACTTTTAATTTATCTTAGAACCAATGCTGGCAATGAAATTGGCCAAACAGCACTGTTAAAATGCAGAAGTTGTTTGCAATTCAATATGCCAAAATTCATTCTTTTATATCTAAAATCAAGAAAACCAACTTCCAGGCATTGAGGAAATGTTAAATCAACTTCACATAATAGTCCCTGATGAAAGAGTAATTAATCTCTCCAAAATTACAGGAATCTGCCACTGTCCTTAGCACCGATACATATGCATGCTGTCCTTTTTAAGCTCCCTGATGCATCATTAAAAATGAAAGCTTTGTATGTTTCATTTTGTGAGGGATATTCAACATCCCAGGCAAGAGATTTGCCCACTTCTTGTGTGTTTGCTTCAATCAATAGTAAAGCAAATTTGTTTTTTGCTCTTATTGATTGATTGATTGATTTATAGGATTTATATGCCGCCCTATCTCCCGAAGGACTCAGGGTGGCTCACAATAATAAAAAACATACAGTACAAAATTTAAAATTTAAAAAGTATTAAACAAAATCCCAAAAAACATCACTTAAAACCAGCAACAACCAGTATACACTAATAAAACCAATATAACAATTCTTGCGTCTCCTAGGGCCACATGTGCCACAGGTGGCATGCAGATCCATTTGTGCAGGCATGCAAGCCCCAGGCAAACTTACCTCACTGCACATGAGTGCACCTCCCAGCTGATTTTTGGGCCTTTTTTTAGCCTCCCAGAGGCTCGAGGGAAGCCTCTGCAGCCTTTGGAGGAGGAAAAACAGGTCCATTTCATCACTTCCTGTATTTCTGGAAATACCAGAAGTGATGAAACGGGCCCATTTTTCGGCCTCCAAAAACTGCAGAGGCTTCTCTCAAGCCTCCGGGAGGCCAAAAAGGGCCCTAAAAATCAGTTGGGAGGTGCGCACATGCGCAGTGCAGGTAAGGAGGTGTGAGCGGGGAGATCGCATGCACATGCACAGGGGGCGTGGGGGGCACATGCATTGCCTTCTGGTGCTGGCACATGAGTGAGAACACAATTTTTGGCACAGGAGCTCAAAAAGGTTAGCAACCACTGTCCTAGAGCAATATCCAGATCCAGTTGAAACTTGTCTCTCTACCTTTTCTGTTTCTGAGATTAGAAAGGTCACTGAAAAGTCTAATGTCAATGGGCCAAAGATTGTTCCATAATGGAGACAGAGAAAGGGAGGGAGGGAGATAAAGAAAGAGGAAGGGAGGAAAGAAAGAAGGAAAGAAGGAAGGTAGGTAGGTCTCAGTCTTCTTAATAAGCCCCTGACACTGTGATTCTAGTGAATATTATTTCCGTTTTAAAAAGACCAGTTTAATATAAAACAAGTTGTATATTTCATTTCATTTTATTATGCAATTTGGAAGGCTAGTTCTGAATTAACTAACATCCTCTTGACTATGCAATCTGTGTACACTTTCAGTTGGTTTCTACTATATTTCCAAAGAAGCACTTCTATCGCTAATATATTGTACAGTTCCATCTATACTGCTACAAAGCCGAACACAAAATAAACAAGCCTGTTAATCTATGCAGTTTTATTCAACAAGAAATGAAGACATTTTATGCCGCAGCATAGTCATCTTGGTTTCTTCCTTAGTATACTTTTGTTTTGAATGTGTGTTAAATATAGTATGTAAGAGAGGATAAATGAGAAGCAGTAAGAGACAACAAGATAAGCTTTAGCAAAAGTAGAAATACTTTTGGTGTTACGTAATGGTTGTCAGCATTCCAACTAAAAATTCCAAACCAGTAAACTCCAAGACAGGCAGTTTTTTCAAAGTTCCATTTTATTAGAGTTGTAATATTGGCACATCTGGGAAAACCCTAAACTGAGAGTTCCAGATTTTCCCTTCCCAAAAGAAAATCAAAATCACTCCCCTGCACCCACCAGTTCACCACATGGTCCAATCAAACTGTTGTCTCAACTGGCTTCCAAGGCTGACAATGGTTTTATTTCTCATAAGGTGTGCTGCAATACTAGGCCAAGATCCCATTGTCTTTAAAATCCTATTGTAAACAGCTGGGAACCTCTTGTGGTGAGTAATAATTGTTTAATTCTATTGGGGTGTAATTCTATTTGCTACATTCACTTTTTTAAAAAAAAACTTAAATGGCTTTTTGTCACAGTATCATAAAATCTTCCTCTACTTAATTTGTAGCAGCTTTCCCTTCCAAAAACATTTAGTACCCTGCACTAAATAGTATTATGTGATATCAATAACTACATTTAGTTTCCATTGACATATTTCCCATTTCATCCCTTCACTTTACTACAGGTTTCCCATTTTTCCACAACCTGACGGTCCAATTCAGTTCTGGCTCTGCAAAGTTAGGATCCGCTCCATGGAGCCCCTCAGAAAATTACAGCAGAATTGTAATTCTTAGCATGGCAGAAGAGGAACCATTATTAAATACCTAGAGAATTGTTGTATTAAGCGTACCTCATGCATTTCATTTAATTTTAATTACATAGACATTAAATAAAAATGAATTAATTTAGATTTTGCCTTGGCTTGCTCCTTTTTTTGGAGAATATCCCATAGAAGTCTAGTTCAAGGCCAAATGCAGTTCTCAGGTTGAAAAAGACTGGGTTTTTTTCTGAGAAACCAAATGCTTTTACTATTTTGTGGCAGTAAGGCAGGAGTGTCAAACTCAAGGCTCAGGGGATGCATCTGCCTGCAGGGTGCTTAGATCTGAAAATAGCAAAAGACTGCCCCACAGTGCCTCTGCCAATGACAATGGAGCTTGGGAGCCCATTTTCCCTGGCAGAGCACTCGGGCCACCACAGGAGCCCCCGACATAAGTGATGTTTATCTGGCTACACCCACCCCGGCTACAACCACTCCCCACCCGAGGTCAAACGCAACCCTGATGCATCCCTCAATGAAATTGAGTTTGACACCCCTGCAACAAGAGTAGAAAGAGCCATGGTGGAGCAGTGGCTAGAATGCAGTATTGCAGGCTGACTACTCACTGCCACATATTTAATCCTGACTGACTCAAGGTTGATTGAACCTTCTATCCTTCCAAGGTCGGTAAAATGAGGATCCAGATTGTTGGGGACAACAACCTGGATCCTCAGATGCAAATCTGAGATGCAAATAAAAGTGGCTATTTTTATTTACATCTTGTTTTTCAAAATCTATTGATAGTATTATTAAGTAGAGTTATAATCAAGGATAAATCATTCTGATTTAGGAGCTTTTTAAAAATAATAATGGGCAAATATTCCCATAAAAAATTACCACAGTTTTTTAAAGTTAATTATACTCTTCTCCTATAAAACATTCAGCTTATTCAAGTTCAGAATAAAACAGAATCTCAAATCCTTTTTCTTATTAAAGTTTTTAAAAAGCAATAAGATTACATATGTGTGTGTGTGTGTGTGTGTGTGTTTTGATTTTCATGGGTAAAAAGGTATGTAGGTCTTGGTGTATTCGGGTCTTGTCCCGTGTAAGATTGAGAATACCATGGCAACGTTTCGACGAAATCTCATCCGTCATCTTCACGCTGGTGTCTTCAGCTTCGTTCTTCTGGGAGAAGTGTGTGATAGTGGCTGTTTTTCCCTTTTAAACTCCAGAGTTGGTTATGTTGTTACTTCTTGATTGGTTGATGGAGTTGATGTATGCAGATTGGTTGGCATAAGATTGGTTGGCTTTTCATAAGACCCTGTGTGGCTGAGGTACTGGCTATGTGTCTCTCAGCCTTTGTGTTGTAACGACCTGGGTAATGGGCTGTGTGATGATCTTCTGAGTTCTATTGTTGTGACATCCTGGGTCTTGTGCTGTAATCTCCTGGGTCGTTGTTGTTGCAACCTCCTGATGTTTTGTGTTGTAATCTCCTGAGTTCCATGATGTAGATCCTGGGTGGAAGGCTGTGATGTGACATTCGGGCCTTGGTTTGGCTCCGAGTTTGAGGTCTGGCTATGTGTTTATAGCATGTGTCAGTTTGCTTAGTTTGGGGTTGAGGGGGTGTAGCAGCTGGAGTTGCAGCTATGGTCTGGTTTCTGGATGGTGGTTGCCTTTTGTCTGTGGGGTGGGCTTGGGTTTGAGTCTGGTGAGGGAGATTGGTGGTGGCATCATGTGTTATTTTGGGTCCGGTGTTGGTTTTGTGGCTGGGACTCGTTTGTTGATGGGCTAGTTTCCAGATGTCTGGTAGGTGGGAAGTATCATCCCATTTATTCATGTTATGGGGGTGTTTCTCTATTTCAATGGCTTCCCTAATTATTCTCTTGTTGAAGTGTTCAGTATTGGAGATAAGTTTGGATCCCTCAAAATCAATTTCATGTCCTGTGGCTTTAAGTGCTGGAAAAGGGAGGAAGTTTTTCTTTTTCTGACTGTTCTTGTGTTCTCATGCATTTATTCTTCTGTTGGTTTGTCCAATGTATGTGGCTGGGCAAATATTGCACGGTATTTCATAAACTCCTTGGTTTTCTAGCTGGATCTTGTCTTTGGGGTTTCTTAAGATGTTGGCTATTTTTTGGTCAGTGCCAAAGGCTGTCCTGATATAGTGTTGGTGGAGAATTTTGCTGATTTTATCTGTGGTGCCTTTGATGAAAGGGAGGAGGGCGATGCCATTGTCCTGTTCTGTGTCTTGGTTTTGGGGAGTCTCCTTAGGATTAGGTTGGTGATTGTGCTTCTTTGGAATCCATTGGACATTAACGTTGGTGAGGGTATGTAATTCTGTTCTCAAGTGGTCTTTGTCAGCTAGGCGTTTGGTTCTGGAGATGAGGGTCTTGGCTACGGAGTTGATCTGTGCAGGGTGGTAATGGCATTGTGCATTTAAGTAGCGGTTGGTGTGTGTCTTCTTCTGGTAGATGGTGTATCCTAGGGAGCCATTGGGTTTTTTTGTAAATTAGGACGTCCAGGAATGGAAGTTGGTTGTTGGTTTCTGTTTCCATGGTAAATTGTATTTTGGGGTGTAGGCTGGACGTCCTAATAGCCAACATCTTAAGACCCGAACACCAAGACCTACATAACTTTACCTGTGAAAATCTAAAACGATATATATATATATATATATATATATATATATATATATATATAAATTCCCTATGACAAGGAGAATAAGGATATTACTCTTGGGGCTACTGCATACTCTACTCAATTTTATTGCCATACATTTTGTGATAAAGTCTGTCATGGAAACTGAAACTTCACTATCAATTTCCTTGATTATAAGTCTTGCCATTGAGCAAATGGCTATCCAATGACTCTCCACCTACTCCTGATTTCCTGAACTTCAGAATGGTACATTAAGTGCCATTTAGCATGGACAGCTGCAGTATGCCATTTATCAGCCTATTAGACACACCTTGTCTTGCTAATGGGGGCAAATGTATAATAACAAAAGCCTTGGTGTTGAGGGTTTCCTTTCCTTGCTGGAAAAGGATAATTCAGTAATTATACAGCATGCCTCATTTAGTAGCCTGGCCAAAGAATGGGGAATGGGCTTTTCAGGAGATTTCAGAGGTTCTGAATGAAAGCCCTGCTGTTCTCAGTGTTTTTAAAATCTTACTGAGCTACCCACATGCTATATGCTCCATCCTACATACCAAATAACAACTTGCTGGAAAACTCTAACTAGTGGGGTTTCATGAAAGGTTTCAGTGATTCATCTAGGGGTGTCCACAGGACATTGCTAAAACAAACAAACAAACAAACAAACAAACAAATAAATATAGTCATGATGAGCCGCTGTGGCATAGTGGTTAGAATGCAGTACTGCAGGCTACTTCTGCTGCTGACGGCTGCCTGCAGTTTGGCAGTTTAAATCTCACCAGGCTCAAGGTTGACTCAGCCTTCCATCCTTCTGAGGTGGGTAAAATGAGGACCCAGATTGTTGGGGGCAATATAATGACTCTGTAAACCACTTAGAGAGGGCTGTAAAGTACTGTGAAGGGGTATATCAGTCTAAGTGCTATTGCTATTGCTATGATGGGATTGAATCACACGTTTCATGTGGTTTACAAGGTTTCCATAGAGGTACTACACTTAGACAACTCATGCCCCATTAAGTCATCATCTCAGAGACATTGTCTTACCTAAGGAAATGTCCATGGCAGGGCCAAAATGCTGTGGTAATGGCAGCAACTTCCAACTCCCTTCCTTCCTTCCTTCCTTCCTTCCTTCCTTCCTTCCTTCCTTCCTTCCTTCCTTCCTTCCCTCCCTCCCCTATTAACTTTCCTACTTACTTTCCTTGTGGTAAGCCTGACGGGAGAAAGTCAGTGGAGAAGCCAGCAGGAAGTTGCAAGGCCAGCAGGTAGACATAGTAAGTGGCTGCTTCCAGGTGGAGAAGAGAGTTCAGATCAGGAATTCATTGAGTCATTCATCCAGTCAGGCAGAATGCTCTCATAAAGGATAAAATATCTTGACATAAATGATTGGTTGTTTTCAGGCTATTAGTACAGTCAGGTGACATGGCATGGCTGTGGCATCCATAAGAACTTTTAAACCTAGAAGTTATTTTGACACATGGATACAAGTAGCTAAATGTTGAAACTAAGATTTACATTCTGTGCATTTTAATTTTGAGGTAGGACTTTATTGCTATGCAAATTTATGATGGTATAAATGTATTTGTTAGATTTTTTAAATTTGTCTTTATTACTTTATAAATAACTCACATAGTGAACATACAGAATACTCTTTCTCCTCCTATTTTCCACACAACAGCAACCCTGTAAGGTATATTGAATTGAGAAAGGGTAATTGGTCCAAAGTCACCCAGCCAGATTTCATGCCTAAAGTGGGACTAGAATTCATAATCTCCTAGCTTCTAGTCTGCTGTCTTATACATTACACCAAATTGGTCTTATTTGCATCTCTCTCTCTCCTTCCCTCCCTCCCTCTCTTCTAATAATATATTTCAGGTTATTGTTAAATAGATAAAATAATTCCTTTGATGAAAAATAGCTAAAGGATTAAACAAAATTACCTGTTTGTATGATGGCCACTTTTTCTTCTGTTAAGCAACTATCTTCTAAACATCTATTGAAAGAACAGAGTTTGAACTATTAGCTACAGTGCTATACAAATATAGAAAATCTAAAATAACTAGTATACAAACTGACTTATTAAAATGTGGCATTTCTTGAGCTTATGTTGATTGCATCTCTGGGAAACAAATTACTAGACTGGACCTATGAAGTGACTTTCAAATATTGGTAGTATCAACACTTTTATCCTAGTCTCTTCACCTCTTGCTGCTTAGGAACACTACAATGATATCTATTAAACATCACTGGGAAACACTGCTGCTCTTTTATTTTTAAAGGAAAAACAATGTTTTATGGATCCCACTTCTCTTGTGATTACAAAGACACAAATACAGTACATTATTAGGAACATAGTAAGAGAGTGCAGAAAAGGTTAAAATATGTTAGACTTTCTTCTATTGATCAGGATGCTATTGAGAATGTGAAGCGCTAGATAAAAGCCAGGAAGCCTGAAAATGAGACTGAAATTGCTTTTCTAAGGACAAAGGCCTATTGAAATAGGTACCATGTTTATATTCTCATGCTGAACTGTACTAACCCTCAAGGCATGATGATGCTTTTCTTTAAACCAGACATATTGCAGACTAAATGTCAGAGTGATTTGACTCCTCTACCACTCCACCGTCTCTCGATACAAGCACAAATGTTGCCTTTAGGTAAATGTAGGATCTGCTAACATTATGTTATATAAAATCTCTTCTATAAATCTTAGGAAAGTTTTATAATACACACTATTGTCTGTCTGTCTGTCTGTCTGTCTGTCTGTCTGTCTGTCTGTCTGATCTCCTATCTATCTATCTATCTATCTATCTATCTATCTATCTATCTATCTATCTATCATCTATCTATCATCTATCTATTATCGTCTGTCAATCTACACCTATCTTTCTACTAAATCTACACCTATCTTTCTACTAAAATGGTAAGAAATTGCTGAAATTCCTCTTTTTTCTCCCTCTCACAAAATCAACAGAGCAGGCATATATAATAGTGGCCTATCCCTGGAAAGATGGGAAAAGCTAATTCTTTTGGGACAACTATGTTGAGTAGGACGACAATAAGAAAAGGCAGGCTCATATCACATACCTGACGGAGCAGAACATTCCTTTTCTTCTGATTTTGTGTGTGTGTTTGAAAGGAAGAGTCCTTCCTTCCACTCTCCCTCCCTCCCTCTCCCTCCCTCCCTCCCTCCCTTCCTTCCAAGAATTATGTATTTTTCACCTCAAAGGAAATCCTGGTGTAATTGTGGCAATCAGAGTCAGGAAGGATACTTTGATCACAGAATATGGATTTCAGTTCAATTGTATATGGCTGTGAGCTCTTCCAATGCTGTTGCAAATAATTGCTACTGCTCATCTCTAATAATAATAAATCAGGATAAGACTAACAAGAGATTTGTGGTGGAGAGGTCAACAATATCAACATGGCATTGGCCTTCATAGATGCCGTCTTTTTCATTCCCTTCAGTGGATACCCCTGAGCATTCAGTTCTGCATTTCTATATTATATGGATTTAGTACATAGAATGTCCAATTATAAAGGAATACATGACTCCCCCATCTTATTGCTAGTAGAATTCATAACGCAAAATGCTTTAATACACATGTCGATTTCTGTTAATTTTTTGAGGAAGAGGAGAATTTCTGCTTGGAGAACAACAATTATTCAAGGTTAAGATTTTATGTTAATGATGATTGAACTCAAAGAAGCAGTGCAAGATCTGAAGATACCTGGCTCATACAATTGCCAAGAGTTGGATATGACTGAAAGGATAACATCATCATCATAATTGAAATATTGCTGGAAAAGCTTAGAGGGACAACTTCTTCCCTGGTATCATTATTTTAGATATAATGGAAGCATGGAAAGTCTGAGCAGTTATAAATCCCTGCAGAGAATATTTAGTGAAGGGTGGGCTTCAAAAATTTCAGCAATGGGTTCTCTGCCTGGTTGCTGGGTGAACATGGCCATAGTGGACATGGCCTTGTCGGCCTCCTGCACCACGGTGGGGAGAGTGTTTCACCTTCCCCAGGCTCCAGAAGCTTTCCTTGAGTCTCTGTGACAGCAAAAATTTCTGCACTTACCTCACATCCAAAATGGGCTGCGTGAAGACTCCTGGGAAGGGAGGGGCAGGGTGGGAGGAGAGGGTGGGTGGGCGGGACCAGCCAGGGGTGTAATTTGGCAGTTCACCAACCAGCCATAATGTTAGCAATGGGTCCTCCCAAACCCAGGTGAACCCATAGCACCCCAGCCCTGATAATATGGCATTTATACATATTCCTTGAACACCTTGTTACTCATTCAAGGCAAGAATGTCCACATTCTATGCATGAAAATTTCTCCAAAATTTTGTTCTCCAAAATAAAATTTAAATTTGAAAGCAAATGCGTGTGAATAAGATAATTTCTCTAAGCCACTAGCTCCACAGTTCTGTTTCTTCCAGGTGAGAGAATTCACATTTCTGAAACACTCTAAAACTAAGTGCTATTATTTCAATTATTCATTATGTGAGGCATGAGAATAATAAAAATAACACTTATCTTTTGAAATGACTAGTTCAAAGTGATTGTGTTTTTAAAATATTCAAAAAGTAGCACAAGTGAGTAATATTTCTACTTTTTTCCCCTTTATGAAGTGTAGCTGGCACAAATTCACACAGCAAGGCTTTTCCAGCTACCAAGAGTGATAAAAGCAAAATGGCAACATTGCAAGTAAAATTACAGTTAATTCATCATGGCAAGAACGTTTCTGCTCTTATAATCATTTGTTTAATCTTTCTACAGTAATAGCTCATCATTGTTAAAGACTTTGGATTCATTGCAGAAGCTCTCCTTTACAGATTGGGCATTAAAGATTGTGACCTATATGGCCTGGTCATTTCTTTTCATGTATTTAATCCTATGGATGCAGCACAATTTGTTCTCTCTGAGTTTCACATCAAAATGTGAAGAGACTCAAGATGAGTTCTGGATTTGCAGAACTGAATTTAAACACAGTCTATCTTTGAACTCACATGAATTTGCAACTGAAATAAGAAGCTCATGAGAATGAGAAGTTTCTCTTGTACAATCATTTTTTTCTGTGTTCCTAAATTCTAAAGGTAACCTGATATTTGTAATAATTTCCACTAATAAATGCATTTGGTACATTTTGAAATTTACTTTGGATCATAGACTTCAGATTTCTGGCCTAATTTTTGTACTTAGTACCTATTTAATCAACTAGATTAACTTTCCAAGGAAGTGGTAAAACCACAACATTAGAACACAGGGATATGGACCGGGATAAAATTAGAAGCACCTGACAATGAAATTTATATGGAAAATCCGGTTTCATTCTAGTTAATTTCTTTTCTAGTTGTTTTAGGGGCAAAATGATCCTTTTCTACTTTTCCTCTCATCTTCAATTTCTACAGTTTATATCTGCATTGTGGTAAAGTAGTACAGAAATAGAAAATGCTGAACTTGCTACACCATTGTCCTACTTCCATTACAAATACCAGACAGTGAAAGGAGAAGATACTTCCATGCTCCCAAACCTGCCACAAAATGGCACTGAAGCTACTAGAAATTTGATCTATCAAATCATTCACTGACCATCAGCCTCCATGATCACTTTTTTTTCTAAGCAGTAAAACAAGTGGTTGAATTTCCCTCCTGCCTCACTTACAAACTAAAAACACATCTGCATCACTGCAAAGATACCTTATTGTGACAACTAGGGTAAAAATCCTTGGAAGCTAAATTGGATTAGATAGTTTGATGTAAGACCACCAGGGAATTCCAGAATGATATATTGGACTGGGAATGAACAACATTTTAGAAGGAGGGAATGACAAGAAAATTGCATAGCTGTTGCCCATTAGTCTCCAGAAGTTAAACTTGATGTGCTATTCTGGTTGAACAATACTGTTTCCAATTAGATCCATCCATCCATCCATCCATCCATCCATCCATCCATCCATCCATCCCTTCACTGAATTTTATGTAACTCCATGCTATTTTCTCTTTAAATAATGAACAGAAAATTGCATTTATTTTTTATGAGCAATTGTAGCAATTTCCATAAACATATTCATTTTGTGTACATTTTTTCTATTCTAGAATCTCTATAAACTTATTAGGCCAGTGGCCACATTTATGAAACCATCAGTTGCTACAGAATTTTTGGGCAACAAGTAGAAATTAAGTTTGATGCAAGCCGAAATAAGGGGTTGGATGCTAGAAACAGAGAGAGATTAGAAGAAAAACAGATTGTTTACTGCCTGTGAGTTTACTATTGTGTGATGACATGTGTTAAGAATTAGGGAATTCAAAAGTTAATTATGGAAGAAGGGGGAACTAAAACTTAAGGAACTAGAGGCAAGAGAAAGGTTAAGAATCAAAGGGTTTGGGTTTTTTTGAAAATTTAAAAAGGGGATGAGCAGTATGCAGAGAAAAATAAAGGAGGAAAGAGAGATGCAGAACAGCAGTTTAGTTAAGAAATTTCATAGGCCAGTAAAGAAGAAGAGGTTAAAGAGAAAACTAAATCAAGTAATTTAAAAATAAAAAAGGATAATAAGTGAAAACCCTGGGGGGTCATTTTCTATCTGCAACAGGATAAAAAGGCAATTTAGGACTAAACCAGGAAAAAGAGATTGGAGAGATTTCTCTTATCCAACAAGATTCCATTGTCTACAATCAAGAGAACAGGAGAAAAAGGAGGGTACAAAAAAAAAGAATTTCAGTTTATTATTGACTGACTGACTGACTGACTGACTGACTGACTGACTGACTGACTTAGCCATCCATTTCACCAAAGGGAACCCTGGAAAAGAATGAGTAGCACTACAGCCAATAAATAAAGCATACCAGGAGGACAGGACTACAAACTCAACAGCAAGACTCCTTTACTCACAACAGAATCCCTTATTCTGGGCTTGGACAATCTGGAACTATGCCACCTGTGGTCCAATCTAAGCATAGTACACAAAATTGTCTGCTACAACATCTTACCTGTCAATGACTTCTTCAGTTTCAGCCACAATAATTCACAGGCAAACAATCAATACAAACTCAAGGTAAACTGCTTCAAACACAATTGCATAAAATACGACTTCAGCAACAGAGTGGTCAACGCCTGGAATGCTCTACCTGACTCCATTGTTACAGCCTCAAACCCTCACAGTTTCAATCTCAAACTGCCTACCATGGACCTCACCTCCTTCCTAAGAGATCCGTAAAGGGAGCATGCATAAGCGCACCAGCGTGCCTACCATCCCTGTCTTGCTGTCCCTATTTATCTGTATTTACTTCCTTTGTTCATGTTTATGTTTATACTTATACCTGTTATCTTGCACATGTTTGACAAAACAAACAAATAAATAAAATAAATAAAGACTGGTCAGGGCAGAGGCAAAGTTCAAATAGCAGAAGGAGCTGGTGGTGGAGGACCAGAGAGAGAAGAGTTTGTGTTTAGCCATAGGAAGTGATCAGCCTCTTTTACATGTACTGTTTTTAATAACTTATTGTGACTTTTAAGACTACAGCAGTGGGATTGGCTTCAAAGGCTTCTCCAGAAGCTGAATGCTGGTGCTACAACACAAACTGGTGCTTTAAAGATAAGCCATAGCATTTCTAATTGGTTTTTCCTCTCTTTTCCATTGTTGATACCAAAAGGTGGTTTCTCTGTTAGGTAGTTGTATTGTAAAGTGGTCTGAATAATATTAAAAAGAAAACTGTTTACTGTTCACATGCAATTTCCCCCCGGGGCTGAGAAGGAATTGTTTTTCGAAGTCCTCTGGGGACACAGAAATCATATTGGTGGCAGATTTTGTTTCGAGAGAGAATGACATTATGGCTGGGAAGAAACATGTGAGAAAACCAGCTTTTCAATTCAGAATGACACTCTGCTACCTTTACAATTTTAAAACAACCATAAGGATTATTTTATAAAATAAGTCTTAAGGTGGCCACCAACAAAATATCTAGTTACACTTCCAGCACTAATCTGCAGCATCCTATATTTTATTTTCAAATATTTTTTTTAATTCATATTTATATGCCACCCTTCTCCAGAGACTCAGGGCGGCTTACAATTTTTTGGAGCACAACCCAATGAGCTCAGCAAAAGCCTTCATTCCATTGTATATGCCTGCTTATTACTAAGCGGCATTTTTACAAAGTCAGCTTATTGCCCCCAACAATCTTGGGTCCTCAATTTACCTACCCCGGGAGGACGGAAGGCTGAGTCAACCCTGAGCCTGGTGGGATTCGAGCCTGCATTAATTGCAGGCAGCTGGAACTAACTGCTAGGCATTTAACAGCCTGCACCACCAAGGCTCTTTTTTCCTGCAGCTTATATTTAGGAGCCAGAAAAAGGATTGGAAGCAACATTTATGTTTGCAGTTGGAATTACTGAAAAGAAGATACTAACAGAAATTTCTACTTAGTTCAATTTGGTTGGAGTTCATTAATGCCTCTACTTAATATTGGTTTCTTATTTGATTAACTGTGACCTCCTATCCTCAATTTAGTGACTGATTCATCACCTAGTTGGTAGGGAAGGTGATCTATTGAGCAGACAATCCTTAAAACACTTAAGAAAGTAGACTGGGACTAAGTTACTGGAATATTATTGAAGTGAAATGAACTTTAAAAGATTAATGTGCACTTTCCTTGCCTCTAATAGTTCCTAATTGCAGTTACATTGTGTATGCCAGTTTCTCTCTTGAACCCCTTAAAACAAAACAGAAAGTGCAAACACATTTTTTTTATCATTTAGAGCAAAGGCCAAAATTATAAACAGCTAATATTAATGTCAAAGTACCAACATTGATTTGCTTAAAGAGCAAAACAAAGTGTCATAGATTTAGCAAAGGGAATGTTGTAAGACTGAGTGATTAAAAGCAAGGATCACTAAAGGACTTTAAGGATATTAGATTTAAGAAGCCAATCAGGGAGTATCTCAAATAATGTCTACAGAATAGAGAAGTGATGCTGTAAAGCTAGACTTGTCTTAGAAAAGGAAACTGGAAAGAAGATATGGAAAGTTATTACATAGTTACAGAGAACTAGGTAATATGAATTTAGAGCTGCCTACCAAATGTCAGCCTCTTTCTTAAAGGTAAAGATTCCCCTCGCACATAAGTGCTAGTCATTTCTGGCTCTAGGGGGCGGTGCTCATCTCTGTTACAAAGCTGAAGAGCCAGCGCTGTTCGAAGATGTCTCCATGGTCATGTGGCAGCCATGACTAAATGCTGAAGACGCACAGAACGCTGTTATCTTCCCACCAAAGTGGTCCCTGTTTTTCTACTTGCATTTTTACATGCTTTTGAACTGCTAGGTTGGCAGAAGCTGGGACAAGTAACGGGAGCTCACTCCATTACGCGGTGCTAGGGATTCGAACCGCTGAACTGCCGGCCTTTCTGATCGACAAGCTCAGCTTGTCTTAGCCACTGAGCCACCTCTTTTCTTACTATTCCCATGTTTTAAAATAAGCCTTCAATATTTTCCCATGGCTTTCTTTACATCTTCCAAGCTAGGACCAAATGCAGTACGAGATGTATTTTACTTATAGCCTATCTTTAAAGAAAGAATAAATGATGCTGAATAAACTACAGTTCATTACAACAGTTCATTTTAGTGGCCGTTTGAAGTTACAACATCACTGAAAAACGTGTCTTAAGCATTTTCTACACTTACGACGATTGCAGCATCCCCGTGCCCATGTGATCAAAATTCAGATGCTTGGCAACTGAGTCATACTTATGACAGTTGCTGTGTCCCACGATCATGTGATCCACTTTTGGGACCTTCTGACAAGCAAAGTCCAGGTTCACTTAATTTATTTATTTTGTCAAACGCTTACAATATAATACAAATAAACATAAACATATTCCCTATAAACACAGAGAATAAACTTAAGTTTAAATACATGAAATAGGAACTAATAATTGAGGACAATAGGACAGGGGATGGTAGGCACGATTGTAAAAGGTTGTAAAAGGATAGAAAAATTCACTTAACAACCGTGTCACCTGGCAATATAAATTTTGGACTCAGTTGTGGTTGTATGATGAGGCCCATCTGTGTAGAATATTTACATTTCTGATAATCAACAAGTTAAACAATTCCATAGCTGATGTTTACAAGTGGTATCAAAGTGTTTCTGAATAGGCAAGCTGAAATCCACTGAATTATGAACTTCCAGGCTCTTTTGGTTAAAAAAAGAAAACAATTTCAACACAATCAGAGGAGAAACAATTTTCAGAATGCTTGGAGCAGAGCAGATGTAATGGAAAAGTAGCATGTACCAAAATTGTATGTGCATTGAATATACAGTTGCATTAAAACAGAGCTGCCGAATTAGGATTGCACTGAAACACCTCTATAACACTGCCATTTAAAAGAACTCTTGTCTACATTAGTCCTGAATTTGGTTTGAGGTTATAGTCCTACTATCAGTATCCCAACACAAGCCTCAGTGACTTAGTAGTTAGAGTGCAGTACGGCAGGCTACTTCTGCTGACTGACAGCTGCCTACAATTTGGCAGATGGAATCTCACCAGACTCAAGGTTGACTCAGCCTTCCATCTTCCAAGGTGGATAAAATGGGGATCCAGATTGTTGAAGGCTATATGCTGACCCTCTAAACCACTTAGAGAGGGCTGTAAAGTACTGTAAAGTGGTATATGAGTCTAAGTGCTGTTGCTATATCCTCAGGCATCTTGAATTAACCTGTTTTTCTTTTTCACCTTTTTTTCTTTTTTAATGTTTTTTACAAAGAACATAAAAATTAACTAAATGAATACCCAGTGGAAAGAACAAAGAAAAAAAAGCATAGATAAAAAGGAATAGGAAGAAATAGAAAGAAGAAGCTTCCAATTTATCTCTTACTCTATGATTTAAAAAATCATTTTTTCTAGTATGTTCTAATTGTCAAAACTACCGGCCTTAAGTGCATTTTTTTTCTGTTTTGTGCAAAAAGTCTATAAGGGGCTTCCAGTCAGTCATAAATGTAGATATGTTCTTTCTCTGATCAAGGAAATTAATTTAACCATCTCTGAAAGTTTTATCATCTTCACTAACATTCCTCATTGTGGGCATTTTGAACCTTTCTATATTTGAACATATAACAGTCTCGCTGCAGTTATCATATACAAAAACAAAGTTCCATGACTTTTCTCTAATTGCTTGTTCATTAGATCCAAAAGATGACATGTTTTTCCCCAGTGCTAGAATTACTCGCACTGCCATACACTTTTCTTGTGTGAATTAATGAACCGTAACAATTTCAAATATGGACATAATTGTCCATTGAGGCCATTTCTTTATGATAATGATCACCCTGTCTCAACAGGCTGACTTGACTTTTTTCGCCATATGACTTTCATGACTGTAGGTTTAACCCAGGGTGTTAAACTCAAGGCCCACAGGCCATATCTGGCCCACAATGTGGTTGGATTCATCCTGGTCTACTCAATGTGAAGAGGAAAGATCGGCCTGGTCTACCCAATGCGAAGAAAGATCAGGCCAGCATAGTTTTAGCCCAGTCTACCTGGTGCAAAGATGAAAGATCTGGCCAGCAGTTTGGGAGTGGCATCAAGCTGGTCACACCCACCCTATTGGACACATCCACCCAGTCAGCCACACCCACCCAGCCCCCCAAGGTCAACCACAGCACTGATGTGGCCCTCAATGAAATTGAGTTTGACACCCTTGATTTAACCAAACTATTACTCAAAACATTTCATAGATTAATTCAATTTTTATTCCTTATATCCTCCAAAATGAGTAGATATTGGAAGCAATGCCACGGCTATCAAAAACAAGATATTTTTCCCATAAAGACTACATGATTACAAAAAAAAAGCTAAGATAGTTTTCTGTCCTCAAATTTTCTCATCTTTCCAAGAATTGAAGTATAATATCAACATGGCCTTGTTCATTCCGATTGCCTCTTACCATTGTTGAAATGCTTGCTTTTGCTTTAATACATATATCTGCATTGCTTTCAGGATAAATAGAGTTGTCTGGTCCCAAGGCAAATATTTCAGTTGGGGCTTCCAAGTTCCAGTCTCAAATATAATCTGTAGCATTTGAGGGTGGAGGATACAATGGAGGAGAAGGGCACCACAGTTGTTCCTTTTTTGCTGCCATTATGACAGGTCCCAGGCTTAGGAGAAGAGAAAGTACCAGGTGAGGAGTTTCAGCAAATCCATTTTCATTTGCTTCCAAGAGGAAGTTGTTAAGTTGCTAAGTGAGCAATACTGTTGGTTGAATTATTATTACTTTATTATTTATTAAATTTATTTGCCCTCCATCTTGTTTCAAATGACTGTGGTTGGCTTACATGTAATAAACATTTTAAAAACATCATTGGATATAAAATGACAAAGCAGACAAAATAAAATCATTAATGCAAGATGGAGAAAGAGGGAGTTGGATACACGGGAGGGGGGCAACATAGGATTAGCTCTTAATTAATAAACTACCTCCAGTCTGGATCTCCCCATTGGGACCCCAGACCATCTGACAGAACCAGATTTTAAGATTCTTATGAAAAGCCAACTTATCGCTTCAGGGGATAAGTTATTCCAAGGAACAGGAAATTTGGCTAATTCAGGAGTGGCAACAAAAGAAAATGCACAGAAATAACGGTTGCAGTAGGTCTCCTCCTTCCTTTTATATTACCCCTTTGATGTGGCTGCCATTAGGGCCTATATAACCAAGTTTATTCAAGTTATGGATCAAGGGTGAAATAAGGCTTGTAAGTCTCAAAACTCCCATGCCTCCTGTATTCACAATTAATTCCCTCCCTTGATTACTTGCCATCCACTAACTTCAAATCTCCCTTGCAGATCATTTGAAGAAAAAGTAGAAGATAAATATTAAAAATGCTAGATGTGGATTGACATAAATCAACCAGTGCCTTGTTGTGCCATAAGGAAGTTTAATATTGTTTTAAGATGTTATCTACCAATGGGTAATTGGACTGCTAGTAATTTGCAGCTAATGTCAGCATCCCAATAAGAATTATTAATACGAAGGTCCAAATAAGGGAAAGTTGTATTTTTGAAAAACATTGCTTTTTCAAAATGCTGTTTTCTGTTTGTTTGTTTTTTAAACAGGCTGATTCTTTACCAGACAACTCTTTCTGGGACTTTGACTGGGAATTTTTCTGTAGGAAAGTAGCTTGGGAATTGACCCTTATCAAACAAATCACCTTAAGGTCTTGTTTTGCAAAATCATTGCCTACCTTACATTGAAAGTTTCCTCCTTCAGATCAGCAGAGATTCCTGAAGATGTTAGGTAACCTTATACGTCTTATCTGAAGACAATGGGAAATAAGAAGGGGGTGGGGTAGGGTAATGAAGCATAGCTCCAGTATTGCATTTTCCTAACCTATTTAAGTAGATTGTCTTTCTCTAATTATATTTTCTCCCTGGAGATGGAATAGTGGGTTAGAGAGAAAGATAAAAATCCTTAGAATATTTGATACCACTAAATTAGGCTTCCTTACTCCATTTTCAGTATTTTAAAAAATAACTGTCTCACTAACTAATTGCAATCCAGCGAGTGACATCCAGCAGTCATGCTAAATGTAAACATGTGTTAGCAAGTCTTTTAGTTTGTTTAGCTTGGGTTAGTGTTAAAGTCAAAATGTGAAGAATATATTTATTTATTTATTTATTAGATTTATATCCCCCCTCACTTCCCCCAAAGGGGAACTCGAGGCAGCGTACAAAAGGATAAAAACAATTTCTATACATAAAACAAGAAACTCATTCATACCAATCCAAAACATACATGGGGGAAAAGCATAATCTCAAGATCTCAATACCATGCCCTCCAACAAAGCCAGGTCTTAACGGCTTTGCAGAAGGCAAGTAGATTTGGGATGGTTCTAATCTCAGTGGGGAGCATATTCCAGAGGGACGGCACCGCTACAGAGAAGGCCCTAGCCTGTGGACCTGCCAGCCGACATTGCCTGGCCGACGGTATCTGGAGTAAGCCCTCCCTGTGAGATCTAACTGGGCTGGGAGGCATAAGGTCGCAGAAGGCGGTCTCACAGGTATCCCGCTCCTAAGCCATGAAGGGCTTTGAAAGTTGTCACTAGCACCTTGAATTGCACCTGGAAGACCACTGGTAACCAGTGCAGCTCATGGAGGATAGATGTTATATGGGCACATCTAGGTGTACCCATAATCACTGGCGCATTTTGCACCAGCTGAAGTCTCCGAGTGCTCTTCAAGGGCAGCCCCATGTAGAGCGCATTGCAGTAGTCCAATCGAGAGGTGATAAGGGCATGAGCAACCATGTGAAGAGCCCCACGGTCCAGGAAGGGTCTCAACTGGCATAACAGGCAAACCTGTGCAAAGGTCCCTCTGGTCACAGCCGTAAGATGGTGGTCAAATTGTAGCTGTGGATCCAGAAGGACTCCCAAGTTGTGAACTTGTTCTGAGGAGCAATTTCTCTCCCCAGTACTAAAGTTGGATAATCAACTGAACCCGAGGGGCAAAACCCATAGCCACTTGGTCTTGTCAGGGTTGAGTCTGAGCGATTAGCCCCCATCCAGATCCTCACATCCTCCAGGCACGGGACATCACCTCAATGGCCTCACTTGATTGACGGGGCAGAGATGTACAACTGGGTATCATCAGCATACTGGTGATACCCAACCCCATGTGACGGATGATCTCACCCAGCGGTTTCATGTAGATATTAAAGAGGAGGGAGAGGATGGAGCCCTGAGGAACCCCATGGCAGGGCCTAGGACTCAATCTCTGCCCCCCACCAACACCGACTGAGTCCGGTCAGACAGGTAGGAGAGACCACTGTAAAACAGTGCCCCCTCCCAACCCCTGAGCCAGCTCAGAAGGATACCATGATCGATGGTATCTGAGAGGTCAAGAAGCACCAGAATGGAGGAAGACCCCCATCCCAGGCCGCCAGAGATCATCCACTAGTGCAATCAAGGCCGTCTCCGTGCTGTACCCAGGCCTGAAACCAGACTGCAAAGGATCCAGATAATCTGCTTCATTCAAGGCCCGAAGGAGCTGGAGCACCATCACCTTCTCAACAACCTTCCCCAAAAAGGGAAGGATGGAGACAGGACAAAAGTTATTTAACACAGCCGGTCAGGGAAGGCTTCTTGAGGAGGGCCTAACCACAGCCTCTTTCAAGGCGTGCAGAACATACCCCTCATCCAAAGAAGCGTTTATAATCTCCTGGAGCCAGCTACATGTCGTCTTCCGGCCTGCTGAAACAAGCCAGGAGGGACAAGGGTCCAATAAACAGGTGGTGGCATTCACTGCTCCCAGGGCCTTGTCCACATCCTCAGGGCCAACAGGAACAAACTCATCCCAGATAACCGGACTAAGACCTGCCCCTACCATCTCAGTGGACTCTGCCCAGCCAGAGTCCAAGTCCGACCGGATCCGAGCGACTTTATCTGCCAAAAACTGAACAAATTCCTTGGCCCTGCCCTGCAGGTTCCTCCGCCTCCTCAGATCTTAAGAGGGAGCGTGTCACCTAAACAGGGCAGCCAGGCACAGTCTGCAGATGCAAACTTCATCTGCAAAAATCTCCCTTCTTCATTTCCTAAATTTTTAAGAGTGCTGCTGAAAAGGTGTCAATAATGCTCTTATCACCATCCCAAATTCCATTTCTATCTCTTGCCATTGGTACCAGCATTGTTCCTTTAGTGTAACATTATGGGAGAAGAAGACCATTTACGGCATTAGAAATGATTCCCTACCAGGAAGACTGTCTTCTGATGTCCCAGGAAGGTCATCTTTGGAGAATCCCTACCCACTGATATTTTTCTATTTAATTGCATTTTAGTCCTCTCTCAATTAAAACAGCATATTTCTCACATTCCAAATTCTGTATCCTTTTTAAAACCTTAATTTCATTATTTATTTAAAATAATAAAAGAAATATATTTAATAGACACATCTTGAAGTGCAGAATCAAGCATGTAGAAATCTAGTGGACCATTTCCAACTATCTGACTTGCATCTGAAAACTTCCTTTCAACTGCCACTGCTACTTTTTCACTGTTTCTGTGCTCTTATGGTTAAAAATCCTCTATTTAACCCAACCCTCTTTTTCTAAAATAACAACAACAACAACAACAACAACAACAACAACAAATGCTATTTCACCCTGTGGGTTCTTGACCTACTCTTGGTTTCAACAAGGAATATGTCTTCCTTCTCTTGCACATAAAACTTTCCAAATATTTTTATTTG
Source organism: Naja naja (assembly GCA_009733165.1). Lineage (NCBI taxonomy): Eukaryota > Metazoa > Chordata > Lepidosauria > Squamata > Elapidae > Naja > Naja naja. The sequence goes on along the minus strand of CM019151.1, from coordinate 22,509,312 downwards.
GAACTCTTGTATTATGTCTAATCCACCATATTTGCAGCTCCTTGGCTCATTTTTATCCATTTAAACACTGGTAATTCTGAGAATTGTAGTTCTAACACATCTGTTGTGCACATGGCAAGGAAGGTTGTGCTGTCATCACTTACTATATTACAGTTATAAATAAAAGGTCTCACAGTAAAGCCCATGAGTTTTGTTATTGTTGCTGTCGTTAAGACCCTGTAGAACCCAGAGTTTAAAACTTGAAATCAGTCAGCTAACAGATTTGGCAAGTAGCTCCAATAGCTTGGTGGAAAAGTTCAAAATAAGGCAATTTTATACCTTCAAAGGATCCAATGGGCCTAAGCAAATAGAGTTATATTCTGCATGTTAATTCTATCCAGCAATTATTTATGGCATGATTATAATTTGAATTTACTATCCTTTATAAAATACCCTGGGAATCAATGGATTAAATTAATTAATAAATAGGAGGATTTTAATGACTTACTTCACCAGGGAAGGAGTTTTAAATTCTGATCCAAGATGTTGTGTAGCTGTTCACATCTGGCAAATTTTGAGCACTGGGGATTTGTGGTGGCATATTGATGCACAGGTTTTATACTTTCAACAGATGCATTCATCTTCATTATTTCAAAGAAAGCCACAAAGAGACTGGCTTCCTTTTTCCATCACCTAAGATGAACAAGCAGTGTTACTATGTGGTTCCTTTAAATGATGTTTCCATGAAGCTATCAAGAGCTAGCTTTTTGGCATAAAAAGTGGCCTTGTGATACATAATTAATGCAAAGTAGCAGGAAACAGTGACCTTGGCAGCAAGTAGACAAGAATCTGTGAAAAACTCACTTACCCTTTTGAAATGGATTACATGATATAGTTGTGCTTGAAATGATCAGTGGTAGAAGGAAATGAGGCCACTAAAAATGTGGCTAGATACCACGAAGCCAACACCAGCCAAAGCATAAAACAACTGAAAGAAGCCATACAAAATCAGAAAATATGGAGAGAGCTGGTCCATAAGATCACTGACAATTAATTGAACAGATAACATTATCAACATCATCACATAAAATAGGACCTATGTCTTTCTTGCAGCTGGCTCATCTGCACTAGAAGGAGAAACTGGGTACAGAAGGTATCGAGTACCTATTTCTATATGAAAACTCCACACGCTCAGAAAGAATATGAATATATTATATTCATATATTTAATATATACATATAATAAAAAAGAGAAAAGAAGACACCGATTTGTCTACAGTTTGCCAATGCTGATTCATAAGGAAAGAAACAACTTGAAAAATAATTGCCCTAATTTAAATGGAAATATTATACATGTCGTATATTATAGTGAGAAGACTGTCACAATTGATCCATGATGTGTCTGCTCATTGTCCTAACCAGATGGTAACTATTGAAGCATAACATCAAGGCTCTCCCTTTTTTTATCAAGTGTGTCTCATAATTAAGCATGGTGAGGGTAGCATAATCCCAGGGAGGGTGATGAAACTATGCTAAGCATCTCACTGTCCATCATAAAATATGGCAGTGTTGTGGTTGCCATACATAGCAGAGTAAGGTAGTATTAGGCATTTCTACTATTAAATACATGAATAGGTATTTCATGCTTGGTGCAAGTTCATATAAAGCCAACTTCTGATACAGAAAGGGGCCTCAGGTACATGAAAACCTTTGGGAGTTCTTCACTTTAAAATCACTTGGGCCTGCTGAATGTATGATTATTTATTTATTTATTTATTTATTTATTTATTTATTTATTTATTCGACTTGTATGCCGCCCTACTCCCTAAGGACTCAGGGCGGCAAACATTAAAACAGAAGAAATTTACAATAAAAGAGAATTAAACAGATAAACAAGCCGAATACGGTTAAAAATTAAAAATTAAAACCCTCAGCCCCCAGGGTCATTCCAGGCCGGCCTGTTGAAACAACCAAGTCTTCAGGTCCCGCGGAAGGAGTGGAGGTCAGGGGCCAAACGGAGATCCACGGGAGCTGATTCCAAAGGGCAGGCGCTCCCACAGAGAAGGCCCTAGCCCTGGGAACCGCCAGCCGACAATGCCTGACCGATGGCACCCCAAGGAGGCCCCTCCTATGAGAGCAAACAGGGCGATCGGAAAGTGATGCTGGCAGGAGGTGTTCCCGCAAGTACCCTGGACCCAAGCCATTAAGGGCTTTATAAGTTGTTACTAACACCTTGAAGGTGACCCGAGGGACTGGGACGGCAACCAATGCAAGCCGCGCAGGAGGGGTGTAACATGGGAGTATCGGGATACCCCCATCACATCTTAATTAAGAGAGAGAGGGTACAGGATCTATCATTCTTTAAAACATGATCTGTTCTTATTTATTTATTTATTTGAATTTGTCAAACAAAAATGAGAACAAGAATAATAGACTAAAATATAATGACAGGGATAATAGGCACATTAGCGCACTTATGCATGCCCCCTCCACTGACCACTGAAGTATGAAGTAAGGTCCACAGAAATCAATTTGGTACTGAAACCGTGAACATTTGTAGTGAGACAACTGAATCAGGTAGGGCATTCCAGACTTTGACAACTCAATTACAGAAATCATGTTTTTTACAGTAAAGTTTAGAATGATTTACATTGAGTTTAAAGTGGTTGTTCATGCGTGTATTACCGTGATTAAAACTGAAAAAGTCATTTACAGGTAAAACATTACTACATATAATTTTGTATGCATTACCTAGGTCTGACCACAAGCGACACAGTTCTGAGTTATCCAAACTGAGAATTTCAAGCCCAGTAGCATAAGGAATCCTATTGTGTACAGAAGAGTGCAAGAGGTTTTTTTGTGTGAAGTACTTCTGAACCCTCTCGATTGTACTGATATGATAGGAGCCATCCATCTATTTTTCCTTCCATTCAGTTCATTCATCTTTGTGCTCACCCTATGCACAGTATGACTAAGCTTTTAGATATCTCCATTTCCCCCCTAATCAGTGTAAGAGTAGCTTGCACTGGTGTACCAAGTATGACAGGGCAGCCTGTTCCATGCTCAGTAAATGCTAAAGTGGACCAGGAGGTTGAAATGAATGTGGAATTGGTTTGCTGCTAGTGGTGTGGTGATGTGTTGATCATCTGTTTGGCATTCAGAAGTGCAATGCAGCAATTTTGGCAGAAAAAAGAAGTGCCTTCAAGAATGTGTGCACTTTAGTTCCAAGAACTGAGTTTTTGGCTTCTGTAATTGAGTTGTCAAAGTCTGGAATGCCCTACCTGATTCAGTTGTCTCACTACAAATGTTCACAGTTTCAGTACCAAATTGATGTACCAAATTCAATGTGCTGCCTGGGGAATTCTGGAAGCTGAATAGAATAGAATAGAATAGAATAGAATAGAATAGAATAGAATAAATAACATAAAATAACATAAAATAAAATAGAATTATTTATTGGCCAAGTGTGATTGAACATACAAGGAATTTGTCTTGGTGCATATACTCTCAGTGTACATAAAAGAAAAGATACATTTATCAAGAGTCATGAATCATAAGGTACAATACTTAATAATACTCATAGGGTACAATAAGCAATTTAATCATACTAGGAAACAGTTAATAAAATTGTTAGGATAGCAACAACGTTAACTGTCATATAGTCACTAGTGGGAGGGGATAGGTGAAAGGAAGGATGGGAAAATTAATAGCAATAGTAGTAGCAAAGCAGACTTAGTAAATAGTTTGACAGTGTTGAGGGAATTATTTGTTTAGCAAAGTGATGGCTTTTGGAAAAACTGTCCTTGTGTCTAGTTGTTCAGGTGTGCAGTGTTCTATAGCATCCTTTTGAGGGTAGGAGTTGAAGCAATTTATGTCCAGGATGTGAGGGGTCTGTAAATATTTTCACAGTCCTCTTTTTGACTCATGCAGTATACAGGTCCTCGATTGAAGGCAGGTTGGTAGTAATTGTTTTTTCTGCAGTCCTAATTATCCTCTGAAGTCTGTGTCTGTCCTGTTGGGTTGCAGAACCCAACCAGACAGTTATAGAGGTACAGATGATGTTTCCAAAGTTGAGAAACACTGATGGAGAGAACCTCTAAAGATAAAGGAAACTGTAGACCAGAAGACTACGTTTGATTTACTTTGGCCATGTGATGTGTGCAAATTCATTGGAGAAGTCAGTGATGCTAGGAACAAGAAGGAGGGGCAAACAAAGAACACAGTGACTTGATAACATTGAAAATGATACAAAGATGAACATCCAACAATTGAAAGAAGCTGTGCTTGAGAGAGTAGCATGGAGAGCACTTGCCTATAAAGTCACCAAGAATAAGACATGACTGAATGATTAACACAGCAACAAACATGAAGAGGAAGGACTTCTTGAATCTGAGGCAGCTTTGGCTGGTTTCTATAATGCCCCAAAAGCTGTCTCTTTATTCAGCGTATTCTAGGATTCCAGCTAGGCTCAAGGAATGACTTCAAATTGTTATGTGACTATTTGATAATCAGGACCTTTCACATCTTGGTAAGCAAATGATCTCACTAATGAGAAGAATATTTCAACTAAGAGAAAAGACAGATTCTCCTCTCCCCATTCACTCCACTTACTGCCCAATTAAGGCCAATAATTAATGGATGACCTTTGAGCCATTGTAAAATGGAAACTTCTAGTTGTTAATCATGCTAAATAGTAAAATCAGCAAAATTTACCTACTGGGAAAATCAAAGCTTCTGCTCAGTTCTTTATGTGTAGGAGCAAAATGCCACCAGAAGGAATTTTCAAAAGGCACAGGAAAGATGAAGGTATAAAGGAAATAAAGTAATCATGGTACAAGATGCATAAAGATACTTCCTTAAATGCCTATTTGAATATTCATGTAGGCGGATAAATTATCAACATAAAAATAGTGTGAGTCAAAAGCTGAGACAAAAATGATACAGAGATTTTCCCAAATGATGTTTTGATGTGAAGGCATCTAGCAGGATATGGATGGAATGCACACTTTTGCCTTTTAAAAGTGGTATTAAACATAAACTGAAGAAGGGAAAGCAGTATTTAAATGCATTGACTGCTGTGTAATCCATAGCTTTTTTTGGTACCCCAAATTCCATTCTAATGAAGGTGTCTCCAACCTTGGCAACTTTAAGCCTGGAGGACTTCAGCTCCCATAATTCCCCAACCAGAATTCTCCAGCTCGCTGGCTAGGGAATTCTGGGAGTTGAAGTCCGCCAGGCTTAAAGTTGCCAAGGTTGGAGACCCCTGTTCTAATGCATATGTAGCAAGCAGCATGCACATGTTTTGCTGATTTTCCCCTAATTTCCCCTTTTCTGTATTAGAAACCTGCCTTCCACTTTTTTTTATCCTAGTCAAAAACTAAACTGTTATTACATTGCATCTACAAAAAGACTCATATTACACTAAAGCAATTCTTGGTGTGGAGATTGGAAGATTGCATATCCACATTAGAGTTATTGGAAGTTGCATAATTGTCGGTTTAAAATAAAAGATGCCCTTCTATACATCTCCCACACACCCCCATGACAATTATTTTATTACATTTTTTATGGCTCCTCTCAGCTTTCTGCACACATTTCATTTGAACATAATGTGCTGGATGCATTTCCACAGAAAAGTAGTGTTTTAACAAAATAGAATCTTTTACGTTTAAATCTCACATTAGAATCTGTGTTTAAGAAATCTGGTCTTACTAGGCCTTTTTCAAGTTCCAATTTTTAGGGTGGTGTGGGGAAGAAGCTGTTCCCTTACATATCCCTACTTCCAACTAGTTCATTATTTTCCTTTGGCCAGAATATAAGAAGGGCTCGGTTTTATTCATCTGAGATATGAAGTGATCCATCCAGTACCCTAGTAGTCAATGAACCATCTAGATCAGGAGGATCAAACTTAATTTCATTGTGGGCTGCATTTAGGGTTGTGTTTGACCTTGGGGGATGGGGGGAATGGCCGAGGTGGGCAAGCCAGCTGGATGTCAGTTGTGTTGGGGTTCCTGTAGTGGCCAAATGCTAAGGCAGGATTTCCCACAGACCCTCCCTCATTCTCATTATAATCTCCTTCCTTCCTTCCTTCCTTCCTTCCTTCCTTCCTTCCTTCCTTCCTTCCTTCCTTCCTTCCTTCCTTCCTTCCTTCCTTCCTTCCTCCTTCCTTCTTTCCTTTTCTTCTTTTTCCTTCCCTCTTCATTCTCTTTTCTTCCCCTCTTTCCTTATTTTTCCTTCCTTGCTCTCTTCCCATCTTCCCTTCTTTTTCTTTGTCTTTCCACTTGCTCTTTCTCTTTTCCTGTTCCTTCTTGTATGCTCAAATGCAAAAGGGGAAATATTTCTCCTTTTGTTTTGTTTTTAGTTTGTTTTGCTACTAGATCCCGAGCTCTGTTTTCACTGGCAGAGGGATGCAGAAAGCCATCACAGGCAAAAATGGGGCCCAGATCAGCCACATGTGGCCCTCCCAAACTCTGTTTCTGCTGTCTGAGGCACCACGGGTTGGTCCTTTGCTGTTTCCAGGGTGGCCCCATGGGTCAGATCTAAGCACCCCACAGGCCAGATCCAGCCCACAGGTCTTCAGTTTGACACCCCTGATTTAGATGCATTCAGGAAACTGAGAAATATGGATAGGAGAGTAAGAGCCCTAAAGTCTTCTTCCAATCATATTCTCCCAAGCAACTGGTATTTTAAAAAATGCCTTCTTTTAATGTGGTGGCACAATCTGCCATCTTCACTAGTAGCCCCAGCTACATGTAGTCTCTCTTTCTCTCTCTCTCTCTCTCTCTATATATATATATATGTGTGTGTGTGTGTGTGTGTGTGTGTGTGTGTGTGTGTGTGTATACATATATTTGTTTTCGTAGATTTTCATGGGTAAAGGTATATAGGTCTTGGTGTATTCGGGTCTTGTCCCGTGTAAGATTGAGAGTATCTTGGCGACGTTTCGACGAGATCCCACTCGCCATCTTCAGGCTGGTGTCTTCGGCTTTGTGCTTGTGCCAGCAAAGCGTGATCTGAGCTGCCTTCTCTCTATAAATACTGGAGGGGGTGTGTGGTGTGCTGGCTCTGTTGTAAGCGGGTTGGTTGGCTGTGTTGTTGGCTGTGTTGTTGCTTCTTGATTGGTTGATGGAGTTGATGTTTGCTGATTGGTTGGCTTTTTCGTAAGAGCCTGTGTGGCTGAGGTAGTGGCTGTGTGTCCTTCAGCCTTTTGTGTTGTAGCTACCTGGGTAGTGGGCTGTGTGATGACCTTCTGAGTTTTATTGTTGTGACATCCTGGGTCTTGTGCTGTAATCTCCTGGGTCGTTGTCTGTGTTGCAACCTCCTGAGGTTTTGTGTTGTAATCTCCTGAGTTCCATGATGTAGTATCCTGGGTGGAAGGCTGTGATGTGACATTCCGGGCTTTGGTTTGGCTCTGAGTTTGAGGTCTGGCTATGTGTTTATAGCGTGTGTCAGTTTGCTTAGTTTGGGGGTCGGAGGGAGGTGTAGCAGCTGGTGTTGCAGCTATGGTCTGTTTTCTGGATGGTGGTTGCCTTTTGTCTGTGGGGTGGGCTTGGGTTTGAGTCTGGTGAGGGAGATTGGTGGTGGCATCCTGTGTTATTTTGGGTCTGGTGTTGGGTTTCGTGGCTGGGACTCGTTTGTTGATTAGGGCTAGTTTCCAGATGTCTGGTAGGCGGGAAGTATCATCCCGTTTATTCATGTTATGGGGGTGTTTCTCTATTTCAATGGCTTCCCTAATTATTCTCTTGCTGAAGTGTTCAGTATTGGACATAAGTTTGGATCCCTCAAAATCAATTTCATGTCCTGTGGCTTTAAGGTGCTGGAAAAGGGAGGAAGTTTTTTCTTCTTTTCTGACTGCGTTCTTGTGTTCTGCGATGCGTGCATTTATTCTTTGGTTGGTTTGTCCAATGTATGTGGCTGGGCAAATTTTGCATGGTATTTCATAAACTCCTTGGTTTTCTAGCTGGATCTTGTCTTTGGGGTTTCTTAAGATGTTGGCTATTTTTTGGTCAATGCCAAAGGCTGTCCTGATATTGTGTTTGTGGACAATCCCATCACCACCCTGCACAGATCAACTCCGTAGCCAAGACCCTCATCTCCAGAACCAAACACCTAGCCGACAAAGACCACTTGAGAACAGAATTACACACCCTCACTAACGTATTAATGTCCAACGGATTCCAAAGAAACTCAATCACCAACCTAATCCTAAGGGAGTCTCCCCCCAAAAACCAAGACACAGAACAGGACAATGGCATCGCCCTCCTCCCTTACATCAAAGGCACCACAGATAAAATCAGCAAAATTTTCCACAAACACAATATCAGGACAGCCTTTGGCACTGACCAAAAAATAGCCAACCAATCAGCAAACATCAACTCCATCAACCAATCAAGAAGCAACAACACAGCCAACAACACAGCCAACCAACCCGCTTACAACAGAGCCAGCACACCACACACCCCCTCCAGTATTTATAGAGAGAAGGCAGCTCAGATCACGCTTTGCTGGCACAAGCACAAAGCCGAAGCACAAAGCCTGAAGATGGAGATGGCGAGTAGGATCTCATCGAAACGTTGCCAAGATACTCTCAATCTTACACGGGACAAGACCCGAATACCAACCAAGTCGTTCTTCTCCCAGAAGAATGAAGCTGAAGACACCAGCCTGAAGATGACGGATGAGATTTCATCGAAACATTGCCAAGGTATTCTCAATCTTACATGGGACAAGACCCGAATACACCAAGACCTACATATATATATATATATATATATATATATATATATATATATTATATATTTTCGCGGGTAAGTGTGTAGGTCTTGGTGTGACCATTGTCTCATGTAAGATTAGCGATTTCAATGAAATCTCATCATCATTAGTGTCTTCAAAGAATCTTCTCAGAAGAACAAGCTGAAGACACCAGCCTGAAGATGACGGATGAGATTTCGTCAAGTATTCTCAATCTTACACGGACAAGACCCGAATACACCAAGACCTATATATATATATATATATATATATATATATATATATATATATATATATATTCTGATTTACTTTTAAAGCCATCCAAATGGATGTGCTTCACCATGTCTCATGGTAGCAAATCCCTCAATTTAACCATGTGTTGTATAGTATTAGTCCTGAATCTTCCTGGATTTAGTTGTAATTAATGCTCCCACGTTCTAATATTAAGAAAGGAGTAGGGAAAAAATGTTCTATCCCAATTTTCTATTCTAGTTTTAGAGTTTTTCTTTCTGAGTGAAGAAACTTCAAATCATGTAAATAAATTGTGTCTTTCAAAACAACTTTTATATTTAACTGACCAGCTTTTCCCACTCTACATCAAACAGAATTACATTTTATTTCTACTGTCATTGTTGCCTAAGGGAGTCCTGACATTTTCTGAATCACCTTTCCACTTCCATTATATGTTCTATTATAGCGTTCTCCCATAATAAGTCTAATTCACTGTGACAAAATTTAGAAACAGAAAGCAGATGTTTAACCCTATCTGTAAAACTATAAACAAAGAGCAGAGATTCTGAAAAAGGAACTCTCTCCTATCCTCCTTATTTCCCTTTACCCTTTGGTCTTCTGATCATCTACTGCATTTTCTCTGTTTTATTCAAGGAATAGTTATGTCCGTTTCTGGATCTCGATTGGCACATTTTGCTGCCCAAGATGAAGTATAAAGGAATTTCACATTCTACAAAGGACTTAACCACAAAAGTGTTTGATGATTCTATTCAGGTCTTTCTCTGCAGCATCTGGCCAGCCTTGAATAAGCAGAGGCAGTCATGGTGAGTTCTTGGATGGCTGATCAATAGGAAACCCCAGGGTGAAAGGCTAGACTGGGAAGAAAAAGGGAAAAGGGGAAAAAACATCATAATAATCCACTTCTGCATTGTTTCCAAGAAAACTACATGGAATTTGTGAAATCTCTATAGTGAAGCTAAATTTCAAGGTGACCTCTCTGTTTTTTATCCCAGTATTTGCGTAACTGTTCAGTACCATTTCTATTATCTTATTGAATTCCAAGTTATATGGCAGGACATTAATAGAGAGCTTTTTCCATGCTATGAATACAATTACTCAATGATTGGTGTAGTTGGAAGGGGTTTAATTCAGATTATTTTAAAGAAAAAGAATGTAAGTGATGCAGGGCTGACTGAACAGAAGCCATAGTTTTTATTTCAAGGGTCTCCCATCTACTACCTCAACACTTGGCCAAGTAAGAAGAATGATCCTACTTGGGTGCTGACTGACAGATTTCTGATGGTCTTCTAAGTATCAGTCCAGTCCAGATTATAGAGTAATTTGAGCCCCTCAGTGCCATCAAGCTTATATCTATTGGAAGATTTAATACTGTATCAGATTTCTATTCATGAAAGCTCATTAAAATGTGTATTTGGAAAACTCCTAATTGGATCCTTCTTGGCTTTTTGTTGTCATAGATTAACATGGATCTCCTTCTACAATGCTGTACGTGATGCTATTCCACCCCTCCCCAAATGCCCCCTAGGGTTCTTGTGCCCTAAAGGTAGCAATAGCAGTAGAACTTAGACTTATATATCACTTCACAGTGCTTTACAGCCCTCTCTAAGGAGTTTACAGAGTCAGCCTATTGCCCCCAACAATCTGTATCGATATTTTACTGACTTCAGAAGGATGGAAGGCTGAGTCAACCTTGAGCTGCTCAGAATCAAACTTCTGGAGTGAGCAGTATTAGATCAATTTCCCCATTCACCATTCTACTTGGGGGCGGGGGGTTGTGAATATGCAAAATCCCAACACCAACTGAGAGCAAACCCCAAAAAGAAAAGAAGATAACCCAGAAAAATACAGACCTACTTAGAAATAATAGTAAATTCTTTATTGATCTTGGTGGGAAACAAATTAATTTTTAATGGCAAAGATTAAAAACAATGAATATGAAGCTCATTAAAAATACACTCACCAGTGTATAACATGCAGTATAAACATAACTTCTTGCAGAAAGAAAAAGGGAAACTACTAAAATGATGTGTTGAATATTTCCATCATAGCAATATTGAGATATCGTTTTTAAAAAATGCCCCACTGACACCCATTTTCCAAACCACTTGACTAAGCACAGTTTAAAAGAATAGTTCAGCAGTAACATACTACTTCTGGTTCTGCCAAGTGCTAGAATATTATTTAGCATAAATGTAAAATATATAGCAAGGGACTGTTTATATGGATGCACAGAGCAAAATAGACATTTGATATGTCTCCTTTGCTTGCCTCTGTGCAAGTATTTCCCTGAGATACAAAGAGCCAGAGCTTTTCCTACAACTAGGCTATGCTTTTCGCATAACTTAGCATTCCTGATGGCTTGTTATCAGGGGTGGGATTCTACCAGTTTGGACCAGTTCAGGTGAACCAGTAGTTCCTGTGATCATTTGGCCCTGCCCACTCACCCCTGCTCTTTCCTGTGCTTTATTTCCTTGTTTTGGAGCACAGCTGATTCATGCAGCAGAGCGGTTTTGCCGTGCCTCAGCTGTTTTACTCACTGGGGCTGCAGTAGAAGGTAAGTGTCAACTCATAAAATATTTATATGGTCATTTTAGAGTTGCCAACAGAAAAGGAGGGGTGGAAAGGGGCTTGGAAGAGCAGTGTGGCAGCTTGGAAATCAAAAGTGCATTCCATACATAGTTTTTCAGAGATAGTAACCAGATGACTGAAGTTTCTGCTGTGCAAAAATCTAACTGGAGAACATGATTGATGACTCTTGGCTATGGATGTGTCTCATTGGAGAATATGAATTATGATACACCCAGGGGATGGGGGAAAACAAGGGTCAAGGGTGACAGTGAATTATGTGTCTCAGAGTCGTCTACCCCCAGGCAATGCTGACATGTTAACTCCCAAATAAATCCTGTTTAGTTTGGGAAGTTTGAAAATGTGATCACTGAACCGGTTGTTAGACCGGTTAAATCACACCACTGATGTTATTGAACGTTAGTCTTAATTCTTTCATTTACAAATATAGTGGAACTACATCTTCTATTTAACAGAGGAAATGCTAATTTGGAGCCTACAACGATTAGCATTGATTTTGAATTAGCAGTCATGAATTAAAAAAAAACCCTGCAACATATCCAAACAGTTGAAAGATTGTGTTATTTTTCTGTTCCAATATTGCATAAAACATTTATTCTAGAACAGAAAGATCTGGGCATCATATGAGGGATACAGGATCTGGGGCCATTTATCTTGGATCTATTTTTTTTTAATTTCATAAAGATTCTTGAAACATTCTGTCCATAGTGTTTGTTCAATAAGGAGCTGGCCACCACTGGCATATAGTGCCAACCGCCCTGTGCGAGCACACAGGCAAGGATTCCTCGGGGTCCCGTCAGCAAGTCAATGCCGGCTGGCGGTCCCCGGCACGAAGCCTATTCTGTCGCGGCCCCTGACCTCTGGAACCAACTACCCCTGGGGCTCTGCCTGGCCCCTGACCTTCACACCTTCTGCCATGATTTGAAGACCTGGCTGTTTGACAAATCCAGGCTGTGACCCCGCCCTGGGGGGGGGATGGTTTCTTAAAGTATTTTAGATTTTAGATTTGTTACCATTTTGGGCTTGTAATTAATTTAATTCTCTTTTAAGTATTTATTGTGGTTGTTTGTAGTTGTGAGCCGCCCCGAGTCTTCGGAGATGGGGCGGCATACAAGTCCAAATACTAAATAAATAAATAAATGTAGAATTTCACAGCCCTTAAGATTCAGCTTCCACAAAATGCTTAAACCATGTGGTAATACCACTTTAAACAAGGATTCCCCAGAATAGAATAGCTACCTTTCACAGCTACTGGCAATCCCAAGAAAAGGTACAGCTACCATAGAATTATAGGGCTGGAAAGGACCTTGGAGGTCTTCTAGTCCAACCCCCTGCTCAAGGCAGGAGATCTTATACCATCCCGATCAAATCAAATCTAGAAAGAGTGCAGAGAAGAGCAACCAAGATGATTAAGGGACTGGATGCTAAAACATATGAAGAACCGTTGCAGGAACTGGGTATGTCTAGTCTAATGAAAATAAGGACTAGGGAAGACATGATAGCAGCGTTCCAATATCTCAGGGGCTGCCACAAAGAAGAGGGAGTCAAGCTATTCTCCAAAGCACCTGAGGGCAGGACAAGAAGCAATGGGTGGAAACGAATCAAGGAGAGAAGCAACCTAGAACTAAGGAGAAATTTCCTGACAGAACAATTAATCAATTAACCAGAAGTTGTGAATGCTCCAACATTGGACATTTTAAAAAAGATGTTGGATAACCATTTGTCTGAAGTAGTGTAGGGTTTCCTGTCTAGGCAGGGGGTTGGACTAGAAGACCTCCAAGGTCCCTTCCAACTCTGTTATTCTATTCTATTCTATTCTATTCTATTCTATTCTATTCTATTCTATTCTATTCTATTCCATTCCATTCCATTCCATTCTATTCTATTAAGACAATACCAGATGATGTGTTTTGGTGCATGTGTGTTGTGTGTTGTGTTGAGATGGCATCCTATTTGAATTTATAGAAGATATGAGCTTGGAAAATGGTCTTAATGGTCAGATACAATGAAATATTCATAATAACTGGCATTCATGAGTTATATTAAAAAATTTGTCCAAGCCATGTTGCATTCAATCCCTAGGAAGCTACATCCCAATCATGTCTGCAGCTTGACATGACTGTTTTCTGCACTTACACACTGATGGCACACAGAAGGATGAGTTAATTATCTCCGAGAGCCTCTAACTCAGTTAATTATAGCTAAACAAAGCCTGTGAGAGAAGTAGAAAACTAATTTGACTGGGAGACTGAACTTATCCAGAGGCTAAAAATAGAGAGAGAACTGAATGGTTTTAGAAAGGAATAGAGGACAAAGACTGAAAATTCAGGGGCCTAAGGCAAACTGAAAGACTGATAGAAAATTGAATGGAAGATAAGTCTGAAAATTAGAAAAATAATGTCTGGATATCCTAGATGTAGAATTAATTCAGAAGGGGGCAGAATACTAATCAGCAAGATGTAAGGGAAAAGGTTGAAGATTGGAAACAGTTTAAAAACATATAAGTCAATAAAAGATACATAGAGGTTATATTTGGGAGAGAAAATGTATAAGAGCAGGCAGAACTGGTGGCGGAGTTAAGTGCATCATTAGCTTATTGTTGTTACATTGCTATAAACAGTCCAAGTACAACCCCTCTTGAATTATGCTGACCCTTAGCTTTCACCAATTTAGTATTGAGCTTTAGTTGATTAGATTATAGACTTGACCAATAAATGAACTTGAACTACAACTTAATGTATGGCTCTGATTCTAAACCCTAACCTTGACGGAAAACCTGGACAGTAAGACTTAATTCTGTAATTCTGTTTCTAGGAAATCAATGTCCCTATTGTATAAAAGGCAGAACCATATTATTTTCTGTACTGTTATAGATAATGTATTCATTTTTAAACAATTCTCATTTGATTTCATGGAAGAGAATGGGCTTTCAAAATAACTTTCAGAGAAGATGTAAATTTCGGTGATTTTTTAAAATATGATTGAAATCTGGTATTCTTGCATGCCATATTTAGGTATGAAGTACCCAGGAGAGTTGGGTGAGTTTTCTGCCTTTCATTAGACCTTAGACAACCATCTCTCACCATTCTGCAACCTTGTTGTCTTCCTGTGAATTAATTAAATCTATAAGGAAAGCATCATAAGGGAATTCTCTCATTGGACTTTTCCGGCAAGGTTGGACAACCAAAGATGCTTCAACCAACAATAACAACAACAATATACATAACTGAAAAAATACCATCAACATTGGTCACCTAGCAATAAAGCAACCTCAGAAACATCATCAAGAAAACTCTGAAATTCTCAATCAACTGAGCCCGGAAAAAGCACATTTCATACTTCATAAATTCACAGTCTTCTTTCCTACAGTGGAATGTGGAAAAAATTTGGAGAAAGCTTAGCAGAACACTTGCAAGTTTCATCTTCTGACCTATTTTATTATTCTTTATATCTATTTTTAAAATGTTTTTAATACCTACTACAGTCTTTTCCCTTGTTGCAGTGCCTTCAGTTCTATATTCATCACCTACTTATATTCCAGCAAAGCAGCGCTCCTGGCATCTGTACAAAAGCTAACTAATATTTTATGTTTGTTTATAGGTAAAAAAGGTGATAAAACCAAGAAATGAATATACTTATTTTTAAGGGAAAAATGTGAGTTGAACCTCAATACATTTAAAACTAGGGAAGATAACTAAGACAAAAATGCCCAGCTTGGATTGTTTCTAAATATAATGGGTTGCACATTTCAGTGCTACCCAAACTTTTTTATCGGCCCTATTTTATTTATGGGTATGCATGAAAAAGAAAAATTATTTTGATTTGAATCTAAACAAATACACTATGGTTTAGCCAAACCATTCTGGACAGTTTGTGATTCAGACAAACTGAAAGTCAAAATTTTTGGATGGTTCTAGATTTTGAATGAAACAAAGGTTATGGGGGGGGGTCTTATGGACAAGTAAGACAAGATTAATGTCCCTTATCTCTCCCACTTCAACTTCCCCACCTGGCATTATGTATGGCATCAGCTGGCAGCTAAGGAGAGATCCTTCTTTTAGCCATTGTCATTGAATTCCAGCAAGGAATATCCAACCAGTTTGCCTATCTCTTCCCCATCAATCTTCTCAGTCTTTTTCATGCTCTATCTTCCCTTGCCCGCTGCCAGATGCCATCTGAAATGCCCTTTCCTGTTTTTCCTGTCCCCTCCTGAAACAGTTCTGCTAAAACCATATGTTTCAGTTCTGTACCCAGCCACCTTTTGTCTTTTTGTTTCATTGTGTACATGTAACACTCAAAAATGGTTGTTCCATTCACAGAAGAGATCACGCATAGAATGTTTTGCACTTTAACCATTTTATTCCATACTTAAATATTCCACAGCAGTTATTGTCCCCTCTTGCTTTTCTGCACTTCCAAGAATTAAAAGAACTGAGATTGTTTCAATGGATATGCCACATATGGATAAAGTCTATTGAATGCTATTTCTGGTAACTATTATGTACAGCCAACTCGCTGCATGCTGGCCGGATGCATCACATGCTGGCCACCCACACCTCCGGTTTAGTGAAAGGGAAAAAAAGTCATGATATGTCATGTGACAACAATGTGACACCATGAGTTTGACACCCCTGATATACAGTATTGGTGTCAAGAAGATATGGTAACCTTTTTTGTAACTTTCAGATCTAATCTTAATGTATTTGAGTTTCCATGAAAAGTCAACAAAGAAGTAAATGTGAGAAAGCCAGAAATTAGCTCTTCCCTGAACAAGGAAAAAATACATTTTTCTTAATTCTTGTTGCTGAATTCCCCATCCCCATTCAAATCTGTCTCTTCATCTAGCCTTTAAAATATTAACTTTAAAAAAAAAATTTATTTATACCTTCTCTGAAGACTCAGGACGGATTACAGTTTTTTAAGAGATATAACCTGGCGCCAAAGCCTTCTATTCCACTGTATATGCCTGCTTATTACTAAGCTTTTTTTACAAAGTCAGCTTATTGCCCCAACAATTCCTCATTTACTTACCCCAAGAGGATGGAAGGGTGAGTCAACCTTGAGCCTGGTGGGATTCAGGCCTGCAATAATTGCAGACAGATGGAACTTAGTGCTAGGCATTTAATAGCCTGCACCACCAAGGCCCTTTTCTTAGAGACTGGTACTTTCTTTGGATTTTTGTCATTTAAGAACCATTCTAGACTTACTTTTGTTTATAATTAGTTTTTGTTTGCTAATTAGCAACTGTAGTGCCTTTAGGTAGGTTCCCAAGAATGCTATTTTCCCCTGGAGGAAAATTACCATTAGAAGCTACATAGATATTTTTTTTTCTGAGACAAAAACAAACATAGAGGCTTAATTAATTAGAGGTAAGGGGTTAAATTTTGTCTATATTGAATGCTGTATAGGAATGAAACAAATAATAGGATTTGTCTCATACTGGGAGAAGCATCCAAATATCTTCTACTTTTCTATCCTTCAAAAATAGATTCAATTGCCTTAAATTAATATTTAACATAATTAGTGCTCAAAGATGAACCTTCTTAATGACAACATAATGATTTGCTGCATTAAATTCTCTGGCTCACATTTAGCTAAAACAGAAACAATGATGTTCTACAAATTGAAATTGTGGGCTTAATAAAAGTATTAGC
>CM019151.1:22387482-22491091 GCA_009733165.1 Naja naja | reverse complement strand
AGAAAGAAAAAGCCAGATATAGACAGATAGACAGAACAACAGAACATGCCATTATAAAAACTTGCAGGAGCCTAGGGCTTCCCTGCAGCATTATAACAAATGGTTAACACTCCCTAGAATGGCCTTCACTGTTTTCTGCAGAAATACAACTTTCAGTGGGGAAAAAAACAAGCAGTGCTCTCCTCTTCTCCTGTTTTTTTGCGTGGTTCCTCCCCCGTCACCCTGTATAGATTACTTAGATCTTATTTCGTGCCGGCAGCCTTCTTTTCTACCTTTCTGGGATTTCTAAAATTAGCTGTGGAGGTTATGCATAATAGGCACACTTTTCAATCAGCTTTTTCTGAGTTTTAGTTTGCATTTGCTGAACTTAGATGTCACCAGTAGGTATTATTCTATAGGTACAGCAACTATATCTTCTTGGGCTGGAAATGAAAGTGTGGTTGCAGTTGCTTTTATTCTTCAAAGCATTCCAGAGTAGATCTGTATAAAGAATTGTTCCCATGGAGAGGCATCACCGACAGGATCTTTAACAAAAGGAAGTGAATGTCTGGCTACTACAGTAAACAGTACGCTTATTTTCAGAGTCAATGCATGAAAAATAAAGAGGGAAAAAAACAGCCCCTTAGGCCCAAGAAATCAATTGTATTCTGTCCACTTTTCTTCTCTTACAATACCCCTGGAAATTATTATTATAATCAAGTGCTGTTGCTATTGTTCCTAGCAGAGCTTTTTCTTTGTTTCCCTTCCTGCCCCGTTCTATTCCTTCAAAAGGCAGCATCAGAAAAACGGCTGGCATCCGACTACCATTTCGTATTCTCTGTGTGCCCTAGGATGTATCCTCCAGCTAGGACATTATATATGGGGACAGGTGGCAGAGGAGAGAAGACTAAATATTTACCGCCACACACAAAAAAAGGACAAAATATCTGCTTTTAAAAAAAGAAAGAATTCCACAATTGTGTCAGGAATAATAAGTATTCCGGAAAACTTTACATGGAAGGTGGTGATGCAGTTAGCTTGTAGGACCTGTGGTTGGTGCAGTGGTTAGAGTGCAATGTTTCAGGTTAACTCTGCCCATTGTCAGGAGTTCAGTCCTGACCAGCTCAAGGTTGACTCAGCCTTCCATCCTTCCAAAGTCAGTAAAATGAGGACCCAGATTGTTGGGGGCAATAGCTTGACTCTGTAAACTGCTTAGACAGGGCTGTCAAGCACTATGAAGCAGCAGATAAGTCTAAGTGTTATTGCTATTGTAGCAAAAATCATAGAAATCTTCATTCTGTCAACCCTGAAGCTGTCCTGACTGAAGCCATTTTGTCCACTTCAATATTGCCACACTGGAACTGAGGGTCATGGAGGCTGTTGAGTCCGTCAAAAGTAATGTTTGAGGAACTCAATGGCCTCAGAGTCTTGCTTGCAATGAATTTATTACTTGGAACCCTGGCATGTTCCATATATTCAGACCGAAGTTCTATGGGAAGGTGAGGATGAAGAGGACAACGATTTTTGATTCAACCATGCTTTAAATATTGCCTTGGGGCCATTAATTGTTTCTTTTACAAAATGTCAAACTAACACTATAGTAAATATCACAGCATCCACAGGGAATGTCAGAAAGGACTCTTGGCATCCCGAGTCATGCAATGGGCACAAAAGAGGATGGGACTTCAATCATGTGGCAATGATCATCATTTTAATATTTCTGATCCCACCTTACCACTCAAATGTTCCTGTTAGATATTTTATTTTTCCAAAATGTTAGGTGGAAGAGGGAGAGACTGACTAGGTTAGATCAACTAAGTCATGATCATGCATAATCATCTATGAATAAAAATCCAAAACGTTTACAATACACATGCACCAAAACACATCATCTGGTATTGTCTTAGAATAGAATAGAGTAGAATAGAATAGAATAGAATAGAATAGAATAGAATAGAATAGAATAGAATAGAATAACAGAGTTGGAAGGGATCTTGGATGTTATGTATGTAGGTTTAAATTTTATTGGTTTATTTTGAACTGTTCTTGTAAAATGTCAAATGGGATTGGTTCAAATAGTGCGGGAAAAACCCTGCACTCTGATTGGCTGGCAATTACAGCTGCTGGCTATAAGAAGCAGCCATAGCCCAGCCAAGTCGGGTCCATTCGAGCTGTAGTCACTTAATAAACTCTTCACTGAAGCTCTTTGCGTCTGACTCTTCAGGCAAACTTAACATTGGAGGTCTTCTAGTCCAACCCCCTGCCTAGGCAGGAAACTCTACATGACTTCAGACAAATGGTTATCCAACATCTTTTTTTAAAACTTCCAGTGTTGGAGCATTCACAACTTCTGGAGGCAAGTTGTTCCACTGATTAAATTGTTCTAACTGTCAAGAAATTTCTCCTTAGTTCTAAGTTGCTTCTCTCTTTGATTAGTTTCCACCCATTGCTTCTTATAATATGAAAATAACCTACATGAGTTTGAGAACAGAATGAACTACAAATTGGAAGAAAGGCTAGAAGTAGCAGGCTAGCAAGAAGGGGACAAATCGATTGATTTTTTTTTCTGCTGATTTAAGATGAGATTATGTTTCTTCAAGAGTTGTTAAAAATAAGCAAGTTGCTTAAGTGGCTCAAAGGAATAAATTCTTTCTAGATAATGTTACTTTCCATTAACACACTTATGTTAATTTTAATCTTCAGTCCCTAAAAATGCTTTTAATCACCCACTTACATCCCTGTTTAAGTAGTTGTAAAATAACTAGACAACCCTGTACTCAGTTAGGATTATCATTTCAGAGTGGGTTCCTTATCTATACAAAGAAACAGAATGACATAAGCAGCCACAAAAGCAGTGGCAGCTTCTTCATTAAGTTTCCTAATGAAAAGCTGACAGGGGGCATCTGAAAAGTCCCTTCCCTTCCCTTCCCTTCCCTTCCCTTCCCTTCCCTTCCCTTCCCTTCCCTTCCCTTCCCTTCCCATCCTGTCCCATCCCATCCCATCCCATCCTATTCCAGCAGGCAAATAGTTGGCTAGTTCTAGGTGAGTGTGAGAGAAAGAGATTATGAGACTGGCTGAGAAACTGTCATGGAATGTTCAAAATGAGGATCATGTGACCACCGTATCGGCTTAACAGCAACAGCAACAGCTGCAGCCTAAGGCAATTACAGTTGTCCCAATGTATCATTCCCTCAAGAACGAGGCTACTAAACTCCTGGCCCGTGGGCTGGATGTGTTACGTGCTGGCTATGCCCATGCCTGATTTAGCAAAGAGGAAAAAAGTCTCGATAATCATGACGACGTGAGTTTGACACCCCTGCTCAAGAGTCATGGGTCCTAGATGTTGAACTCATTCTGTTACCCATTTGAACTATCTTTGTTCAAAATGTATGGCCCTATGATGTGCAGTTTCACCCAATTAAAGGTTAGAGAATGAAAGTTCTAGTAGCATATAGATTTACATGGCCACCTTTTTCCATGACTGTCCTGTCCCTCTTCAAATATAGTGCTATCTTAATACACTTTGTCCTTTGTTTTTCTTTGAATTGTCACACTTCTAAAAGAGTTTCTGCAGGTGCAGAAGAGTTTCTGCAGATTTTGTAGTACAACTGTTGCCTAACTCACATTATCACTCACAAACTGCTGTTCGGACTACGTCAAAACAACACCACAATTGCCAGGATTATTTGCTAGGGAAACAACAATATTCCTCTGTCAGCCAGAAACCTCTCTATTTATTTCTTTATTTCTTTAATCTATTTCTGTGTGTTTTCCTGAGTTGAAACATGCCGATGAAACACAGTTAAAATAAAGGGGGAATTCATTAAAAATGCAAGCAAATGAAATTACAATACATTTAAGCATTTTAATATGAAGCATATGTAAAAGAAGGGAAAGAAGGCAAAATCACATAAAATATTTAACGGTTCTTAAAGTTAGGAAAGCATTTGTTCCTTAAGATGAAAAAATATGTACAGTATATATTAATATTTTGCATTTCCATAAAGTCTTGTTATCCATGCTAACAAAAAGGTGAAATCAGTGAAAGACTATGTATTACAAAATATTTACTATACAGCCATCTCCATGCAAGTGCTTTACTCATGAGGTATGAGAGCTCCAATGTAGTCTGCAGTTTTGAGTACTTGCTAGGGAAACATAAATTTAACGACATTTAATTTTCTCTTTGTAAACATTTCTATTTCTCCTCTCCATCAATAATCAAGCAGCATTGAACTTTGGTCATTTTTTCTTCCTAAACCATGTGAGTCTGTTTTTCTGCTTCTGAGGGTGGGGGCTCCAGTATGTATTTAAGAACAAAATATTAGAACCTGCTAATAATTATCCTATTTAGTGATCATATTTCTGCAGTTTCTCCATGAACATTTTTCAGAAATGATTCTGCCCAGATTGACCACTGATTCTTCTGAGCAGGAAGTAGCTCCAAGAAAATAAATAAATAAATAAAGTAGAACTGCTGTCTTTCAGTTTGTTGAACCAGAGAGTTTACAGAGCGAAGAAAATGTATATGGAGAAAAGAACACTGGCAAAAAAAATATTCCAATAGTAAGGTAGTTCAAAATATTACCAAGAAATATTCAAAGAAATTCTGAGATAGCTTGAAAAAAGGATAAGAGATGCCTCCTTCATAATTGAATGACATTTTTAAGAACATGTAAGAGAGATTTTTGCTTTCTTGGACTGTGGCTTGACAGAGGGCTTGTGTACATTAACAATGGTGCTATGATATTCACTGCCACAGTCTATTAAGGTGGACAATTCTCTGCTGAGGTGGCAGACTAAGATGAGATGCCAGACTAAGAAAAAATACCCATCTGGACATCAACAACAAGATACAGTGTTGGCAATGGAGAATCACATTTCTATGATTACAACACTACACTATTCCATATTTTGCTATGAAAATGACAGATAGTTACAATACCATGAACTTCAATATAGTATTTTAAGATGAGATCCTTAGGTTGAAAGGCATTCAACAGGATACCAGGGAAGACATGAAAAGTCTTCACAGTAGAATTGGGATCTAATTGGAACAAAGCTCTCTTTTGCCTGATTGTGAAGGTAGCCACACAGGAAGCTATAAAGAGCTTTATATTGGAACATGGAAGGTACAACTTATGAAATAAGGAAAACCAGAAGTGGTTAAGTTTGAAATGGAACCTACCCAAGTTGATTTAATGGATGTTAGTGAACTCAAATGAACTGACATTAGCCACTTTGAATCTGACAATCATATAGTATACTCTGCTGTAAATGAAAGGCAAAGATAAAATCAAGAAGCTTCCCAGACCCATAATGAAATACAGTGCAGTCAATGAACACTTAATTTCTATTTGGCTTTCATGAATGTCCATCAATATTGTTAAATGATTTAACAAGCTGCTCTACTTTTTTTTTTTAAGCGTATGGCACGTGTTAGCCAAGGATCACTGAGGTGGCTGGTTGCCTCTGTGAAAGGAATTTTTCAGATGTTGTTATCTTTACCCACGGGATGCCTGAATGTTGGTAGGCACTCAGGGGAGGGTCCTTTCTTGTCCCTCTGCAGTTTATTCACTCATGGGAATCGAGCCGCTGACCTCAGTGGTGCGCAGGCCCAGCATCTTACCAGTGTCTTACCACATGAGCCCCCATGGCCCCCACTGCTCTACTATCTCAGGGGGTCTCAGAAGCTGGAAATTCATCTGGTCCATTGTTAAAAAATGTTGTAACTCTAAATTTTGCCATTGGGTAACACCTGAGAGATGATATTTCTTTCTTAACACAGAGTATATTAAAAATTCAAACTTTATATTGATCAAGAAGCAAAGCAAACAAGAAGAAACAGAATGATGAAAACCAGTTGTATGACAAGGATGCCTACTTTTGCTATGCCTTTTCAACTTATATTTTGAAAAAAGCTATCAAAGAAGCTCGACAATATGAAGCAAACCTAGGCATGAAAATTGACAGAAGTCTCATCAATAACCTGGTCACCAATGATACCACATTGCTAGCTCAAAGTGTAGATGATCTGAAACATCCAATTATCAAGATCAAGCTTGGTCTCAAAATGGAGCTGTACATTAATATGGTGAAATAAAAAAAAATTCTTAACAACTGGTAGCATCAATAATTTCCCTCTTGAGAAAAGAAAAAATAGAAATAGTACACAACTTCAGCTTGCTTGGATCAATAATCAATAATGAAACTACAAGCAGCCAAGAAATCAATTGATGAATCATCCTTTTGGAACACAGCAGCGAGAGATCCAGCATTTTCAGTAACAACATATGGATGTGAAAGTTGGACACTGAAAAAACAGGAAGAAAATAGATGTTTTTAAATTATGGTCCTGTGAAACATGCTGCAAGTCCTATGGACTGCCTGGAGAATAAATCAATCAATATTGGAGAAAACCTAAGCTTTTCTTAGAAACTCAAATGGTAACGCTGCAACTTTCATATTTTGAAACATCGCATGAAGGGGAAGTTTATTAGAGAAAGATGATGCTTGGCAAGGCTGAAGGAAAATGCAAAACAGGAAAAGTGGTGATGTGATGGATTGACATTAGCATTTAGACTTATATACCACTTCACAGCCCTCTCTAAGTGGTTTACAGAGTAAGCCTCTTGCTTCCAACAACCTGTGTCCTCATTTTACCCACCTTGGAAGGATGGAAGGCTGAGTCAACCTTGAGTCTGGTGGGATTTGAACTGACAAATTGCAGTCAGATGACAGTCAGCAGAACTAGCCTGCAGAACTGCAGTCTAACCACTGCGCCACCGTGTAATAACAACAGATGTTGATGTCCCTGTAGCAATGATTATAAGTCATTGATTAAAACCCCTGATCTGTATTCACATTTATGACCATTGTATCATCCCACAGTGACATGGTCACCATTCAGGCTCTTGGTAAATGGCTCATGTTTATGAGTGACTGCAGCATCCTCCGTTCATCTGATTGTAATTTGTGTCCTTTTTGGCCCATTTCTGGCAACAACAAAAAAACACCCATTGGGAAAGCTGGACTTGCTTAACAACCATATGATTTGCTTAACAAGCACCATAAAAATCAGGCCTGACTTGACTTGTGACCACAACAATGTATGGCAGAGATTCTAGTCCAAATTGTGGTTGTAAATCAACAACTACTTGTAACTGCCTGATCTACACAGCTCGGAATTACCATAAGTCAACATTAATTTAATAGCAACCAGGAACAATGTAGATTGTTTGACAACTATCAACTTGCAAAATTAGAATTTGGAAGGTCCTTTGCTGGTTAAGCAAAGTTTTTGAGTTTTAGTATGATTAGCTATATTACAAACATTTCAGACCTAAAGTAAACCATTTTTTACATATACAACGCATGTATAAAGTGCAGGTTTCAACAATAGCTTCAGCTTCTGATATCCATTGGAAAGATTCCTTAGTGGCTTGCATACTGGGGCCATCTTTTCTTTATTGTCATCACCATTACCTTCTTCTTCTTCCTCTTCAGAGCCCAAAGAAAGAGACTTCTTCTTTCTTTGGGCTCTGGATAAATATACTGAAGAATAATGTAAGGTACTGTATTTTGCTATGATGGGAGGAGCTGGCAATGTCAGAAGCAAATGATTCCCATCTAGCAATCTAATAATATTTCAAAAGCCAATTATCTCAGTGGATTAATACAGATTCTAATAATCCATATGGACTTCTTGATCTTTTTTTAGATGCTAGTACAGATTTATTCCCCAATTTGAAAGCAATTTAGCTCCTAACTGTTATCCTATTTTGAAAGGGGATTGAGCTATGATATATATGTCTCCTAAAATCAAATATACTTTCTATTTTTACCAAGACCATCAGTTACAGACAATCCCTCCTGGATGGGACAAGTCCACCACACTCCTGCCAGCAAAAGAGGCCTGCTAGAGATCCCATCTGCTAAGGAATTGAAGCAGGTGGGATCAAGGAGAAAAGCCTTTTTCACTATAGCCCCATCTCTGTGTAACATTCTACTACCTGAGGTGAAAACTGCCCCCCTCCTTTGGGCCTTCTGAAAGGGTATCAAAATTTGGCTTCGCTGAGCGGGGCACTCACTACTGCAAATGGCTGACAGGGTAAGAAGACCTCATCTCCATCCCATCTGGCTCAGCTCAGTTTTTGTTCAGATTTAGTATAGTTGTTGGTAATATTTTAATTCTGTGTGTTTTAATCTTTTAATGTTTTAACTAACTTTGACTTGTTTACTCATTTCATAACCTGTTTTCCATTGAATCAATTAATTCAATTAACTCCGACGTATTCTTGGCATCACCTAGCATGACAAAGTTCCAAATAGCGCAGTCTTGGAACATGCTGGAATTTCTAGCATGTACACACTATTGAAACAGCAATGTCTATGCTGGCTTGGGCATGTAGTGAGGATGACTGATGGTTGGATTCCAAAAGACCTCCTATATGGAGAATTAGTGCAGGGAAAGTGCCCTAGAGGAAGACCACAGCTGTGATATAAGGATATCTGCAAGAGGGATCTCAAGGCCTTGGGAATGGACATCAACATCTGGGAAACCTTGACCTCTGATCGTTCAGCTTGGAGGCTAAAGATGCAGCATGGCCTTCTCCAATTCGAAGAGACACTCATTCGGCAGGCTGAGGCAAAGAGAACCAGAGAAATCTGGGGGCTAGACGGGACAGATTGAATCTGTCCTCAGTGTGGAAAGGATTGCCATTCTTGAATTGGCCTTTTTAGCCACACTAGATGCTGTTTGAGGACCTCTTTTTAGAGCACGGTACCATAGTCTTTTGAGACTGAAGGATACCAATTATTATTATTAATTAATTCAATGGAGGATGCAGTCCCAGTTTGGTTACTTTTTGTGGGCTTCTACATTTTCTTAACATCAAAAAGTGAATTTACAGAAAGGAGGAGGACTTAGTATTCTCTTGTTGTTTTTTCATTGCCTAACATCATTCAATACCACAGACAATACTGCTACCTTCCAAAAAGACCTTGACTATATATCAGAATGGTCAAACAAATGGCAACTTCAAATCTCAACAAATAAATGCTCTGTCTTACATATTGGCAAAAAAAATCAGAAAATAAAATACAAGCTGAATAGTCAAGACCTTGTTGATGATCCAAACTCTGTCAAGGACCTTGGAGCACTCATCTCAAATGATCTAAGTCCTAGAGCCCACTGTAACTACATAGCCAAAAAGGCATTAAGAGTTGTTAACGTAATCCTACGTAGCTTTTTCTCTGGTAATATCACATTGCTAACTAGAGCATACAAAACATTTGCTGGAGCAATACTTGAATACAGCTCATCAGTCTGGAACCCGCATTATGTATCTGATATTAACACAGTTGAGAAAGTCCAGAAATATTTCACAAGAAGAGTTCTACACTCCTCTACTCATTGCAGAATATGCCACCAGACTTGAAATTTTAGACCTACAAAACCTAGAACTACATCACCTTCAGTCTGATCTAAATATAGTATATAAAATCATACATTGCAATGTCCTACCTGTCAATGAATACTTCAGCTTCAACCATAACAATACAAGAGCACACAATAGATACAAACCGCACCAAACTTGATTGCAGGAAATACGACTTCAGCAACAGAGTGGTCAATGTCTGGAAAACTCTACCTGACTCTGTGGTTTCTTCCCCAAACCCCAAAAACTTTAACCTTAGACTGTCTACTACTAACCTCACCCCTTTCCTAAGAGGTCTGTAGGGGGCATGCATAAGCGCACCATCATGCCTACTGTCCATGTCCTATTGTTTCTTTTTTTCTTATATGTATCCATTTCATGTATTCATAACTATGTTTATACTCATACCTATTATCTTGTAAGCAATTGACAAATCAAATAAAAATAAATTAATACTACTCAGTGCAGAGATTGCTCCCTATTTATACAGGTAGCCCTTGACTTATAACCACAATTGGGACTGGAAAATCTGTTGCTGAGTGAGATGGTAATTAAGTGAGTCACAAACAATTGTATGACCTCTTCTGCCATGGTTGATAAAGTGATAAAGTGAATCCAGCTAACCCCATTGACTTTGCTTGTTGTAAACTGGCTGGGAATGTCAATGAATAGTGATCATGTAATTCTGGGACATTGCAACATCATAAACACATGCTGGTTGCCAGCAGTTGTATTTGGATCATGTGACCAAGAGGACACTGTGATGATCTAAGTGCAAGCCTAGTTACAAGTGATTGTTTTCAGGGCCACTGTAAGTTCAAATGATCACTAAAGGAATGAGGACTACCTGTAAAGTAGCTTATCCTGACAGTGTTGGTGGGAGTATGGTTTTCCCCTTTGGTAGTTCTTGGATTAGGACATTATTTTTCTGCTAAATTATTTGTCTAGTGTTAATTCTTGCTTATCTAGGTGTTAGTTACTACAGAGGATGTATTCTGGTCTTCTAGAAAAAGTAATGGAAGCATGATGTGGTACCCATTGTTTGATCCTGTTATTGAGTAGTTTCTTCTAATAGTATTAACTGCTGACTTATTCCCACACTAAAGCTGCTATATCAGAAGCCAGAAATGTAGATTGCAAGCTTTTGAAATTTTCCATTGAACAACTTCCACATTGTTGAAGAAGTCAACTTGCAAGCAGATTGAGATAAAATCCCAAAAAATCTTCTAGTTTTTCATCTTCAACTGATTCTGTATCATTCCGGGCCACTGTGACATCCGTCATTCTTCTCCTAATCCTACTGGCTTGACATCTTAATTATTTTTCTTCTGCTCAACCAAAAATAAAAATGATCAAAAGCAAAGATATTTGAGGTATTTAAATAGTTAGTTGTAACTTTAATGATATGTATGGATGACCTTGGGGACAAGGAAAGCAATCAGACAAAGTGTCATGGCGCCATCATGTGATCTAGTGAGACTTTTTCCCCCTTTGCTAAATTGGGCATGGGCGTGGTCACTGTGTGACACATCCAGTTGTGAGTTTGACAGCCCTGCCCTAATGGATTAATGGTCAAAGAAAGAAACTTAGGAAGGAGCCACCTAATTAATTGATCAGGCAGTTGAAAGTGGCAGCAGGCAGTTTGTACCTTCACCATAAAGTTTACCATAAAGTAGAATTAGTTCCTGAATTAGTTCCTGAATTCTCCCTTGGACAAAAGCAGAAGCATTGACCTTGTTTCTAATTGCCCTCTTGGGTTTCAGAAGAATTTTTCAAATATACCTGGGGATGGCAAGATTTAATCTGGAATTTTTTGCCTGTTCTGGGCTTACATTAAATTACATTTCAGTTTTTCTGTTACCAGTTCTAATGGTGGTAAGAATTTTAAAGCCAATCTTTAAAAATATTCAGGCTGCTAAGTTCTTGGAGAAAAAGGTCATTTGATGCTTCTAGGCACGCTCCAGTAATCAGCTATAATAAGGCTTAGTAAAGAATGAAAAATAATTAAAGAAGTCTGCACATCATTTGATATTAATATACTTGGCACCCTGCAGGTTCACACAGACAAAAGCCCTTTAGACAAGAACATGTCTGAAAATATCCAATATAGTTCTGTTTTTCATTCTTTGATAGTGAGTTGAAAGTAAAAGGGCCTTGTAGGAACTACGTGTTTGAGTAATGTATACATTTCAGATGTTCTACTTATTTACTTTTATAGACTTTGATATTTAAACTGTGCTCAGAATAAACACACATTTTGGGTATAGAAACTGAGCAGAAAATGTAACCGTTCACAAAGTTATCACTCTAGAATTGGTAGAGTTTTCCTAATTCTAAAGATAATACTAGATAACTCTTCAAGTTGTAAACTGCATTTCAGAGTGACTAAGAAGGGATCATTCTCATGAACCACTTTTGATCTCCATTCTTTAGAACCAAGCTCAAACTATGCAAATTGTCTGAAAAGTATACAATGACATTAAATAAGAACTCATGTCAATGTGGCACATTATTGTGTAATAATTAAAACAATACTATGGGTCTATTATTCCTCCTTGTAATGTAGATCAGTGGAAATTTAATGTTAATCAGTTGAAGGTCAAATATGTGTATAAATTGATTCTCTGATTGATGAGTATGTAACCTGATTGGTGATGTAAGAAAACATGGAAATTCTGTTTGCAGTAGAATATGTGTAATGAGTCACTTATATATAAAAGTCTTATCTAATACTGATGTTTTATCTTTTCAAGGAGATTATATTACAAGACAGTTCATTTTATTATTTTTTCAGAAATACTTAGCAAAAGATACTTTGCAGAATCTTGTCTGAATAGTCTATGCTGCTGTTTTTGAGAACTCTGCATACTTCATAATGTCCTTGAACCATTCTAGACTTGAATGTTGTGCTGTAGAAGCCAATGTGGTGTAGCAATTAAGATGATGGTCTAGCCTTACATGAATATAAAAACATC
The DNA here is from genome assembly GCA_009733165.1 of Naja naja. Lineage (NCBI taxonomy): Eukaryota > Metazoa > Chordata > Lepidosauria > Squamata > Elapidae > Naja > Naja naja. The sequence continues at coordinate 22,478,697 of CM019151.1, read as the reverse complement.
ATATAAAATATTAAATAAAAAAGAAAATAATAAAAAAATAATAAATAATAAATTAATAAAATAGTAGTCACCCACCCACCCCACTCAGTGACAACACATATTCATAGAAGACATTTAATAGGCTCCATCCTGCTTTGGGTTCCCCAGACCCGCTGGCAGAACCATGTCTTCAGCACCTTCCAAAAGAGTGTTAGAATGGGAGCCAATCTAATCTCTGGGGGAATGATGTTTGAGAGAGAGGACCCACCACAGTAAAGGCTCTTATTCTGGATCCCACCAGATGTATTTCCCTGGGGGATGGGACCCACAACATACCTTGCCTTCCCCATCTAGTGGGTTGGGTAGATGTGACCAGCAAGAGACGGTCCCTGAGATAACCTGAACCCAAGCCATGAAGAGCTTTAAAGGTGACAACCAGCACCTTCAATTGCACCCAGAAACAAATTGACAACCAATGCTGTACCTGCAGGAGAGGAGAAACATGTGCACATAGAGCTCTGAACACATCTCAGACAAATGGCTGACCTATGTATTCTTGAAAACTTAGAGCACCATAACTTCAGAAAGCCATCCTATTCTATTGGTTAATAGATCTCACAGTAGAAAAAATATTCTCTGTTAAGTCTCCACCCATTAGTTCTTGTCTTGTCATAGGGTACAATGGAGAATTAATTCACAGTCTCTGCTCTGTGACTTCTCTTCATGCATTGGAAGACTGCTACCATGTCTCCTCTTAGCCTTCTCTTCCTTAGACTAAAGATATCAAGTTCCTTCAGCTGCTCTTAATCGGAATAAGCTTCTAAGCTTCTTACCATCTTTGGGGCTTTCTTTTGCACTCTTTCCAGTTCCTCAGGGACCTTTTTGATAGCAGTCACCATCAGGTTTACTTGGGCTAAATCTTCTCACTTATGTATATGACCTTCATCCAAAAACACTTCTTTCATAAAGGAAAGTAGTTCTAATACTTATATTTCTTCTGCTTGAAGAAAAAGCATGATTATGGGATCTCTTCTGTTTTTTCAATAAACCTTTTGCAGCAGAAGCTTCCACAAAACTAACAAATAAACTAAATATATATATAAATAAATGCAATTAGAGAAGCATTTAAAGATAATTGAATTGTGCCTGCTACAATTACCCCTGCAAATACACTCTGAGTCTTTCTATGACCTGACAGATCTAATTGGTAAAAATTCTAAAAGGATAATGCACCAATAAACATAGGATCTATGCTTAAGCAGCGATTCAGGAAGAGGTTGCTGCTGCTTACTTATTTGAGATGTATATGTATAAGAAAATAATTCAACCTTTTGCAGCTGAATCACAAATTGAGCTAATTAGAGAGCTGAATTAGAACATTCATCCTCAACCAGTGGCTTGTCTCTGGAAATTTCAGTGTTTTTCATTAGATCTTAGTGAAACCATTTGGATGGTTTACTGCTGTGCTCTGTTTTCCATTAGGAGGCTGAATGCACTTAAAGAAGCCAGAAGACACAAGTTTCAAACAGATTCAGTGGGATTCTCTAAAGGCAAGAAGAACAGGATGGCTTAAAGCTATTTTTCAATACATAGAAGAAGATACTGCATGACTGGACCATGATTCTATCAAAGCTTCCATGAGTAGTAGGAGATCCAAGGTAGGCTTCCATTCATAGGACATAGACCAAGGGTCTTCAAATTTGACAAGTTTAAGACTTTTGGACTTCAACTCCCAGAATTCTTGAGCTAACATGACTGGAGGAGGAATTCTGGGAGTTGAAGTCCGCAAGTCTTAAAGCTGTCAAGTTTGAAGACCCCTGACATAGACGTTCATTGGCTGAAGGCCTCTTCCAAATCTGAGAATGAAAGTATGGCCCTTTGATTTCTCTTTTCTTCTGCAATTATTCTGAACATCCTTGAATTCTTTCCAGAAATTCTTTGCAGAGAACATTTGAAGGAATCCCAAAGAGTTGAGAAGATAGTAGGAACTGAGATTTGAAAGTTCTTAAAACTACTCACACAGGATTACATTCAACTTTCTAGGTTAAATCCTGGGATTTGTGACCATGTTGCTAATTTTATTTTTCATTGTGAAAATTGCCAATACCTCATGTTTTAGATCAAGGGTCTTCAAACTTGGCAAGTTTAAGATTTGTGGACTTCAACTCCCAGAATTCCTGAGCTAATATGACTGGAGGAGAAATCTGGGAGTTGAAGTCCACAAGTCTTAAAGCTGTCAAATTTGAAGACCCTTGTTTTAGAGCCTATGTAGGTCCAGAACTATTTTGACAATAAAGATGGTGAGGAAAGCAGCTGGCTTTTTTTACATTCATTATTTCTTTCTTTAAAAAAAATCTTCAGTAGAGGAAAAGAAAGAGACTGATGGGTGCTAAGGAAAATATTGTCTTCCTTTAATGCAGATACTCCAACTGGTTTTTCCCATTTATCACTTGCTCCTGGGATGGTCTTAATACAGGTAGTTCTCAACTTATGACCACAATTTAGCCCAAAATGTATGTTGCTAAGTGAGATATTGGTTAAGTTCTTAAATTAGTAACACGGTTGTTAAGCGAATCTGGTTTCCCCATTGACTTTGCTTGTCAGAAGGTCGCAAAAGGAAATCACATAACTCTGGGATACTGCAACCATCATAAATTAGTAGTAAAGTATCCAACGCACATGTTGTAAAGCACATGACCATGGAGATGCTGCATATTAAAATTTTCAGTCCCATTGTAACTTTGAACAGTCACTAAATGAACTGTAGTAAGTGGAGGACTACTTGTATAAAGCTTTTGCTGTACCAGTGAACTATTGCCCTGTCCTCTCTATTCAGTTTTCCCTACAAGGAGGGTTCCACTTTCTAGAAATCAAAGTAAACTAGATGCAATTTTAAGCACATAGCCAAGAAAGAGATCTGGATTTGCAATGCATCTTTTCTTTTTTTAACCACAAAGGCACTGATTCAAATAGGAACCATTTCAGAGTGTCAACTCATAAAACATTTTGTATACACATTTTAGAGTTGTCAACAGAAAAAAAAGGGGGGGGCGAGTTTCAAAGAGCAGGAAGCAATGTGGAATTGAAAATACATTCCATTCATATTTTCTTCAGAGATTGATTAGATGACTGAAGCTTCTGCCACACAAAAATCTAATTGGAGAGCATGATTGATGACTCTTGGCTATGGACGTGTTTCATTGGATGATACACCCAGAGGGGTGGGGGGGAAAGCAGGATCAAGGATGACAGTGAATTACGTATCTCAGAGTCAGCTATGCCCAGGCAAATGCCTGTGTGTTAGCTTCTAATAAATCCTTTGAAGTTTTGGGAGTGTGGCTTGAGGCTCATGATTTAATTGGAGTAACTGCTGGAATCCTGACACAGAGGTGTATTCAGCAGGTTCTGACCAGTTCTGGAGAACCGGCAGCAGAAATTTTGAGTAGTTCGAAGAACCAGCAAATACCACCTCTGACTGGAGATTTTACAGTAGCCTTCCCCTGCCATGCCCACCAAGCCACGCCCACAGAACCAGTAGTAAAAAAAATTTGAATCCCACCACTGAACCATTTGTATTATGTTCTTACTAAAAACCATTTTCTCTGGCTTGGGGATGGAAGGGTCTGTGCTTATGCCTCCATTTGCTTTCTAATTTTGTTTTAGAATAATGCTGACATCTTATAAAATATATAATTGAATTATATATGAAGCAGGGTAATGTAGTGATTGAAGAAGCTGGATTATGCCTAGGAAGTTGCAAGTCCATTTGTAGCTTTAGAAGCTAGCAGGGTAATTTTAAGCCAAATAATATTTCTTGATTCAACTGACTTCAAAGGCTAGTTGTTGTGAGTATAAAATCAGAAGTGATGGCATTATGTTACACCCACTTGAGCAGGGTGTAACAGAAGTGGAGCAGGATATAAATCCAATACATAATGCATCTTCACTGAACCACATAAAAGAAATGTAAAGATGGCATTTTCAGATAACGAAGGTCTTGTTTCAATTATTAATTCTGTAGCATGGAATGGAATTCTCCAGTTTAAAAAGGACCCAGAGCTAGCCAAATGTTACCCAACATTATTTAAAATAATAAAGTAATATCATAAAAGATAATTCCTCAGCATGGCTGGCTGAGGAATTCTGGAATTTGAAGTCCACAAGTCCTAAAGTTGTCAAGTTTGGGACCCCTGGTTTAAAGGCCAGAAGGCTAGAAACTAGGAGACCCCGAATTCCAGTCTTAGCCTAGGCATGAAGCGAACTGGATGACTTGGAGCCAGTCACACACTCTCAGCCCAAAAATATGACAATGGCAAAACCATTTACAAAAATATCCCTCCCTCAAACTGTATGGAGTCACCAGGAGCCAAATCTGACCTGAAACAATAATACTAATATCTTGGTTTTATTAAAAAAGAAGAAGAAGAAGTAAAGCTCAGCCGATCACCGTAATAAGTTTGGATATATCATCTGTGACAAAGTTATGGAAGACTGGGCAAAAATGACATGTTCCAGGTAAATCTCTTGAAACAGATTGTGTTATGCAGAAATATGAAGAGAAAAATGCATGGTATTCATGAAACCTATTCCCCTTTTTTAATGGAAGTTTCTAATAAAATAATTTTATCTGAGAAACAGTAACAATTTCATGCATCAATTATTCATAATTTTGGGGAGCTCCAAAGACTGTATAAACTTTGAAAAATGCTATTCATCCACTTGAACAAAGCCGTAAAAAGCATACTACTTTTTTGTTCCTTAAATTATGTAGTGAATTGGTTACAATTCACTGCATAATTTGACCTGCCCTTCACTTATGGCCAATTATTTTAGAGACATAAATGATTTCTTCCCATTAATGCTCAGTTTACACTACTTAGCTTTTAAAATATATAAGGAAGGCAAATGGTTTAATTCTTGATCAGAGATGACTCCCTTAGGTTAGCTATAGTTACTTCAGTAGAAGTGGGATACTAATGCCCAACTGCACTTAAATATATTCAAAGAAAATAAGCAAGTTATTACAGTGATAGAAGCAGAATGAAAGGATTCATATTACCTTAAAAGTCTTTTTAAGACTTCAAAAGAGGCATTTGGGGGTAAGTGGCATGTTTGCTACTGTTAATAAACATATATTTGGGCTACTTTGCATGACAACAAGACATCCAAACATATTCTATATGAATTTTTTTTTTAATTACATTTATATGCCACCCTTCTCCAAAGACTCAGGGCGGCTTACAATTTTTGGAGCACAACCCAATGCACTCAGCAATAGCCTTCATTCCATTGTATATGCCTGCTTATTACTAAGCAGCATTTTTACAAGGTCAGCTAATTGCCCCAACAATCTTGGGTCCTCAATTTACCTACCCCGAGAGGATGGAAGGCTGAGTCAACCTTGAGCCTGGTGGGATTCGAGCCTACAGTAATTGTAGACAGCTGGATCTTAAGAGCAGGCATTTAACAGCCTGAGCCACCAAAGCTCATGGGTAAAGAGCTAAAACCTTTATTTTCAAGCAGTGATATCAGTATGGCCATGACTCTTCAAATCACTTTGATTTGACTTTCTTCTTTCTGAGATCAAGGTTTATGGAAGGGGAATGAATTATTACACTCAGAATTCTTTTACCTTTATGTCCTACCACAGATCTGATGAAATGCATACAAATCCATGAACCTGTTTTGTGGGTCTCCAGAACTGTGTAACATATGATTTCAGTGACAAATAAAAGTCATATAATCACTGTCCACATTTTTTTGTAAAGTAAGAAATAAAATAGACGGCCCTCCTTTAGGTAATCATCACTTTTTACTTAACCAAATAAATAAACATCTGAAGACATGAGGGATGAGGCCAAAACCTCAAGGGAGGTTCCCCCCCCCAAATTGACCTTTCCAACTGGTGACTACATGGAAATGTCTTTTTATTTTATTTATTAAAGTTTTATGTCACCCACCTTCCCTATAAGGTGATTTTGGGCAGCTATGTTACTTTCATAGCTATATTTTATTGCTCTTCTGGAGTTTTGTTTTGTATTGTTGATTTTACAAGTCTACTCCTGTAGCTCTCGTATCTTTCATTGGTTTTACTCAAAGATTAATAAGGTCTGTCCCTAATAACCTTTTTCAAAAGCAGTCAAGCTCAGATACCTGCTGTGAAGCAACTTATTTACAAAACTGCAGTATGGTAGTTTATCGAGACAAAAATAATCAGGATTAGCACACAGCTAATACTTATCTCTCCTAAGCAGTTCCGTCTATAAAGTATTTCTCTATATTGAAGATTGGTGGTCAGGCCTTATAAATGGCTATGTACTTTTACTGTAATCTGAATTGCCACAAACCAACTTTGTATGACAGCAGAATTTTCCTCTCCCTTAATTTGGAATTTTGCTTTCCTGAACAATAAAAGCACCTGTCAAAGGCAATTCACGAAGAGGTTAATAATTACAAAGATATTTATGAAATCCCAGTCTCAATATGCATTTACCAACACAGATTATTAGGAATTGCTTAGTTAAAGGAAGAAAAAGAGACACCTGCTGGCTGAGAAAGTAATAAAAGCCATCATATCAACTGTTACTGAGCAGACAGTGTCTGGTGTTGGCAAGAGCAGGTCAAATTATCCTCTAGAGGCTAAATCAGCAAAATCTGGGGCTCTGGCAAAATCTGACATTAAGTGATTAAGACAGCAGAATAAACCTTTTTAAAGAGTGGGAGAAAAGCCAGTATTGGTTCTAAATCCCAGATATTGGCTAAAGCAGGGTAAAAGCCCCTAACATTGATAGTAAATATCAGCACAATTCCTCACCTTTTTCATAATAATGTAAGATTGCTACAATGGCCTTTTAAAAATGATATCTCCTGTTACTTTTATTAATTTTCACATTGGTTATTTTGTGATATGCAGAACTACAAGCTGTTCTCCAAGTGATTACATAACATGTGGAGTACAAATATAAATATAACGTTTATTTCTGGCATTTCATAATTGCAACAATCTTTTTTTTACTCTTGGTATAGGATACTGCTTCATAAGACCTCTCTTCTGTTTAAACCATAATATGTTTTGTCCCTGTTTCATACACATACACATGCACAAAAACATGTTTAATGCTGATTAAAGCTTCTGAAAAAGTGTGCCTTGAATTAAACATCCTTATTTTTCTTATATCTCAATTGCAGGATTCTCACACTGCATTTACTAAATGGTTTTACTATTCTGTTCAAACACAGTAGGCTAGCCACTGAGGACAAAAGGAAAATATGAATCTTCCTGCAATGAAAATGAAATGAAGTGTGAACCTTCTTGGAAATGAAAATACTAACATTGTCCAATTAGTATCAAGTATCAATTGTTCTGATGTCAGTTTTAGTTTCCCTATGCAGAGTTGGCCTAGTTAATACACAAATATTTATTTCTTGAATTCTCAGCATCAGCAAATAGTAATGGAATATGTGAATATGGAATATACTCAGCATGTGAATAAGATAAGGCAAAATGACAGTTGTGTTTGTGATTTTTCAGCAGCAACTAATCCTTTAGACTACTGGTAGGGAAGTTGCAGATTACTTTTGAAGATTAGTCACTCTTAATATTCTTTGGGAGGTAAAATAAGCAAAACTTGGTCTTTCAATGTTTTCCTTTAAAAGGAAGGTGAAAATATCATTTTACTCTTGTTTTTTTAAGTTAAGTTTATTTTAAAAGTTATGCATTAACTTTTTTAATGCATTTCCTGTCCCAAAAATAGCAGGAAACCATGTTGCTGATTTTCAACAATTGGAATTGGATAGACTCTGGAGACCACAAAAAAGCATTCAATTCAGAGGGCTCAATTTACTCATTCTTTTACACACTTTGCAGATTATCATGTTTCAGATTTGTCCTTAAGGATAAGAACTTTTGAGTGTGTTCAAACTTTGTCTGAAGAGGATGCCCAACCTGTAACTCCAGACTGTACTATCACTAAGCCTCTGATCAGATTTCAAAGTGTCTCTGAGTTCCATTAGTTTTTATTGCATGAAATATGAATGTTAAATTAAACTCTATTCAGGTCCCAGTTCATCTTTGTCTTGTTAAATGTTGCACATCTTGATCTGAACAATAGTGTTTTAAAAAAAGGTTTTAATCTTCGCACACCTATATTTATGAGGGGGGGAGTTTCCTTTGTAGGATTCTGCATATAAGAACTGTAAAGCTTCACATACTTAACTTACATGATAAAAATAATCATGGTCAGTCAAAAATAACTATTAGAAATGAATTGGCTGGATGCAGTTTACAACAGCTGCAAGGGTCAGCATCTGTATATTTAAAATATTTAAAATATATATCAGGGTGTGCTTTTTGAAGAATAGAATAGAATGTAGAATAGAACAGAATAAAATAGAAAATAGAATACAGAATATAATACAGAATATAGAATATAATACAATACAATAACTTTATTGGCCAAGTGTGACTGGATACACAAGGAATTTGTTTCTCAGTATGCATAAATTCTCAGTATACATACAAAAACAAAGTGATAAGTCATAGATCATAAATCATAAATCAACAACAATTGATATATCATAATATATCAATAAATGAAGGTAGTAGCAAAGATGAGAGGTGAGAATGGAAGATGAGAAAGATGAAAAGATGAGAAGGATAATAGCAATACAGCCTACTACATAGGTAAATATCTTTAGGCATAAGACACTGTGGGAGTTAGGTGTTTAGCAGAGTGATGGCATGAGGGAAGAAACTATGTTTGTGTCCAGTTTTTTGGCATGAAATGCACTATAGCAGCATCTTGAGGGGAGAAGTTGAAACAGTTTATGACCAGATGTGACGGAACTGTATTATACTTCATAAAGTTAAACTTTCCACATTGCTACTATATATATGAAAATGATTCCCACTGAGATTAAAGCAAGTTTTAAAAATACATTCATTTTATCTAGAAATTAAGATCCACTACATTAAGGATGAAATATGAGACCCAAAAGTAATAAAACATGGACAGTATTACTACCGTACTAGCCTATGCTAAGAAAGAATGATTCTGAGAAAATGCACACTGCAATTTGAGTTACTAATTATGAATGAAATGCTTCAACCTATATAGGCAGTTCAACTTTTCAATTCCCATTTTAGACTAGCCACTATTTACAAATTTCCTTCTCCAAGTACAAGCAGAATCTAATCAACATGAGAAAATCAAGCCAGTCCTTTTAGGATGTTCAAATCAATCTGGTCTGGAAGTTCAGTGCCAAACATGTCACTTCTGTTTAGCGTGGAGTCTGAAGCTGAAGAGACAAGGTGTTTTAGGAAAGTTTGAAGTGCTTTTCTCGAGTTTGTTTCATATGTTTTTTCGCCTCCTCTGGTACTTTTTACTTTTAGGAGTTTAAGGTTGTTAAGAATTCAAGGTCCTAGGAATTGTTGGACAGTCTTTCCAATAGATTTCATTTTCCTCCCAATAATTTTACCCTGATCTTCATTGTTTAAGCATGTTAAATTGGAATTGTAACTACATACTTGCAATCAAAAAATAGGTGCATATTAAAATATACATTTTGAAAATTTGAAATATAAGATTTATGCAAGAGCCTTGGTGGTGCAGGCTGTTAAATGCCTAGCACTTAACTCCATTTGCCTGCAATTACTGCAGGCTCGAATCCCACCAGGCTCAAGGTTGACTCAGCCTTCCATCCTCTCGGGGTAGGTAAATTGAGGACCCAAGATTGTTGGGGGCAATAAGCTGACTTTGTAAAAATGCTGCTTAGTAATAAGCAGGCATATAGAATGGAATGAAGGCTATTGCTGAGCGCATTGGGTTGCGCTCCCAAAATTGTAAGCTGCCCTAAGTCTCCAGAGAAGGGCGGCATATAAATATGAATTTTTTAAAAATGCATAAAGGCAAAATTAAATAAAATTTGTCTCTAGTTTTTGCAAGATTTTCCCCCATCCCAGCTTCACAAGCATTCCATTTTGATCAGTAACTGTCTTTTTCATGAAAGTATTTATGAGATTTGATCTTTGTGACCTCTAACTCATATACTCTATTTTACATTTGGACATGCCAATTGAAATTTAGCCTCTATTCTCTCACTTGTCCCTAATTTTCTTAAAAAGACCTCAAGTAAAAAAAAAGAGGGGGGAAGGGACCAATACATTATCGATGCATATTTTGTGAGAGGAAGTGGGTCTCCATGCAAACTCAGGGCTTTTCTGCATTGCTAATCGAGTGCCTTCCAGTGATGGGATTCAAAAAGTTTTACCACAGGTTTGGTGGGCGTGGCTTGGTGGGCACACTTTGTGCATGTGCACACACTTTGCGTGCATGCACCAAACATGCACTTTGCACAGGCCAGAGGCATTTACACAAGTGCAGACACGTTCCAACTCACCTCCTGCAAGCCTGCCCTCTCCCAGTTGCTTCAGCAGCTGCCACGCACAACACTCTGCTGTACCGTGCAAAGCAGCTTCACTTCAAAAGCAGAGGATAAAGGTGTGTATGGGAGCCCAGGCAGGTGGGTGGGCCCAACAGCAGAGTGGTGGAGAGAACCAGTTTGGTCTCCACTGCTCATCACCTCTACCAGCTCAGCAGAACTGGGCCAAACTGGTACAATATTACCACTGGTGCCTTCTATCCACACTGAGTCAGATGAAAACACTGAGTCAGATGAAAGTCTCACTGATTTTTGCCTCTATTATCTCTTTCAAGCCACTACAGTTATCTGACTTCTGTCCAAGGTGATGGATGATAAAATCCATTGTACATCTTGAGGCTGCCTTTGAGAAGACTTAGAAGAAGAAGGAAAATGTTTCTTTAATAATGTTGCAACCAAGAACAATATAATTATTTTTCACAGGTAGGATAGAGACAAGATAATGCAATGTCATGTAGACTTGCAGGTTTCCTAGGGCATATTTATACCATGGTTAGGTACAAGTAATAAGTCATGTGTAGGGGTTTTTCAAGGCCTGTGTGCATTGAGTCAGTGTTGTCTCCTGGCAATAGCCTGCAGAAGTCACTGCAGTTTTCTTGGCAAAATTTTCAGAAGTAGCTTGCCATTGTGTCCCCCTTCGTAGGGCTGACAGAAAGCATTTGGCCCAATGTCACCCAGCCTGGCTTCATGCCTGAGAGGGAATTATAATTCATGGCCTCTACTTTCTTGTGTCTAGTACTTAACTACTACACCAAACTCATATATGGTCTAAATGAAATTAAAATGATTTTTTTTAATTAATGGGTATGTTTTTGGTACACTTTTGAATTTTTATCATGGAATTCTGTGATTACTCTTGTGAATCTAGCAATATATAAATGAAACAATTAAATAAACCTCAAGATGATTGTGATTAAAATCACCTCAAGATGATCGTGATTAAAATCTCATTGATTTCAGTATCTTTATTTTGAATGAATGAATGAATGAATTCTTTATTGGCCAAGTGTGATTGGACACACAAGGAATTTGTCTTTTATGTACACTGAGAGCATATGCTCTCAGTGTACATAAAAAGAAAAGACACATTCATCAAGAATCATAAGGTACAACACGTAATGATAGCCACAGGGTACAAATAAGCAATCAAATCATACTAGGAAACAGTCAATATAAATCATAAGGATACAAGCAACAAAGTTACAGTCATACAGTCACAAGTGGGAGAGTGGGGTGATAGGAATGATGAGAAGATTAATAGTAATAGTGTTGCAGACTTAGTAAATAGTTGGATAGTTGAGGCAATTATTTGTTTAGCTGAGTGATGGCATTCCGGCAAAAATTGCCATTGTGTCTAGTTATTCTGGTGTGCAGTGCTCTAAAGCATCATTTTGAGGGTAGGAGTTGAAACAGTTTATGTCCAGGATGTGAGGGGTTGGGTTAGGGTTTTATGCATAACTAACCTGGATCCGAAGTTGGTGTGTACACATGCATAACACGTGGGATTAAATACACACTATATACATTACAATTTGCATCATCATCATCATCATCAACATCATCATCATCCTCGTCATCATCTTAAATGTCAGTTCTTATGATGAAGACATTTAAAAGTGGCACAAAATGACATTTCTGGCTGTTTTCTTTTTTTTTAAACAAGTTTTATTCAATTTTCCACATTAATAACGTCTCTTTTCAGTAAACAGCATGATTACAGGTTTGACATATACATACAAATATGACCATAACTACACATTCAGTTTTTATATTCAATTTCTTATCTTAACAATGTTTTTATATATTTTCTATTTTATCATATTGTTCCAAATGTTTATCTCATATTTAATTCACATATATTAACTTCATAATTATTATATTTTAATACTTTGGCTGTCACATTTGTATATTCCTCTTAAATTCTAATTTATAACACTCCTTCTATAAATTGGTTTCCCCCCTGAAATAATTTAAGTGCACCACCTTTGAGTTACATATTCTTCCATTAAATATTAACATTTTATTACCTAACACATTAAAATTACTAATCCCATTTAAGATTATATAACATATAAATCAGGTTCTGCATGGTTTCCCCTTTCTAATTTTAATTTCATAAAGTTTATCTACAATTTCAGAAAAAAAGGACATATTAATCTACTCATTTAATAGGCCTTGATGTTAACTCCATTTCATCTCTCGTCCTATATCATTTCATTTATTTTAATATATTTAAGATATTTCAATGTGTTCAATAAACATATTTCATTATTTATTACAATTATCTTTATAGGTAATAAAGAGCATAAAATGCCATTATCAATGAAATAACAATTAGTCAACCCTAATGCCAATTTCACCTTCAACTCTCCTCCTATACTATTACATTTATTAATTATTCCATTCATACTTAAATCAAGAGAAATGAAAAAGAAAATCAGCATTCCAATCCTCAGAAAAGAAAAAAAATCAATATATTTAATAATCATGTTCCATATGTTCATTATATTTATTTCTTATATATAAAGGAGGAGAGCTTTACCAAAAAAATAACACTTCTATTATCCATCTTCTATGTCCCCTTTTCACAACTAAAAAATTATCTATATTGTTCTGTTACACCTTACCCTCTCCCAAGGTTATTCAACCATTATCTCTGTGTAAGTTTACTCCCATTTTTTCAAATTTCCCATATTCCTTTATTCCCAGATCTTGTTTCTTCTGCCTTCCATCCCCTAACATTTCCCCTTTTGTTATTTCACTCCAATTTTTAACCCCTTCTCTTTTTGACTATCTTCCACCCTTCAAATTTCTGCTGATTCTTTTCCCCTTTTTTATTTTCCAGATATTTCCCTCTTTAATCCATTTCTCAACCTTCTGATATTTTTCCCCAATTCTTTTCCTCTTTCCCTCCGGATTCCTTTGTTCTCGATCACAATAGTTAAAGATGGCCCCTTCTGGAATTTGCTCCATCTCTTCTTCTATACTTTGTTGTTCATACTCTGCAACTGCCTCTTCAAGAAATTTAAAAACGGGGCCAAAAGTTTCACCTTTTTCCTGCAAGGTTTTCTTAATTTTACCCAGTTCCAGTTTTAGTGCCTGAAAGGATATTTCCATTTTACAATTTTTTATTTAATCCAATTGATGTCTTTAAAATTAATTCCCCAAAAAACCCGGCTTCTGTTTCTTTCTTCTCAGCTTTCAGTCCTCAGTTAGTCCAATACCAAGTCCATAACGAAATCAGCAATTAATCCAAAAGCAAAGTCTTCATATATCTTTCTTTACTTCAATATTTCAATTTTCGGAAACTCTTATTTTATTATGTCAGTTTTCTTTGTATTTTAGGAGACAGGTTCTTTAAAGAAGAGTCAAGTTAAGTTTGACTCAGATGGCACTCTTTGTTCTAACAAATCCACAGCTCCTCTTTTCTTTTCCTTCCCAGTTATTCAGAGCTTTTCAAGCCACACAATCCCACAAAAAAGATTGAATTGATATACATTTCCTCCTTAACAGTCTTTAGCAGTCTATAAATCAGCTTAAATTAATGCTTAAATGAAATCAAAATATACTCATCTGGAGTGGCTGTGTAATTTCTTTATGGCTTCTACCTCTCTCAGCTCGAAGCTCTGTCCTTTCACAAAGAATTCACACCTTTTTTTTTAAACCTCTTTCAGTTTGCAGCTGAATTCTTTCTTAAGAATGCTTTGTAGTGTTAATCCAGAGGATAATTTCCAGTTGATTATTTATTCCCGTATTTCATGCTGTCTGCTTCTTTAATTCTCTCCTGCCCAATGCTTCTTCTAGTCTTATCCTCCCTTCGGGGTGGCCATTAAACCACTGCTTCTGGTGTCTTCAGGAGGAGCTGTGCCAGTCCAGGGAGGGGATTTGCAACTCCCCTCCATCTGGCTGACAGTTTCCCCTTCCTCCGCCACCCCTATGAGGCAGCTTCTGCCCAGATCTAAAAGATCAGGGCTCTCCAATGCCGAAGCACAAACCAGGCCATGGACAATCACGGAGAGGTCTGTTCTCAGGGAGGCTCAAAACCAGAAGTCCCCATTTCTGACTGTTTTCAAATAGCCTTACTTTGAATGAAGAATTACTCATTGACCTCATGCTTCAAGATAACTCTTTTTAAGGAGAATACCTTTTAGCTTCCCTTAGCAACCAGTCTGATTTTCTACTTCCTGATATTCCTTTGTTGTTTCCTCCTTCTCAGATTGCATCCTTTCCTGAAGGATACAGCTTTTTCCTACTAAAATGACATGTACTTTGCATTATTGGTGATGAGAAATCATCGATATGTACAGGCAGCATATATTTTATGAAGTGGACATTTATTCTTTTAGTGTTCAAAAGATGTATCAACAGTTCTTAAGAGGTTCTGTCCTGTATTTATTTAGGATTTGCTTCTTGATGTTTGCTAATTAGTGTTACACGACAGAGCCCTAGAATCTTCATCAGTGGTCCTTCTGGAAAAGAAAGGGGAAATGTAATAAACACCACAGTAACAGAATTGTTGCTGGCTGGCTTGTGTTATTTGTTTCCCTCTGCTACAGAGTTCCAACTAGAGGTGCTAGTTTTGTGCCTTGAATGTGACTGACACATCTGTGAATGCAATGCGTCACCTGCTGGTTCAGGATCTGTTGCCTCTTTTGGAAGGCTTTGGAAAATGAATGGCTTCACGTTGACTTACTGTGAGTGAGATAAATGAGAAAAAATAGCAACAGAAACAACGCCACTAAAAGTGCCCTAAATATTATGGCACAATTTGATGTGCAAGTGATTTTTGAGAATATAATCAGACATCCACATTCTACTCTAAGTCTATTAATTATGGCAAACATACCACTTAGAGGAGAATTTGCTTCTTTGAGTCATTAATATTCACTGTCGGTAACAAGAACAACAAGAACAACCCTGCATAAGTTCTGTCATTGTTGTCTTTTATTTCATCTCTTAGCAAGGTGGAGTAGCAGGGCTGGACATTTATAAAGGTCTATTCTGACTTGTGAAATTAATCACTTTTGTTTCCTCAATATTTGTCCGGTTTCTGAGAGACTTCAGCCTGTTTTCTGCATATATTTGCTATACTGATATTTCCTTAATTGTTTAAGGAAAGGCACACATCAAGATAACTTTGAATTTATCTCAATTCCTACACATACTTGCTACAGTTTTTTACATTCGAAAACAATATATTATATACAAAATTTGTAAAAAGAACTGGAGATATATATTCCTGATTAGGTAACACTTTGTGCTTATAATGTCATATGAATTTTTCTATCCCAATCCGATCTTTGTTCATCAAAAGGCTTACAATTCAGGTTTAAAACATAACTCGTTGACCTTTCTCCATTTGACTTTAAAAGTACTTAATTCTCTCTTCTCCTTAATACTTCTATTCCATTTACACCATGAAATCCTTATCATTACATTCTTGTTGCCAGACTTTATTATTGCAAATTCTCTGACCAATCAAAGCACTTCATACAATAAAAAAAGTTTGTCAATCGAAAGGTAAAGAAGAATTATGATTGATTGGGCAATGTGGTATCATACTGTTATCCTTCAATTCTGAATCCCCCCCCCCAAATATTCACTAAGCCTGCATTCTTGTCCCTTTTCTGTTTAAAGTTTACATCATTATTCAAGCTTACAGAAGCAGAAATGGCATCCTCTCCCTCATCAAATTGTGGTACAATATCTTTGTTTTCCTATGCTTCACTTTTCTATGCTTTTCATACTGACCTTGATTCTCTCTTTATCCCAAATAACCCTTTGATGCAGGCAGCAAGTATTAACTGAATACTGAATATTGCTTTACTGAAGTATTGATAAAGATGCTGCTTTTTACTTAGGGACACTGTCAGCATAAATTGACTCTCTGAGACTTGCCAGTTGAGGTTCAGACCGTTAAATATCTAGCCCTTATCTTCTTGAATATCTCATTCATAACATGGGACCAAGAGGCTGCCAATGCAAGAATTAGATACCCTAGCAAAGGTGGAAATATCAAAGTCCCAGTTGGTAGAATACAATGCTGAAGAATTATTATTTTTGATTTGTTCCTAGTTCCATGATTATCTTTTATTCACCTGTTGAATTCTTCCCAAGGGTGTGGGATAGGCAGATATTGTATTTTCATGGTGTTAAATGATCGCAGGATTTAAGCTATTCCATGTAAAGCTGTTGTCATGCCCCAGTTGGAGACTGACTCCAAAGAAGAGGAGGAGCAGCCAGCAGGGTGTGGGAGTGTGGCTCCAGAGGGGGTGAAGGAGGCTGGGGAAGAGCAGAGGCCAGCTGAGCCCTCTGAGGAGGATCCAGGCCCATCTTCTATCCACCCTAGAGCATGCAGGGAGGAGAGGATCAGATCAAAGTGTGCTCTACTCGGGAGGAGGAGGCCATGATCCTCCTCAGGGCTTGCAGCTGGGAGCTCTGTATTTAAGTCCAAACATGCGTAGTCCGGCTGCTGGAGTCAAGGTTAACGTTTACTGCTTAAAGAAGGTTTATCTTGTTTGGCGTTCTTCCAGTAGTTTGTTCCTGTTTATTTTCCTGAAGTGGGCATTTATCTATCCTGGACTGTCGAGGGACTATATTGAGGTGGTTTGGTTTTGGTTTCTTCTTTGTTATTAGCATTTTAAAGTAAGAACTGTGTTTTTTGCTTTTTGAAATATTCTTTTGACTCCCCACCCCCTGGAACTAATTATACAGTGAAGGCATTAAAGGACTGAGTTATATTTTAGAGTTTATTCCATTGCTGAGCTACTCTGGGTCATCACAGCTGTCCTTTGCCATTGATTAATTGACTGATGTTGTCATTGCCAATGGTTTTCAAGTACTGTTCCGGATGTGTTGGGATTGCATTCAAGTGTTCTGTTACTATTGGTACTATCTTTGCTTATTCTTTTGCCACAGTCATTCCACTTCTATTTGCAGATCTTTGTATTTTGTGATTTTCTCCAACTTTCCCCTTCTCTCCTATTGTCTTCTGACATATCCTCTATCCAGAAATTTTTTTGTGTCTTTCTTAACAATACTTGTTAAATCTGGATATTGTGTGGTAGATGCTTGTCTGTTGGAAAGTCCCAGACTATTTTAGCTTTTTCAGGATTCATTACTTCACCAATTTTTTGGTCCAACCATTTTTGCTTGGAGGCAAAGGGTATTTCTTGCAGATATTCCAATATATCATCATCATTATTATTATTATTATTATTATTATTATTATTATTATTATTACATTTTATTATGTCTTTCCCATTTTACCAAATTTGGCCATGTTTGGGAGCCCTTCAATGGTAGCTCATTGAAATGTGTTTTGCTAACTACTCTATTTTCTCTTGGGGAAGAAAAAAAGAATTGCTAAAGATTTTTCTTTCTCTGGTACCTTTATTCTATTCTAGGAAGTTAAACAAGCACTTTTTGATTTAAATGCTCACAATGATTGAACCCAATTCTCCCCTTATTGGTTCAAGGGCCCCTTTCATTGTCTCTTTTGGTCCCCACAGTTCTTTCCATAACTTCATTTCTGTCAAACACAGAACAGCATTCATGCTAGCAAGATTTAATTACTTTTTATCTATGCTGACAGACAGAATAGCAATAGACCTATATGCCACTTTACAGTGCCTTACAGCCCTCTCTAAGTGGTTTACAGAGTCAGCATATTGCTCCCAACAATCTGGGTCTTCATTCTACCCACCATTCTACCCAAGGAGGGAAGGCTGAGTCAACCTTGAGCTTTGAACTGCCAAATTGCAGGCACCCGGCAGTCAGCAGAAGTAGCCTGCAGTACTGCACTCTAACCACTGTGCCACCATGCCTCAGAAAGTTTAATCATATCCCCTACTAAGAGAACTTGCTCGGGATCTGCAACTAAAATATTTGCTCAGGTTTTACTCCATTGCTTCCTTTAGGGTAATTCATATTTATTTATTTATTTTAAAGATTTGCGCCTCCACCTTAGTGGAACAAGAAGAAGAAGAAGGGCAAGTAGAGAACACCCTGGCTTGATAACATAAACCTGATACAAAGTTGAACATCCAACAATTGAAAGAAGCTGTGCTTAACAGCGCACTACCAAGAGCATGTGCCTATAAAGTCGCCAAGATTTGGACATGACTATGTGGTTAAAACAACAACATATATGTCCATCTTAAACACAATGCTGGATGGTTCTCACCAATAAAACCCAATAATTGTAAAAACATAACCCATAAAATAAAAATCAAAAACAAGCAAACAAATATGTGGCTTTTCAAATGTCCACTTCTGAACAGCTACATAAGACAGGGGTCTCCAAACTTGGCAACTTTAAGATTTGTGGACTTCACCTCCCAGAATCCTTCAGCTAGTCATGTTGGCCTGGCAATTCTGGGAATTGAAGTCTACAAGTCTTAAAGTTGCCAAGTTTGGAGACTCCTGGCATGACAAATTAGCCAGAAAAAGGACATAGTTTGTTTCATGTCCTGATACGCTCCATTGGAAGTCTGGGACCTAGCTTTTTCTTTAAAGGGATAATTTCAGATGTAGTAGATCATTTCCTCCAAACTGTTTTCATTATATTGCTTCTTTTAGTTGTTTATTTATTTATTACTACTATTGTGTTTTTGGGGGTTCTTTCACTTTAAGTCAGTAAAATAATCTTAGAATTATGTGTAACCTCTTACAGCTTTCTCTGACTGTATTACTGAATTTCATTTGATCACTGAGCAGTCAATTTGAGACCTGTGTTGTATCTCCAAAGTGTGCTTGTATTGTTAAAAAAACAAAGAACCTGAGAATTCACCCGTACTTATGACATATGGGTAAAAATGACATTTTCTAGGCTAAGTTAATTACAAACATATACATACTCAACATTTCCAGAACACATAAAATTGCTAAGAACACTCAAAAAATTGCATGGTAAGCAAAGGATGGGAAAGGGGGTATTTTGAAGCAGGAGAAATTCTGTGACACAAGGCTAAAGAGACATAACACAGAAGAAGAAATAAACCATAGCTTTATTTTAACAAGTAACCTTTATTGTAAGACATAGTTCTTTGTATTCCCAATAAGACATCATTGTTGTAATACTATGACTTTACCTTCCTACCTTTGATCTCTCAAATTACATGCATATTTTAAGGGCCTATCGAGGGACTTCACTCCCTATTTTTATAGACTGATTGGCTCTGGTCTTTTGTATAGGTTAATAAAATTGCAATTTGTGCCCTATTGATGGATAATTGGATAATTTGGTCTTTGTTCTGAAATAAAGTTATCCAGTTTCTCCTACCAGTAAATTAAAACTAAAAAAAAACTCTGAGAAAAACACAAACCCTCAGAGATGCCCACCCTTTTGCAATGTCATTGTGCTTACCATAATCTTTTATCCTCCTCCCCAGGATATATGTTGGTTAAGTACATCTCCTAGTAACTGAAAGGTCAACCACTACATAAAATTTTGACAGGACTCAAGAATGAAAATGTTGGGCAACCAAAGGATTCCAATCTCTGCCTGCTGAGTTATTTGATTTAACATTTAGTAAATAAAAAAAGATCATACAGGAAGGTTTATAGGACCAGATTCATATTTCAGTGCCAGAAATATCCTCCTGAAGGTCATAAGGTACAGCTTCTTTTCACAGCTTGATGTCAGAGATCAGATGGTGAAGTGAGAAAAGCCTGCACATGCAAAAAATTATAAGATGTAAAGAAGTGAGATCAAGCACTTATTCAGAAATAAAATCACACATTGAAAATGGTAGGCTCTTTATATTGACTCTGTTGGAATTTAGCCCATGCTATTAGCCTGTAATTTCTTAGTGGAGGTATCTTAAAACTTAACCTTGGGGAGTGTGTAATGTCTCCAGCTTCAGGTTCACATTGTGAAATGGAATAAAGAGAATAGCAATAGCATTTAGACTTATCTACTGCTTCATAGTGCTTTACTGCATGCTCTAAGCAATTTATGGAGTCTGCATATTGCCCTCAACAATATGGATCCTCATTTTACTGATCTCTGAAGGATGGAAGTCCACCTTGAGCTGGTCAGGACTGAGCTCCTGGCTGTGGGAAGAGTTAGCCTGCAATACTGCATTCTAACCACTACAACATCAGGGCTCCTAAAGCCCCCAAATTGATAAGTAAACCATTTTTTCCCATTGGGATTGCATAGCAATATGTAACTCTATGTAACAGTGTATTTAGCACTTTGGGCTGTAATAAACATTACATATCTACCATACAAGCATCTTTTGAACAGAATGTGATCAAATTTGAATGAGAAACATGACAAAAAATGACAATTCAACAGAATGTGTGTGTGTGTGTGTGTGTGTGTGTCATTTTTTAAATCAGTGACCAAATATATATATTGCAATAGAGGTTCTCTTTCAACTATCAAAATCTCTCACTTCTTCCCAAGAAAAATGTGAATGCAGAACTTTGTAACTGTGATTGAAGAGTTCAATAATAGCCTCATTTGTAGCTATCTTTGAAGGGCAAGGCTGTCAGTTGTTAAACTCACTATTACAATAATTTTCTAATCCTAACATTATTTTTAATATATAAGTTATAATAGATCTGCCTTTTCCTGTGTGTGTGTGTGTGTGTGTGTGTGTTGCCTTTTGCAGTAAACTGATATTCTAAAAAATAATTCACAACAGGAATGTCATGGAATCCCAGACATGAAGCAGAGAAAGTTCAACTCCACTTTTCAAGTTTGAAAAATCTGTTTCCAAGAATCCTGTTCACACTCTTAGAATCCATTATTAGCTCGACATAAACAATTTACAGCTAACATTTGAAGATTGCCTTTATATTTTAAAAGAAGGATTTTGGACTGATTGCTGCTGTACAATTTGACTGATTTCTATATTAAGAAATATAGGAAGTATGTTTTTTTGTAACTGTGCAACTCATGTAGAAAATTTCATTGTAGGACAGAGAAAGCTTTTTTCAGGATGTTCGAATGCAAAATGCTCAGCTTTATTTCAAACTGTAAGGATATTTCTGAAAAGTTAAAAATCGTCATCTATGATTCTAAATACACCATGCATCCTTTAAAAGCTTCAAGAGAATCTAATATGTAATTTGGAAAAAAATATGGACATGCTTACACTTGATTGATTGATTACATGACATCAAACTGGTGTCATTATCATTATCAGTGGGAGTCACTCAGAGCTGTGCTTTAAGGTGGGTGACCTTATAAATCTTTTCAAAAAATAAATAAAATAAAATAAACTTTTAAGCAACTACATAGATAAACATCTCCAGGACTACCTGTCTTTACAGATCTCTCAACAATGCAACCATCATCACTGTAATCTAGCCCATCCATCTTGCTCCTTGGATGTCTACCTGTTCTTTGCCTTTCCACCTTTCTCAGCACTATGGATTTTTCAAGGAACATGGATCTTCATATAATATGAATAGGGACATGGTGGCTCAGTGACTAAGATGCTGAGCTTGTCAATCAGAAAGGTCAGCAGTTTGGCGGTTCAAATCCCTAGCACCATGTAACGGAGTGAGCTCCCGTTACTTGTCCCAGCTTCTGCCAACCTAGCAGTTCAAAAGCATGTAAAAATGCAAGTACAAAAATAGGGACCACTTTGGTGGGAAGGTAACAGTGTTCCTTGCACCTTTGGTGTTTAGTCATGCCAGCCACATGACCATGGAGACATCTTCGGACAGCTCTGGCTCTTCAGCTTTGTAACAGAGATGAGCACCACCCCTTAGAGCCAGAAATGACTAGCACGTACATGCAAGAGGAACCTTTACCTTTACCTTCATAATATGAACATTATGTAATAAGTTGATCCTCTAGTCATTTGTGCTCTGAGTGAGAATTCTGGATTGATTTGGATGGGCTCAGTTACAGTGGTGATGAGTGCACTGCTAGGAAACCTGAAACAAAGGTTAGTGACAGATCGTCATGAAGAAAACCAGACAAAAATGATAACACATAATCAATCAATCAATCACATATGATTTCAAGATCTGGTAACAATAAGTCTTTCCCAAGATACCTAGACAAAAAATAGAGGATAAACAAAGATAGAGAAAGAGTGAGAGATATAGATTTTTAAAAAAATGCTGGCCCTTCTGCCTTTTATTATGGCTTAGCCACCATTATTTTCAGGTGTAAACTTCTCCATCTTCCTACCCCTGAAAAGATATCAAAATCAATGGCAGGTAATGCCTGACGTGAAGGATTAAAAAAAGAAAAGGGGGGGAGAGAGATTGAAATTCCACTTTTTAAGGTGTTAAGAAACTCAAGTCATATTTCCTAAGAGGAGTTTTTAAGTCTATTTTTATCCTTATTTTATCTGTTATCACCATAACCACCAGAAGCTGCTTTGAGATGCATTATGCATGTGTAACAATATAAGTTCAGGATTTAAATTCTTAAATTCTTTGTGGCATAAGATTTATTTTAAAATCCATTTAAACCTAATTTATGGATAAGAGACAGCAGTGAAAAAATTCTTCCAGTTTTACAACAAATAAGGCTATAATTCCATGCATACTTCTTTTATAAACTGGATGTCAAGATATGCAGTTTGCCCCTTTGAAAATAAAATAGTCTCTTGAATTTTTGGATGTAAAGCAAAGTTGTGTTTCCAGCATCTGCTTATGGATTAATGTATGTCTCCAAATCTCATTATTGGATTCAGAGTCAGAGTTCTCAATTGGAAATAGTTAACTGTATGTCATATTGCAAAATTTTGATAACTGAAACAAATGCTTGCTAAATATTTCTATGATCTTGCCACTTGTTAGCATGATTAGAATGTACCATAATGTTAGTGGGAGGCACAGCTTTGTTTCTTCACTTGGATGTTTTCTGTATTCTTAACAAACAGAGTAATACTTGAGTTGGCAAACTTCAACATTATTTCAGATTCACCAATTCTATGGAAAAGTGGAAGACAAAGACAACAGAGCCTTATAACCTCTCCAAATAACTAAAATTGCCATCTCAAAGTTTTCTCAAGACCAACAGATTCAAATTCTTCAATGATAACCTTGCCAGGCCATATCAGTCAACTCTGATTGACCTGTGTTACTGTAGTTCCTCTCAGAGGGAATGTGAATGAGTTTATTAGACAAATACTTTGAATAATTTCTCTCAGCAGCCCTTCAGACTTTTTTTAGAGCCTTTCTTCTTTATGTGGAGCAATACGAACAGAAAAAATAATTATGCTTTGCCACCTGTAATTATTAATAAAATTTCTTACCAGTGTCCAGTCAGGTTTGCTCTTCATCTTTCTTCAGCAGTGTTCTAGGCATCTCTTCAGCTGCATCACTTCCTGAGTTTTCCCAGGTTTGATCTAGTTTGAGATGTCTTAATCAATATATTCAAGTGGAGGTTCTTAGCCGATAACAACACACTGTGAGAATGTGGAGAGACACAGAGCCCAGCCCATCTGCTGGTATGTCAAATACATGTACCGATAATGACTTATTTTTGGCCAATGACAAAGCCGAGAAGGTGGCTTCATTCTGGCAATTTAAAGTTTGAAGAAGAAAATTTCATGAGTTCCCCTGACATGCATCAGCTGCCTTAAAAGATATGGTGCCATCCCTCCTAAAGAGATCCTCCATGGACCCTTTAGACTACACTGTGACAAACCTTCTCATTTCCATAAAGAAGGTTGGGATACAACTTAGACTTAGAGCATTTTAGGAATAATGGATCATCTGATTTTGATATATCATCCATGGTATCCTTCTGGGCTTTCAGTGATGTTTTTCTACAATTGTTTTGCTCTTTCCCAATTGGATAATTCCAGGAAATGTTAGAAGGAAGGTCAAACAAATAGGTGCTTTGCTCCCTTGTGGGGTTCATCTTTCTCCTTCTTGCCCCTACTTTTCAGTATCTAAATGAAGCTGCTGCGAGAGGTTTATCCAATAATTTGGAGTGATATGAACGTTATCCTTAGTCACAAAGTCAGTCAGATATTTAGACTAGATTTTGTACTTTTAACTATCTATTCAGTCCATCCCAAGAACATGGGATATATATTTGTTGTTGTTTGATAGTGTTAAGTTTGCATGAAGAGTCAGACGCGAGGAGTTCCAGCAGAGTTTATTAAGTGACTACAGCTCGAATAGACCCATCCTGGCTTGGCTACGGCTGCTTCTTATAGCCTGCAGCCGTAGCTGCCAGCCAATGGGAGTGCAGGGTTTCTTCCCGCACTATTTAAACCAATACCATTTGACATTTTACAAGAACAGTTCAAATAAACCAATAACATTCAAACCTACATACATAACACCCCTCCCCACTAGGTTCAGTCCATACCAAACCCCAACCTATCTAATGTATTCCTTTAAATAGGTGGGGCTCTTACGTGCGTTGAGACCTTCATGGTTCAGAAGCTTTAACGTTCTCACCCAGTGAGAAGGGAAATGTGTCTACTGACATTTCCTGTTGGGACTTCCTGAGGAAGAAGACCCTGTTAGACTGTTAGAATCTGGTCTCTCCTCCCAACCCATCTCCATTCCAATGTCAGCACCCAAGTCAGGTAGTGATGTGCAATCTTCCACTTCTAAGGATGGATCTTGGCTTTGTGACAGGGTTTGGGATGGTTCCTGTCGCAATGGCTCGTTACACATGGGGTTGATTCCTGTTTGCTGATTTTCCTCCTGTTCCCTCCTTCCCCTAGATGGAACATCAGGTGAGGGACCTAGAGAGGGACAGGGTTGATGTTCCTGAGGGAACCTGGATCTAAGTTGGTCAATGTGCCTGCTCCAGAGGAGGCCATCCTCCGTTTGTACCCTGTAAGAACGAGGGCCCGTGATGTGAGTTATTTCAGCAGGAATCCACAAAGGTTCACCTATAAGGTTCCTAGCATAGACAGAATCTCCCACACTAAAAGAACGAACTTTGGAAGTGGAATCCAGTGGTGCTTGAGTGCGTAAGTGGGATGAAGGCGGTCAAGGGGAGACCTAAGTTTCCTGCCCATCAACAACTCTGCTGGGGACAAGTTATTTGATGGGCTAGGAGTGATGTGTTGAACACTAAGAAGTTTTTCAAGCTTCTCAGTGATGTCCCCAGGACCCAGCTGCTGAAGCTTCTCTTTGGTGAAGCGTACCATGCGTTCAGCCCAGCCATTGGCCGAAGGGTGCCCAGGGACAGTGAGGGCATGTCTGATGCCCTGTTGAGCTAGAAAGGATTCAAAATGTTAGATGTGAATTGAGGGCCATTGTCAGAAACAAGGACATCTGGTAACCCATGGGTGACAAATAATTTTCTGAGCTGCTTGATGACAGCCTCAGTTGTAGTGGATGTCATGGGAATTACCTCTAGCCATTTAGAGTATGCATCTACTAGCACTAGAAAAGTGTGCCCTCTTGTAGGGCCTGCAAAATCAATGTGGATTCTAGACCATGGCCCCTAGGACATTCCCATTCCTGTGTGGGGCGTGAGGTGGGGCAGGCCTGACTACCTGGCAATTGGGACAAGATGCTACCCAGTTTTCAACCATTTTGTCAATACCTGGCCACCATACATAACTCCTGGCCAAACCTTTCATCCTTACAATCCCAGGATGACCCTCATGTAACATTTCCAAAACCTCCCTTTGCAGTTTTGCAGGAATAACCACCCTGTTACCCCACAAAATACATCCTCTTAATACAGATAATTCAGTTTGCCTGGACTTAAAAGGTTGGGCAAGGTGAGGTAGATCTTGAAGAGGCCAACCTTTCTTAATCCAGCCCATAACAGGTGCTAATACAGCATCTTTGGTAGTTTCTCTGGCAATCTCAGCAGCATGGACTGGAAGCTTAGCCACGGTCTCCAGGAAAAAGGTGTGAGTTTCAAGTTCAAAGTCCTCCTTGTGGCAAGGTAGTGGCAACGACTCAGTGCATCAGCATGTCCAATGTCCTTGCCAGGCCTGTGAATCAGTTTGTATGAATAGGCTGCAAGAAATTCAGTCCACCTCAGCATTCTTGGTGACAGGATATTAGGTGTAGGTTTGTCTCCTGCCACAATGCCTAATAAAGGTTTGTGATCTGTAACAATGGTGAATGACCTGCCATACAGATATTCATGAAATTTCTTAACAGCTGTAACAACTGCTAAAGCCTCCTTGTCCAATTGGCTATAATTCCTCTCTGCTTTGGACAAAGTGCGAGAGTAAAATGCAATTGGGGCTTCCCTTCCATTGGGAAGCCTGTGACTCAACCCCCCCACTCCAAAAGGGATGCATCACAAGTCAGAACAACAGGCAAATTCTCAGAGAATTGTATCAACACAGCATCAGACGTGATTAGTCTCTTAATACTGTTAAATGCTGACTGTTCCTTCCGCCCCCAGATCCAAACAGCTTTCTTATCAAGCAGGTGATGTAAGGGCTCAGCAATAGATGCTTTGTGAGGTAGAAACATGTGGTAAAAGTTAATAAGTCCAAGGAAGGCTTGTAAATCTGCCTTGCATCGAGGTTTAGGGGCTTCCTTGATTGCTTTAACCTTGGCATCAGTAGGATGGATGCCATGCTTGTCAATCATATACCCCAGGAACTCAACTCTGTCTGTTTTGAGTTACATTTGTCTTCCTTGACTTTTAAACCCGCTTTTCTGAATCTGGTAAGGACTTCTCTGAGTCTTTCTTGAAGCTGAGTGTCATTTTCAGCAGAGATTAATACATCATCAAAATAAGGCACTACCCCTGGCAGTCCTTGCAACATTCTTTCCATAAGGCTTTGAAAAATGCCAGGTGCCACGCTTACTCCAAATTGTAGTCTTTTACATTTGAAGGCACCTCTATGAGTCACAATTGTTTGTGCCTCTGCAGTGGCATCATCAACTGTTAATTGTTGATATGCCTGAGCTAAGTCCAGTTTAGCAATACTGTACCCCTGCCAAGGAATGGACCAGATGATGCACAACTGGTACAGGATATGCTCTGCTGCAGCGCATGGTTAAGTGTCCCCTTGTAGTCACCACAGATTCTCACTGACCCATCAGCCTTAACTGGTGTGACTATGGGTGTTTCCCATCTGGAGTGGTCAGTAGGCTCTAAAACCCCTTGAGCAATGAGCTTATCTAATTGTGCATCAATTTTTTCCTTTAAAACAAATGGGACCCTCCTGGGCTTTAAACGAATTGGGGCACCTTGGGTCTAGGCTGAAAGCAATAGGGGTCCCCATATACTTGCCCAGTCCTTCGCTGAAGACCTCTGGAAACTCAGACTTCAAGGACTCTTCCCAGTCAGAACTGCTCACGTGATGGATGCCAGTCACCTCGATGCCAAGTGGCTTGAACCACTCAAGTCCCAGCAAACTTGGGCGATCCTTGTCCACGATGGTCAGGGGCAAACGTTTGGTGTGGCCTTTAAACTGCACGTTGAAATCTCTCGCTCCAACTACTGGAATCTTGTTCCCTTGGTAGTCTGAGAGTCAGTGCTTGCTTCTGGAAATGCTTTTTCTGAATTTTGGGAAAGAGTCTGTGGATAGTGTCCCATGACACCATAGATAATAGAGCCTGAGTCCACTTCCATTTGGCAAGGCCTTCCTTCAATAAACACCTTCACGTGTACTTTTCTGCTATTTAAGGGTGAAGAATGACCAATAGTGATTGTTTGGTGAGTTTCATTCTTGCCATTTGCTTCTAAATTTATTTCGCCCCATTTTTTCAAGGAAATTGTTGGGCTTAAAGTCTCTATCAGGAATTCTCTTCCTAACTGGTGGAGTTCTGGATGATTTGCAGACTCTGGCTATGTGACCCCGTTTCTCACAACGTAGGCAAATGGAGTCAAAGAACTTGCATTCAGCGCGGGGGTGTCCCCCCCACAGCCTCTGCAATAGAACCCTTGCCTGTTTTTCCCAGAGTCTTTTCTTTTCTTCTCCATTCTGAGTTTAAAAACCCCCTCCTCTGTCTCACTGCCATCAGAATCAGAGTCTATTTGTTCGCAATGAGCTGTTGTGGATTTTTCCCCATCAGAATGGCTTGAGGCCTTGTTAATCTTTTTCATGGCCGCTGCTGAGGACTTGGTGGCTTCCGCTGAAACAGCTTCTTCAATGGCCTCTTTAAACGTGATCTTAGGTTTCATTAAAGTTTGCTTTGTAAGACCTTATCTTTTAGGCCTAAAACAAACCGATCACGCATGGCCTCTTCTAAGTTGGTAAAGTCACAGCACCCCCAATGTCCCTTAAACTTGCCAGAAGTCATTAACATTCTCGCTATCCCCTTGATCCCGACGGTAAAATTCGTGTCTCTTAATGAGGCACGATACTTGTGGGGCGTAATGGGCTCTTAAAAATTTTCTCTAAATCGGGCCATTCCATTACCTTCAGCTCTGCTGCTCCCGCCAACGCCTTCGCCATTTTGAAGACTGCTGGACCGCAATGCGTGAGAAGACCGCCCTCTTCCGTCCTCTCGGGGATGCCGGCGAGATCGTTCCCCTCCAGGAACATGTGGAAACGATCCGCAATACGATTCCCAGTCTTCCATCGCCGGATCGAACGGTGCTGGGGGGGTGTTCAGCGCAGCCATCTCGCTCAGTTGCTTGTTCGTCACGTCGTCTTCTCTTCAGGGAAATCCCATCCTCGTCGCCAGTGTTAAGTTTGCATGAAGAGTCAGACGCGAGGAGTTCCAGCAAAGAGTTTATTAAGTGACTACAGCTCGAATAGACCCGTCCTGGCTTGGCTACGGCTGCTTCTTATAGCCTGCAGCCATAGCTGCCAGCCAATGGGAGTGCAGGGTTTCTTCACGCACTATTTAAACCAATACCATTTGACATTTTACAAGAATAGTTCAAATAAACCAATAACATTCAAACCTACATACATAACAGATAGTATTAAAGGTATTATTGCAGGATACAAGCTGTTCCAAGTGAAGCTGTTTTTTGAAATTGATTGATGGTGATTTGGTCAATACCAATGGTGTTTAAGTAGTGCTCCAGATGCTTTGGAATTGCACCCAAGGTACCTATTATAATTGGTACCATCTTTGCTTTCTCTTGGCACAGTTTTTTTTATTTCTATTTGCAGATCTTTGCATTTTGTTATTTTCTCTGGTTCTTCTTCTTTCATTCTTGTTTCCAGATACTGCCATGTCCATTATCCAAACTTTTTTTGTCTTTCTTATCATCACTTGTAAAGTCTGGAGTTTTATGTGGTAGGCGCTTGTGTGTCAAAATTCTAGGATTCTGTTTGAATCCCAGAAGCACATTACTTTCTTCATTTTCTATTAGTGTTACTACTCTGTTGTTCTGAAAACAATCCAGATTCAGTTTTTTGTCTACTTTTTTTATATATTTTTATATTTTTAAAAGTAAGCTCCTCCTCTAGAATATGTTTTGAATCTCTACTTTTCAATTTAGGGGCAAGTCTAATTTCATGTATCTACTAATTAGTACCTGCAAATTTTCTGTGTAATTGAATAGAAGAAAATTTCAGCATACCAAAAATTATTCCTTATTAGTCATTTTCATGATTAGCCATATATGGGAGTAGAGTATGGCATATCTGGGGCCTATATTAGAAGGTGTTTTTGTGATTTGGAATCTTCATTTTTTTTTAAAAAAGAGCTTTTTAATGAATTAGAAGTAAATTCAGGAAAAATGAATTCTACAAAGAGAATTCAAGTGTGTCAGTTTCATATTAGTAGATTCTGAGTGTTAGTATTAATATTTGTATCCTGCCACCTCCCATAAGAAGTGAGATTAAATTTATTGCCTGAAATTGTTCTGAAAGTAACATATAGATGTATGAAAAAGGACATATTTTAGATGTTGTTATTTTAAAGGATCTCCCAAGCAAATCAACAAAACAGAGGTAATTTTCAGAAATGGGAAGGTCAAGTAAATATGAATGAGATGAATAGTGAAATACTGAAAAAAAAACCCCTGAAATTCTTCCAGAAAGCTGCCACTGTACAAAATGTAATATATGGAAAATTTCCAAGAAATGTTGTGAAGTCTAGTAATTATTGCCATACCAGCTGCTGGATTGTGCAGACACAGGGTGGGTTGAATATGCTGTCACATTAGACATACTTGCCAAAAAACAGACTGTGCCTACGATCTGTACATCTTTTTCTCACTTCCTCTCTGGGGCGTTTTTAAGCATTGCTTAATTAGCTTTTGTTTACTCGGTGTAATGTTTAATGTCTCTTGGAGGCTTGAGCTTGGAGAGAAGGATGTAGGATGAATAAATACTATATGTAAAGCATTGCACGTGACCAGAGGATTGGCTTATGGTGTTGCCACAAATGGTAATGCTAGATCACATCATGAGAATTATATTTCTTTGTCACATTGTTCCAAACAGACTTGTAAAAATAGAGCTGGGTTGAAAATAAATAAACAAAAGTGCAAAGTTTGCCTATTTCTCTTCCATTTACAGACATACAGGTAGTCCTTGACTTACAACCATAATGGAGTCCATAATTGGGGATACATTCTGATGGTTGTTAAGTTGGTCACCATATGATCGAACCTGATTTTATAACCTTTTTTGTGGTTGTGGTGGTAAGTGAACAGCTTGACTGTTAACTGAATAGCATGATCATTAAGGATATTCTGTGGTTGTTAACTGAACTCCCCGTTTGCTGAATAAATACAATTTTTTTTCAATGGGCTTTTTTTTTCTTGCCAAAAGCCAGCAAAAAAAACCATCACAAATCACAGCCATGGTTCTGTGGGATGCTGCAAATGGCCATAAATGCATGCCGGTTGCCAAATGCCCAAAATGGGATTGTATAACTGTGGGTGACTAGAATGACAGGAACTGCAGAACCAGGTCATAAATAGTTCTGGGGAAATCTGTGATAACTTTGCTAGGGGCTAAGTGAATAGTGGCTAAGTGAATAGTCACTAAGCTAGCACTTAGCTAGGGGTGGGATTCAAAAATCCCAGCAACCAGTTTGCTGCCCAGTCACTGGGTGAGCATGGCCATGGTAGGTATGGCCTACCGGATCTGCTGGGAGGGCCATTTTTTGCCTTCCCAGGAGTCTGGAGGCTGCCCCCGGGCCTCTGGGAAGGCAAAAACAGCCTCCCCTGGGCTCTGGAGGACCCCTGGAAGCCGGAAACAGGCCTGTTTGTGGACTTCCATAGGGCCTGTTTTTCCCCCTCCCAGAGCCTCCATGCGGACCCTGCACTTACCTGCATTTGTGCACTTACCTGCACTTACCTGCAAATTTAACATCCAGTTCTCCTGAATTGGTCCAAACTGGTAGAATCCCACCCGTGGGGACATCTGCTCCAAACCACAATGATGCCGAATTCATGAGACATATAGTGGTGATGTAGGGATGCAATGGTTCAGTGGTTAAAGATGCTAAGCTTGTCAACTGGAAAGCCAACAGCATGGATTCAGAACTTGAGCACCACACAACGGTGCAAACTCCTATTACTTGCCCCAGCTCCTGCCTACTTAGCAATTTGAAAGCATGCAAATGTGAGTAGATAAATAAGTAGCACTCCAATGGGAAGGTAACAGCACTCTGGTAGAGTCATGCTGGCCACATGAGTATGAACATGTCTTCGAAGAAAGATGGCTCCCTTGGCTAAGAAACAGAGATGAGCACTGCCCCATAGAATCAGAAATGACTGGACAGGGAAAACCTTTACTTTTACTGTGATGTAACCTCCCAAATGCCATTATGCTGTATATTTGTATTCCAGTATCAGCTGGAGAAGACTCCTGCGAGTCCATTGGACTGCAAGGCAATCCAACTGGTCAGCCCTAGAGGAGATCAACCCTGACTGTTCTTTAGAAGGCCAGATCCTGAAGATGAAACTCAAATACTTTGGCTACCTAATGAGAAGGAAGGACTCACTGGAGAAGAGCCTAATGCTGGGAAAGATTGAGGGCAATAGAAGAAGGGGACAGCAGAGAATGAGGTGGCTGGATGGAGTCACTGAAGCAGTAGGCCTGAGCTTAAATAGACTCCAGAAGATGGTAAAGGACAGGAAGGCCTGGAGGAACATTGTCCATGGGGTCGCGATGGGTCGGACACGACTTCACAACTAACAACAACAACAATCTGATGGAAATGCATGTCATGGTATCCACATGATGATATTGTCACCAATGTATTGCTGTATGCCCCTCAAGCCAATGAAGCCTAGAGACACAAACAATGAATGGAAGAAGAAACTATTTTGAGCTATAGTTTCTTTGACACTTATGTCCTCAAGCTACTGTATCTGTAATAATTTGAAGGTCTGTAGAATATTTAAAAACCAGTCATGAACAAGGGGAATACATGATCTTCTTTTTCCTGGTCACGAATTACCCTATCCATAAAAGGCACTTTTGAAACACATCGTGGATCTTTGAATTCTAAAAAAAAATCACAATACAGATGATCATGGCATCTTATTTGATTCACAGTCTTTTGCAGTTTGGGGATTTTCCAAATTGTTATGTGATCATTAGAGAACAATCTTATAATCAAACAATGATTGTTTGGTAGACAATTAAATAAACAACCTGGCAAAAGAAACTGGGAGAGCTACATTGGCAGAGTAAGTATATTTCTTTTCTCCCCCTTCCATTTGGAGTGTCTTCATCACATAAACAAAAGTGGCTGTGTTTTCTATTTTTTTCTAAAATACCAATATTGTTCCCATGGCTAATCTAGCAATATTATTAGACTATTTGGCTGCAACACCAGGTATGTATTTATTGAATTTCCAAACTGGTATAACCCAACATTTGGAGCACTGTTCCACTTTATTTACATTGGACTAATAGCCAATGATTACTAAAAAAAATGGGTAAAATTTCTCTTTTCCTTCAGGGGAAAAAATGTGATGAGGAAGATTTTATTTCTACAGGATTCTTTGACTTCAAGATAACCTTTCCTAAGGAGAGATATAAAGACTAACTTCATCATGAAAAAAAATCAATAAATACACTTTTCATGAATTATATAACAAGGTTCTTTATTCCACCAAATATGTTAACTTGCTACTTAATGCAAGAATGTTTGTGTTACACCTAGCTGCTGTTTTATATTTGATCACTTCTGAAGCAATTTTCTCTCTCTCACCATTGCACCTTTCTCTCCCTCTACTCCAAACAACAGTGGCCATGTCTCTATATACAATTATTATTGAAGATTTATATTCAGAGCACTGCTGAAGTGAACTGTGATCCTTGAAAACATTTGCTATAATACATTATACCACATATAAAATTCACAGGAAGAATCAACACCTATGAATGTTTGGCACCACACTCTCTTGTATAATGAATTTTCTACTTTGTTAAAGCATGGTGATCCCACACATTATTTTTTTTATTGTAAGCCTTAATAAAATATTAAGTATAGATTAATACTGAGAAGCATAATCTAAGGATTATATTTCCCTTTCCTTTGAGAATTAGGGGGCAGGATTAAGGAACTTCTGTGCTCTGGCAATCACTGATAACATATAGCATACATAATGTACTGAACATCATGCAATGCACTGAACTCTATAAATCTTGAATTATTTATTTTTTTATTTTATTTATTTAAAGCATTTATACAGATAACACAATATAATTCTTGCATTCACATAAAGCCTGAGCTTTGGTGGCTCAGGCTGTTAAATGCCTGCTCTTAAGATCCAGCTGTCTACAATTACTGTAGGCTCGAATCCCACCAGGCTCAAGGTTGACTCAGCCTTCCATCCTCTCGGGGTAGGTAAATTGAGGACCCAAGATTGTTGGGGGCAATTAGCTGACCTTGTAAAAATGCCGCTTAGTAATAAGCAGGCATATACAATGGAATGAAGGCTATTGCTGAGCGCATTGGGTTGTGCTCCAAAAATTGTAAGCCGCCCTGAGTCTTCGGAGAAGGGCGGCATATAAATGTAATTAAAAAATAATAATAATGATTTACCAACAGAGATCTAGGAAAAAAATCATGAGACGTATGCAAAGTGATTTAGATTTGCTCCATTAAAGAGAAGCAAATGGAGCATGGAGGCCATTTTTTGAACAGAATAATACAGAAGAAAGGGTGTAGCCCATCCGGAGAGTATATATTTTTGATGTCCCTACAAATTCCAGGTAACATTGAGAGAGGTTGTAGTCTGATAGTTTTAGTAATTATTGGCAGTTAAGATTATATTCTATATTCTAAAACATCTTACATATTCCTGATATAATTAATATTCAGCTATATGGACCAATGAAATCTCTTTGGTACCTATTCTCTTAGACTGATTGCTCTGTAGAAATTTGCCAAGCAGCCAGCATCAAAATATCAAAAGAAATGAGACCAAAATATTAGAGGCCAATTTGACACTTTACAAATACTCTAACTCGGTGGTTTTTAACCTTTTCTTCACCATGGATCCCCTTTAAATACCTTTTGTGGCCACGGACCACAAAGACATAACTTGATATTTAAATAACATTTCTTCAAGCCTTTGTGGACCCCTTGTGATGGCATTGTGCTCCCCCAAGGGGTCCACATACCACAGGTTGAGAACCACTGCTCTAACTAGATGGTTCTACATTTCTCCTAGGTACAACAAGGACCAAATGTTAATGAACCAATCACGGGAACTGATGAAAAATACATATAGTAGTTGAAGACTGAAAAGACTAGTGACTCCGCTGATACTTTTAGAAATCTCCCTGAGCGTTTGATGATACTAACCAGTGGTAAGATTCAAAAAAAATTACTACTGGTTCTGTGGGTGTGGCTTGGTGGGTGTGGCTTGGTGGGCATGGCAGGGGAAGGATACTGTAAAATCCCATTCCCTCCCTGTTAAGTTTGCATGAAGAGTCAGACGTGAAGAGCTTCAGTGAAGAGTTTATTAAGTGACTACAGCTCGAATGGACCCGACCTGGCTGGGCTACGGCTGCTTCTTATAGCCAGCAGCTGTAGTTGCCAGCCAATGGGAGTGCAGGGTTTCTTCCCGCACTATTTAAACCAATCCCATTTGACATTTTACAAGAACAGTTCAAAATAAACCAATAACATTTAAACCTACATACATAACACTCCCCACCCCACTAACCTGTTTTCCGGCTCCATTCTCCTGTGCAGGGCAACAAAAGAAGACCCAGCCAATCAGCTGGGACTCAGTGGGAGGCAGAGAATAGATGGGGTGGGGCCAGTCAGAGATGGTATTTGCCGGTTCTCCAAACTACTCAAACTTTCCACTACCGGTTCTCCAGAACTGGTCAGAACTTGCTGAATACTACCTGTGATACTAACAGAGAAGATAAAATGCACTTTATGAAATGAGTCTCGGTATCATTGACTGTAATTGTATTTGCCCTTATGGTGATGTAATAGACATTCACTTCAGATATACAAATATAAAATTTAGGAATGCTAGGATAAATATTATCCATCAGACCTTTCCGCACGTTCTGGCATTTTTCCTTGCCAACCAATTTCTATTTACCCAGACGAAGACTTTTTCCAAAAAGACTGACATTCTGTCTTGGAGGTTATTTGATCCAGATTTCTGGCAAAAGTGAATAACTAAGCCTATCAAAAAGCAGAATGCTGAATGAGTAACAGCCTTCGTTCTCTTTTTCCTTTTCCCCCCTCCTGTTCCTTGCTCTTTAAAGGGAAGATGCTGTTTACTAATGCTGTCTTGTTGCTCTTCACAGCAGGGCTGCTCATCTTATTCCGGTGTAATGATGGGAGTCAGCTTCAGTTTTTAAGAATATATATTATCATTATTCATTACAGGGCTGCACCAAACTTCATTCAGTGGCAATAAAGAAGAAACGTACATTTTAAGGACTCTCATTTCCCCCCTAAATGTTTGAATTAAGCCGCAGTTGGCGCTGATGAAAGAATTGAGTTATGTTCCAATGCAACGATTCTGCAGGAGTACATCATGCCCAGAGATTGGGCTCTGATTAGCTTTTGAGTTTTCTAATGCTGCCGATTGATTTTGTGTTACAGTAGCTGCCACCAGATTTTGTATCCTGGGATCTTGAGGACAGGATGGGGAGGTCCTCTCTTTTGTATGCGGCTATGATGAATGACTGCTGGAGTGTCTCCCAGCACATATTTATTTCCTCTTCAATAAGAACAACAGTCAATATCATTCAGGCAATGAGAAATCATCTCAGCAGCTCCACAAATCTTAGGGAGGTTTTCTATTCTCTCTCTCTCTCTCTCTCTCTCTCTCTGTGTGTGTGTGTGTGTGCGTGCGCAGTTGCTTTGGGACTTTTCTCCTGACATCAGCTGAAAACAGAAGCTGCTTTCCTTAGACTGGAGACCTGGCAATTTTGATTTCTGCCTGTTTCCTGGAGCTAAAGGGATGTTGAACAAATGGCAAACAAAGGTACTAATGAGAGCTGTGGAGACAAAACAAACACCTCTATAATTATCCCTCAGGTATCTGTTTATAAATTTTAGGAACAGTTAGGAAATTCTCGTAGTAGGTGACTTTAGATTTGGAGAATGCATTTTGAATTTCATTTTTTGGCAAATTGTTCCCGATGCTTTCCAAATCGGCTGTCATTTCATTTTTATGATGGTTTGTGCAGATCTGCCACAGATTGTTGGGTTGATGGGGGAAAAAAACAAAAGCACCTCCTGCGATCTCATATAATGGACACCGTAAGAAGACATGGACAATCGGGGTTTTTTCCTCCTCAGAGACACAAGGACAAAGTCTCTGAGAATAAGAAGTGTCGTGAAATCTGTCCAGCAAGAGTAGATGCAGAAGGAAGCCCATTAAAACAAGTTGTAGAAAGTGGCCCATCCTCCACAGAAAAACGTAAGACAGTATGGCAGACAAAACTGTTTAAGATCAGGTACAATTTGTCTTTTGCAATTACCCAATAAGCTTCTATTTTCATCTAAACCTATCGTTCCACTTGAGCACTCAGTTGGCTTCTACTGATCTTGAGAAAATATTTATATTTTGTGTGTGTGTGTGTGTGTGTGTGTGTGTGTAGAGGTACTTTAGATGATCTGTTTGCTATTTGCTTCTTTGGCACTTTCTTATTAGGGCATCGCTTACTTCATTGTTGGTCTGATGTTAACCTTGGAGTTAATCTATGCTGATCTGGATGCTGATTGCTGATGGAGAGGTGCTGTGGTCTTTTTTGTTCCTTTTTGGACTGGGTGACAGCAATAGCAATAACACTTATATACCACTTCACAGTGCTTTACATCCCTCTCTAAGCAGTTTACAGAGTCAGCCTATTGCCCCCCAGTAACCTGGGTCCTCATTTTATCCACCTCGGAAGGATGGAAGGCTGAGTCAACCTTGAGCCTGTGAGGTTCGAACTGCCAAACGGCTGGCAGCCAGCAGTGAGAAGTAGCCTGCAGTACTATGGGACAGAACATCCACAGCATCACTCAGGCAGAGTGGAAATATAAAGCTGGATATCTTCAGCACACTGTCCAAATTGTCATCTGGTTTCATGTAAGTACTGTATTTTTTGCACAAGAAGACACACCCAACCATAAGATGCACCTAGGTTTAGAGGAAGAAAACAAGAAAAAAATATGGAGCGCCGAATATAGAGCAGCAGTGTTGTGAGGGCAGGAAATGGAGCCTGAGAAGACCACAGACAGGTGTCCTGTCATGTGCCAGCTCTCACTATTGACTCCTGCATGCGGAAAGGAGACAGAAGAGATGGGCAGTGACAAAGACAGAAGAGTTGGGATTCAGCACTGTAAAAGGACCCCCCTCCATGGCCTGGCTGCTATTCACCAAAGGACTGGCACCAGTCCACCATTGGAGACCCCTGAGGAAATACACTTCATGGTCTGTGATGCCCTATTTGCTCCATAAGATGCACAGACATTTCCACCCACTTTTTTTTGGTGGGGTAAGTGTGTCTTATGGAGCAAAAAATACATTAATAAGACAGGCAAAAGGGCCTACGTAGCTCTGCAGCACTTCACAAAGAGATTTAGTAGTAAAACCAATGTTCCATGAGATGTTAGGATCAGAGAGAATTTGCTGAAATGGATCTAGGGGTTTTAAGGCCGAGGCAGAATTTGAAATCAAGTCTCTTGAATCCTTGAACCACAAGATTGAGAAACTGCAATACAGTTATATTTAAGCTGTCAGTAAGTTCTGGAGTGTGGTATTAAAGAAAGAGCATTAAAAATAGCATCCTGCAGAGTGAATTGCATTAAAGAGATAACATTGATATTCTATCTGACAAGGATTTATGGATACAATTTTTTCTCAAAATGATACAGTTAAAACACCGTCCTCAATTCCAAAAGATTAAAAAGAAATCCTAGGCAAAATGGACATGAATCATGATAAAGCATTTTACCAGGCTGTGCTACCCCTCTTTTAATTTATTGTCAGTTTGCCACTTGCTCTGATTTTGCCAATAATGCCATTCAGAATGATGAGATTTTATGAATACAGAGGGCCCTCGACTTATGACCAACTGAGCCCAAAATTTCTGTTACTAAGCAAGACAGTTGTTAAGTGAGTTTTGCTCTGTTTTACAAGCTTTTTTGCCACGGTTGTTAAGTGAATGATTGCAGTTGTTAAATTAGTAAAATGATTGTCTATGGAGATTCTCAGTCCTCCAGGTCATGGTTGTCCCAAAGATGCTTTTTCAGGAAGCAACTGGACTTTCTGGTTTTTCTTTGAAGATGTTTCGCTTCTCATCCAAGAACCTCCTTCAACTCTCTCTCCCTCAGCTCTCTCTCAGAGCTGAAGAAGCTTCTTGGATGAGAAGATAAACTTCTTCAAAGAAAAACCAGAAAGTCCAGTAACTTCTTGAAAAAGCACCTTTGGGATATAACATGATTATTAAATGAATCTGGCTTCCCCATTGATTTTGCTGGTCAGAAGGTTGCAAAAGGTGATCACATGACCTCAGAACACTGCAACCTTCATGAATATGGACCTGTTGCCAAACATCCACAAGGATGCTGCAAAGATCACAAGTCACATTTTCAGTGCCAGTGTAATTTCAAATGGTCACTGAAAAAAGGATTGAAAGTCAAGGCCTACCTGTAGGCATATATAGACAAGGCTTTTCAGAAAGAGTCTCAAGATTTATTGGAAATATTTGTCTTGAGGTCATTGCTCAACTTTCCAGATTAAAAATCTGGGGGAAGTTTTGGCGGGTTCATATATGCTACCTTTGCTATTTACAAATGACAAACAGGATAGAACTGGAAAGCAAGTCCTTACTGAGCAATATGAATTTGATGTAATATGTTCTCAAGATAAGTAGAAGGCAACTAAGGGTTCAAGTGGAATGACAGGTTTAGATGGAAATAGAAGCTGATTGTGAAATCGCTAAAGGCAAATTGTAAAGGTAAAACTAAAGGTTCCCCTCGCACATGTGTGCTAGTCATTTCTGACTCTAGGGAATGGTGCTTATCTCCAGTGCTGTCCAAAGACATCTCCATGGTCAAGTGGCCGGCATGACTAAATGCTGAAGGTGCACAGAACACTGTTAGCTTCTCACCAAAGTGGTCCCTATTTTTCTACCTGCATTTTTACATGCTTTCAAACTGCTAGGTTGGCAGAAACTGGGACAAGTAACAGGAGCTCACTCTATTATGCGGTGCTAGGGATTCGAACTGCTGAACTGCCGATCTTTCTGATCGACAAGCTCAGCGTCTTAGCCACTGAGCCACCATGTCCCCTTTAAGACAAATTGTACCTGATGTTAAATAGTTTTGTCTGTCATACTACCTCCATTTTCCTGTGCCATTTAATCAATATGGGGCAAAATAACCCAAACATCAACCCCCATATTTAGCTTAAAAAATGGAATTTCTAATTCATGCAGAGGTCTCATGCAGAGACCAAAAAAAAAAAAAGAACCTTCTCGGTTATATTCTCCATCTTTCCTTAAGTTACCATGAACAATCTGTGAAGCTCCTACGGTAGTTGTGCTATCAAAATTTGCAGCAGCTTCCTGCCCAAATTGAGTGTGTGATTTGTCCTTGGGCAGGAAACCAAAGCTGAAACAGTTACGGCTTGTTCTTTTCCATTTTTAATAGTTTAATACAGTTAAGGTGATTCTTTCACTGCCTTTCCCATTTCATCATCACAGCCAGGCCACCTTCAGATCAGGTAAGCCAGTTGGGTGTGATAATCGCAGAGCTGATTATAGCTAGACTTCCATCCTGGAGAAAATGTGGCTTTGATGTGATCCATGATGACAGTAAAAGTCAAAGCTGCTTCTGTAGATCACCAGGAGTTTGTGTATTAGTGTGAAAGCATTGAAGTCTGAATTCCCTGAAGTTAGAAGTTAAGTTTCACATGAAGACATTTCTCTGCATCCTGTATTATTATGGAATTATTTGGTTGTATCTAGTTGTTGTTTTCTTCCGTCTTTAGGACAGATTTGCCTCTTCATAGAAGATTCAGATGGTTTAGTTATATTAGATGCTGAAGTGGAATATGTGTATTTGTTTTACTTAAAATATGGGTTTCATTTTCATCCTTATTTTTTTAGAAATGTATTGTTTTAGCATAGAAAATAAAACATAAAACAGTAAAAGAAACAAACTAAATGAAACAAAAGATAAACATACATTCAACCCTAACAACTACAACAACAAAAAATAGTGTACAAAAAAAGGAAGAAAAAGTGATCAATTAAAGTTAACATTTAATATGTAGCATCCACACTGGCTGGATGCTGAAAGAAAAGAAAAAGCAATAAATTCTCCTCCCTTTTACACACACACACACACATACATACACACACAGAAAAAGCAGTCAACAAGTTGAGCTAAATATTACACTGATCTTTTAATCCATCTGTTAACCATCTGTTATCATATTTAACATGTAGAAAGTCCACAAATGGTTTCCAGTCTCTTATAAAGCTGTCTAGTCCATTATCTCTAATCAAAGCAGTTAATTCCACCATCTCTGCATCCTTATTTTTATAAAAGTGTTTTGCCATACATTTTGGGTGTAAGAAGTTTTAAATTTGCCTATTTCCCAGAAAGACTAAATAATGACATTAACAATACTTGGATCCTTTTAAAATCTGAGGAAACAAGTTTATAGAAACAACAAGAAGATAAATCACTCATTAGCTGTTCACTCCTAATTATGACCATTTTGCTTTGCTCTTGTTCTTTAAATAGCCACCATTTTATAGTCTGTCTAAAACATTGCATCGTTATGAATCTTTGTTGGCAGATAATTCTCCAAAATGCTACAAACTCAGAAAGAACTTTAAGCTTTATAACTGAAGCTTCTAGAATCTGAACTAGTGCACTCAGATAATAATTAATACACATGATTAGGAACATGCAGAAGATAGACATCCTTAATGGGTAACATTAAAGTATGCAGATCCCTTGGTTATTTAACTCTTACATTGAATATTTCTTTATAAGGTGCCCTTACTATGATGCATGGGAGACATGAAAGGAACTTCTTTGAAGATTGCATTATTTTTTGGCAATCAGGCAAAAAGTTACCATCAGTAAATCCTTTACACCCTTTAGTTAGCTTTGTAGGTGCTTCTGACACAAATAGGGACAATGATACATGAACCCAATTATTATTTTTGAACCTTGTGGATGGCCCATTTCAACTTCCACCTGAGACAATTATAAACATGCCCCTTCAGCAATGGTACATTTCAAACATTTTTACCACCAGTTTACCACTTCAGTGGTAGAATTCAACTGGTGTTACTACCAGTTCAGTGATTATGTTTTGCGTGCATGCGCACTTTGCGCACACGAGCACCACATGCCACCGGGACAGCTGAAAAGCACTGTGTGCAGGTGCGCAGCGTTTGGAAACCCTATTTTTTCCTGCTTTTTCAACCTCAACAGCAAAGGACCAGCCCATCATGCCTCTGCCAGTAAAGACGGAACTTGGGAGGGGCACTTGTGGCTCTCCTGGACTCCATTTTCACTGGCAGAGAGCTGGAGGAAGCCATTGCAACTGAAAATGGAGCCCAGGAAGACAATAGATCCCCCAAGCACCTCCTGGGCCACCACAGGTGCCCCCTACATTAGTGATGTTGATCTGGCCCTGTCCAGCCAGCCCTCCGAGGTCAAACACAACCCTGATGCAGCCCTCAATGAAATCGAGTTTGACACCCCGACACAGAGGTTTGAGGAAATTGACTTCTGCACATCTGGGTGGACTATAAGCAATTTTATTTGTCTTCCAGCTCATGAATGCCAAGTTAATAGATTCCTAAAGAAGGCAGAAGGAATTTGAGATGAACATACTTCTGAATGTTTAGGGATTTTGTCAGAAAGTGGAACTTTCTGGTGTTGCTATGCAGTTTACAACTTGTCAGGATTTGAAAGGGAGATCAAATCCACCAATGACAGGGTGACATCATGTACCCTGCCCTGGCATTGTGAGCCACGTCCCTGCAGTATATAAGGGGCTGCCCAACTGCCATTTACCTCACGAGGTCTATTCATGAGGTCTACCTCTGGGAGGTCCACAACCCACAGCAGAGTGTTTCTATGTGAGGTTTGTAATTATATAGAGAGGGAAAGGAGAGAAAGAGATTTACATCTCTCCCAAAGGTTTACAGGTTTCTTGGAGAGTTATTCTTAAATATTCCTTGAAAGAGAATGTTCAGCATAGGCGAACATTTCTCTTAAACATCTACCTCAGTTTCTGGAAGATAAGCTGGAAGGAAGATAAAGTGTTCCTAGGCTAAAGACTATTGACTCTGTAACTGAAAGCTGGAAGGAACAAATGAAAACTATAATTACATAGGTAGTTATAGAGATAAAGAATAACCTGAAAGAAGAAGAAGACTCTGTAAATATTTTTTATAAATATTTATTAATTGTTCTGCTTGTTACAAATAAATATCTTTGTTTTGAAACCACTTGGGCTCGGTAATCATTTGAATAACTTTAGGCATAGACAAGGTTTTACAATCCAGAACTATTACTCAGTCATAGGACTGATTAATCAAGTTCAAACATTTTCAACAGATTTACTTTGTGTGAAAAACTGGGAAGCAAGTAGAGTTGGTCTCCAAAATGTTCTTCTTTTCAAATACATTTGTATTATAAGTGAATTGGCACTAGACTTCTGCCAGACCTGCCAAATAGGCCCTATTAAAAATAAAAGATAAATTATGAGTATACACATTATACTAAAATTGATAAAATGACTCATGCTTGTTTTCTGATTGCTTCAGTTACTGGATCTTTATTTCTAAACCATGATTTAATCTAAAGCTACTCTTGTTTTGATAGTCAGGCAAGAAACCAGGAACAGGATCTTTAAGTAACACCATCTTGGACAGTGTAATGGATATCAATACATCAGCAGCCAATAATGACTTTGCACATGCTTAAGACTCTTGCTTCAAGTCAGGACAACAATGCAGACCTTTTAAGTAGTACCTGATTGGGTTAACTGGCCATAAGTCCATCCAGAAAAATGTATACCACTTTATCAGTGGTAGGCTGCAAATTTTT
This sequence comes from Naja naja, assembly GCA_009733165.1. NCBI lineage: Eukaryota > Metazoa > Chordata > Lepidosauria > Squamata > Elapidae > Naja > Naja naja. The sequence continues at coordinate 22,434,930 of CM019151.1, read as the reverse complement.
TAACAACCGGTTCTCTGGCTGGGTAGGCATGGCTGGTTGGTCATGTGACTGGGTGGGTGATATCACTCATCACACCCAGGTCCACCTCCCAGCCATTTGCCTCAAAGGAAGAGTTAGGATTTAGCCGATTGGGGCTAATCCCACCATTGGCTGGCTCTGCCCCTGCCCATTCTTCAGGCCATTTTGGGGGCATTTTCAGGCCATTTTCAGGCCATTTTCAGGCTGTTTTCAGGCCATTTTTGGGCTACTTTCAGGTTGCTTTTGGCCTGGAAAATGGCCAGTAAAACAGCTGAAAACAGCCCCAAAATGGCCTGAAAACAGCCCAGAAAACAGCCAGAAAATGGGTAGGGGTGGGGCAACCAGTGGTGGGATTTGCCGGTTTGCTGAACTGCACCTAATCTTAATTAATGATTTTCTAGAAGTGATGCAAACTGGCAGTAGTCCACCTCTGCACTTTATGTATTTTTTAATGTGTACACATATGCACTAATGCCCTTTCTTGTTCTCTTTATTAGTGATCTAAGAAAGAATGTCATCCTAATTAAGTTTCTATCTTAGCTAAATCTATCCATTGCAGTGAGATAGATTTAAAAATGGTTATGCTAATTTAAGTAAGGAAGAGTTCCATTTATGCATTTCACCAGGGCACCAAAAATATGAATGACTATTAAATTGCTTCAAAGGGATAGCTATCCTATATCTCTTTATCACAATCTAGTGAATGTTCAGAATATTGTTTATTGGGTCCTGATGTAATTAACATGTTGCAAGAAGTATGTACAGAAAAAGGTCTTTGGAGGACACTTCATAAATTGGGTCCAGATGGTTTAATTGATAGATTAATCATGAGTAAAAAAGAAGGAAAAAGCTCAAAAAATAACACAGTTCCAAATATAGCAAATGGAACAGGGGTGTGCTTTAATGGGCATGTAAACAGAGGTAGGATTAAATAAAGTTGCATAACCCAAGGATTCCAGTGTCTCTTTGCAAGTGCAAAGACTACAGAGAACAAACAGGAAAAATTATCAGCCTTAAAGCAGGAAAGCAAATATAATTTGCTAGGTATTACTGAAACCTGGTGGGAATAAACTCATGAATATAATGCAAAGACTAAAGATTATAACTTGTTCAAAAAGAAAAAAATGTTCCAGAAGCAAAGGAAGAGTGATAATAGTTATGAAGAAGGAATACATGCATACTGCGATCCAGGAATAGTAATATGAGGACCCAGTCAAGATCTAAAAATCAACAGAAGGAAGGAATGAAAAGCCAAGACAAAGAGAAATGTTTAGGCAGCACTTGTATATTGTACATATGTTTCTATATATATAGAGAGAGTATATATATACACCCAGTTGCAGTGTAGGGCTGTGAAAGTTGGACCATAAGGAAGGCTGAGTGCCAAAGAATTGAGACCTTTGAATTATGGTACTGGACAAGATGCCTGCAAGTCCCTTGGACTGCAAGGCAAACAAACTTGTCAGTCCTAGAGGAGATCAACTCTGACTGCTCTTTAGAAGGCCAGATCCTGAAGATGAAACTCAAGTACTTTGGCCACCTAATGAAAAGAAAGGACTCACTGGAGAAGAGTCGAATACTGGTAAAGACTGAGGGCAAAAGAAGAAAAGGACGACAGAGAATAAGGGGGCTGGATTGAGTCACTGAAGCAGTCGGTGTCAGCTTAAATGGACTTCAGGGGATGGTAGAGGACAGGAAGGCCTGGAGGGATGTTGTCCATGGGGTCGTGATGGGTCGGACATGACTTCACAACTAAAAACACCTATATATAGTTATAGTTATATAGTTATAGCTTATAGTTATATAGTTATAGTTTATAGTTATAGTTGTTATAGTTATATATAGTTATATATAAAGTTATATATATTATATAAGAAGGAAGTGTTAATCCTGTCTTTAAAAAAAAGGGAGAAGAAAGGCCAAGTATCTATAATCAGTCACATAATTTAAACCAATGAGAATTTAACAAAATAACACAGTTACTTGGCAGGATTCAGGATAGGTTTATCAAGAACGATAATGCCAAACCAATCTTATCTTAGGTTTTAATAGAGTGACCAGTTTAGTTAAGTATGAAAATGTGATGGATGTAATGTATCTTGATTTCAGGAAAGAAGTCACATCTCCAGTGAGATTCTAGTAGAGAAAATGACAAAACCCTGAGAGGATTATATTAGCATTAGATGAATACAAAACTTGTTGAATAATCATATCAACAATTGTACATTACTGGTTCCACATTAAACTGAAGGGGAAAGTTGAATAGCATATCACGGAGTCCTTTGGGAGTTGGGCGGCATATAAGTTTAATTAAATAAATCAATAAATAAATAAATTTGAGACTTGGTGCCATTCAAAATATTTATAAATGGTTTTGATAGATGATTACAAAAAAGTTATTATTAAATTTATGGACAACATAGATAGGGGTATAAAAAAATACCTTAAAGCATGGAATCAGGATACAAGTTGGAACAATGGGGAGAAATCAGCAGGGACAAAAACAAACTCTACATGTTGATAGAAAAACATCATATGATAAGGTGATAATAATTTAATGTACATACATAAAGGATCTTAATAAGTTGATGAAATATAAGTTGATCATGGACTAACAGCATAATGCAGCTGCAAAAAAAAGTTGATCTCCAGAAATACAGTATTTTGTTTATCCTGTACTGTATTGATTAGATTGCATCTAGAACACAGGTCTCCAAACTTGGCAATCTTAAGACTTGTGGACTTCAACTCCCAGAATTCTCCAGCCAGCTGGCTAGAGAATTCTGGGAGTTGAAGTTCACAAGTCTTAAAGTTGCCAAGTTTGGGGACCCCTGATCTAGAATATTGTGTCTAATTCAAGACATTGACAGATTCAGCTACTGTAGTATAGAAGATTGGAGACTGATTTCACCAAGTGTTAAGTTTGATCTCCAAGGTTAAGACTCTTTTCCAACATTCCACAATTCTGTGAAAGATAATTCACCTTTCACAACCCATGTTTATATATCAGGTTATGGCAACCTTCTCTAGTAAATCAAATGATCTAGAGAAATCTCCTTCCAGAAACCATGACAAACTTTTCGCAATAGTCAAAGGATTGTTGTTCTCTTGCAATTTTTCAAAATCATTTTTTAAAAAAAGCCTGTAGAATTAATTAAGTCTCATATACCTTTCATATATCAGATTACATGAGTAAATTGCACTGGCATTTTCAGAAAAGCACTGTTTTATAAGAATTAAAAACATGAATCAAAAACAGAAGGGGGAAAGAGAGGGGGGTCAAGGGGAGAGGGAGAAAAAGAAAGAAAGAAAGAAAGAAAGAAAGAAAGAAAAAATGAAAGAAAAAAAGATTCAGAGAGAGAAGGCGAGAGGGAGGGAGATATATTGTAAAAGGCATATGAATTAGCTTAGTGACCAAAATATTGCTTTTCAGGTGGTTTAATAGCTATTTTCTTTGGAAGGATCCTGTAGCTAAATAGTAGCTTTCACTAATAGTAAATAATATTAGTAGCTTCCACTAATACACTGCTCACACTGAGAAATTAGACAGGCACAGAATACAGTTTTTGCTCTTAAGCAAGAGAAGTACTAAGTGTAACTGGGTTTTTGAGAAAATATTCTTGTTTTATAAGGTTGAATGATGTGGCCTAGTGTGAAGACTCTCACCTCCCACTTGAAAGGTTGTTAGTTCAGTCTTAGATAGCGTCAGATGTTTCTCTCCTAGAGCACAAAGAAAAAAAATCTGTGAACTCCAGGTGGTATCAAAAAGACCATCCGTCCAATAAATGCTCAGCTCCATCCAGTCGCCATAAGTCCACCCTGATAAAAGGAATTACAGGGTTATTAAAAGAAAAGGGCCTTGGGTGGCTCAGGCTGTAAATGCCTGCTCTTAAGATCCAGCTGTCTACAATTACTGTAGGCTCGAATCCCACCAGGCTCAAGGTTGACTCAGCCTTCCATCCTCTCGGGGTAGGTAAATTGAGGACCCAAGGTTGTTGGGGGCAATTAGCTGACCTTGTAAAAATGCCGCTTAGTAATAAGCAGGCATATACAATGGAATGAAGGCTATTGCTGAGCGCATTGGGTTGTGCTCCAAAAATTGTAAGCCGCCCTGAGTCTTCGGAGAAGGGCGGCATATAAATGTAATTAAAAAAAAAAACATTCTTGTTTTATAAGGTTCTATGGATAATAAAAATTCTAAGAAGATAGACTTGAACAAGCAAATAAGCAATGGGGTAGAGCAAGAATGGAACAGGCAAAGAAAGGAAGATGGATTCCACATATTCTGTAGACTGAGTCCCAGAAAATGCACAGAGCACATTGATAACAACATTAAAAACACCAAAATCAACAGCCAACAAACCAAAGCATTTGATTTTCTTTTTTCAATTTTAAATGTAGTCTGAGGCCAAGAGCTGCAGAGTACAATAACAATAATCTACATGTCAAGTCAGGAAGTGAAAATAAAATTTTAAAAGATTAAAACAGCAGGACCTAGAAGTAGGAAGGTAGGTGACAGCAAGGAGAAGTTTTCGCAGGTATTGTGGGAGGGGAATGGGGAGGGGAAAGCGGGCATTCAATATAGACTTTAGTAGAACAGAATAACAGAACACACTATTCTATATAATTTCTGCAACTTTCTTTAGTGTTAAAACCAAATTAGCAATTGTTTTTCACAGTTGAAAATATTTAGATGTTGCATTATGAGGGTCCTAGCAATTTTTTTTTTTTTTGCAAATTTGGGTCTCTTTTTTAATTTGGTAGATGGCCCTGAGGTTTTAGGCATACTTGCACAGTGCACATATGTCACTGGGGAATTATAGCCAGTGACTAAATGATCAAACCATAAAAAGAAAAGTAAACAATTAAAGCAGCTGCTGAAATATTCTAAAATACCTGAGTGTGAATGGCAGAATTTGATGAATTTCTTGTTGCTTGGCATTGACCAATCATGTTTAATGCTTATGTTAATATTGGATTGCTCTTCATTTTGGCTTAGAAAAAAAATCACATGTAACATTTATTGTTCTAACAGTCTGTTGGCTTGTCATTTGAGAGGCTGCCAACAGTCTCCTCACTTCACAAATGTTATATGTCTTTTTTAGGATGGCTGACACAGGACCTTTCATTAATCTATTTTCTCCTTAGAAAGTGGTGGCCAAGTGTTTTTGACAATCCGGGGCAGCTATTTTACTGGATTTAATGGAATATTAAAGAGCAGACATGAATAGCCCAATTCTCATCCAATTCAGATTTTTAGTTTGGAAAATCAGTTTGATTTAATAGTTGAAACTAATTTGGACTATCAGTCCGCTGTAGACATCCAGAATGAATTATTTCATTGGGTCAATTGTATTTGAGGAAAAATAGAATATTCTATGCACTTATGGATATATCACTCTTTCAAAATTTTCAATTAATTTGATGATTTGATCCAACATTCTGAAGTTGATTCAACTTGAAAATTCTCAAAGTCCTATGAATAGTTCTTTTGCTTTCTTTGATCCCCAGCTCACTTTACTCCACTTTGGATGCACTGACAGTATGTTAGGTTTTGATAACTAAGGGGGAAAATCCATCATTAAAATGTTGTAGTACATTCAAACATAGTTAGATTTCCCCTGTGAAACCTCAGTGTTTATACTGATCTTGTGCCAACTATTTTCAATCATATAAATCCTTCAGACTTTCCTGCCCTTGCAGACCATCATTGTATATGGGGGAACCTAACACACACACACACACACACACACACACACAAGATCAGTTGTTTCTCTCTTTTGATGCAACAGAACAAGATTCCAAGTGTGTGGTTTTGAGAGAAGCTCTTATTATAGATTCTTTAGAAATCTTATAGAAGCCTTTCATAAATTACCATCAGATAAACAGTTACTTTTGAAAATGAAAGCAAGCTAAAAACCCAAATATGGAACTAGAATTCTGTGTGCATATATATTTAATTTATGACTATTGATCTCACTTTGGTTCTTAGGAATACAGAGTAAAAAAAATTAATCTACCTTCAAATTAATGATTATATGCTTTGGATAGGAAGTTTCAGGCTAGACTGGGAAGCTGAAAAATAATGTCGTCTAAAGCATTGGCAAAACATTTCCATATTGCTGCCAAGAAAATTACATGGCCATGCTAATCTAGCTCTCAAGAGTTGAACTCAGTTTGAGGGACTTTTATTTCAATAATAATAATAATAATAATAATAATAATAATAATAATAATAATACCTTATCACCCCTCCCACTTGTGACTGTATGACTGTAACTTTGTCGATTGTATCCTTGTGACTTATATTGACTGTTTCCCAGTATGATTTGATTGCTTATTATACCCTATGACTATTATTAAGTGTTGTACCTTATGATTCTTGACTCTAGATGAATGTATCTTTTCTTTTATGTACAGTGAGAACATTTGCACCAAGACAAATTGCTTGTGTGTCCAATCACACTTGGCCAATAAAGAATTCTATTCTATTCTATTGGTGGAAGCACTACATATGACCTCACAAGAACCTAGATTTTCAACAAGTAAAGCATTATTTTCATAACATCCTTTATGGGGAGATTAATTAACCAAAACAGATAGGTTTTGCCCCAGAACATGGAAGCTTCAATTTCAATTTGAAATTATTTATTATTGTTTTTATTGAACTCAACTCCAGAGAACTAGATTAGCATTAAGGTAGAAATTGGCAAGGAGGAAACCAGGAGTTTCCAGGTCAAAGAGAAACAAACTCCAACCACCTCCTAAGGCCATTGCAGAGCTGGGTAAGTTTCTGTTGACTCGTTAAAGAGTCATAAAAGAAAAAAAATTAAACACTGAAACGTAGACAATTTCTTGCTGCCAGGCTTCATATTAAATGAACAATATATTTTACCTGTCCAAAAAGTCAACTCTACTTGATAGATACCTGCAGGATCTTCAAGGACATTACCTAGTTGGATAAGTAGAACAATATAAATAACATATTTGTAAAAAAAAATCAGCCAACTATAGACCACAGGAAGAGAGGGGGGAGCAGGGGGGAAGGGCGGGAGGGAAGGAGAGAGAGAGAGAGAGAGAGAGAGAGAGAGAGATTTATGATTTAAATTCTATGTCTTTTCCCCCATTAATTTGAATCAGTAGAGTTATAGCTATTCTTTGCCCACACTTAAAAACTGATGTATTTATGCAATGGCCTATTTGATTTTAGTTCTGACTTCAGCAATTTGGATATTTATACTTGTTCTGCAATGAACAATTACATATTGTCCAATCTCTTATTTAAAAATTCCAGTGTTGGAGCATTCACAACTTCTGGAGGCAAGTTGTTCCACTAATTAATTGTTCTAACTGTCAGAAACTTTCTCTTTAATTCTAGGTTGCTTCTCTCCTTGATTAGTTTCCATCCATTTTTTCTTGTCCTGCCCTCAAGTGACCCCTCAGCCTCTGAGATATCAGAACACTATGTCTCCTTCATCCAGTTCAGCAACCATTTTCTGAGTCTCAACATCTTTTGGATTGGACTTTTCATTTTTGTCTTCAATAACATTTTTAATCTAGAGGGTGATTCAGGAACATTTCCCTCCGAAGTTAGTCAAGTCCCGAGGCAGAGGTTTCATTTCTGAGAAGACAGAATAAACTGCAGAGCCTTGATGACCTAGGGCAGGCGTGTCAAACTCAAGGCTTGCAGGCTGAATCCACAGTGCCTTTGCCAGTGAAAATGGAGCTTGGGAGGGCCATGTACAGCCCTCCTGAGCTCCATTTTTGGCTGCAACAGCCTCTTGCTATCCTCTGCCAGAAAAAAACGGAGATTGGGTGGGCTGCTTGAGGTCTTCCTGAGCCATTTTCTCTGGCAGAGTGCTCAGGCCACCACAGGTGCCGCCAACTTGAGTGACATCAAGCTGGCCATGCCCACCCTTGTCATGCCCACCCTGTCTCCCTGAGGTCAAATACAACCCTGATGCAGCCCTCAATGAAATCTAGTTTGACACCCCTGACCTAGGGCCTTCAAGGTTGCTTGGATCCTTCACGAGTATGGCTAAGTGCAAGAAACTATGAGAGTCAACACTGGGGGGAAAAACCCAGAAGGTTACCAGTGGCCTAACTCTGTTGTTATTGATGACCTTTTGCTTTCTACAACACTTTTGCTTGGACCAAGTTCATATATCGAGACAAATGGGTGGCAAATAAAATAAAATAAATAAATAAAATTGAAATTCATATTTGTCCCATGCAAAGTCCCATGGTAATTATATGGTTGGAGCATACTCTAGTTACATCCTAGTTTCTAAATTCTTAAACAGAGTTACTTTTAAGGCTAACGTCTTTATTTTCTTGGAAATTCAGGTTGGCAGGTGGATTGTATATGTATATTCAATGTATCCCTCAGCAGGCAGATAAAATGATCATGTTTACACACAGCATTGGCCTTTCTCTATTGCCACTGGCTGTGAATTTGGGTTCAGTGTAACAGAAATTAGAAGGCTCATGTAAAAGCGAGCAGCTGTCCAACAGTGAAATTGCATAGAATGTTCTCTATGCTGCTAGTCCTTTACCTTTCCTAAAAAGCCCACATAAAATTAGCTTGAAAGCAAAATCCTTGAATCAGTAGAGGAAAAACAGACATAGTTATTTCATCTACTGCTGTTCCTAACAGTTAAAACAAGTTTTCAAAGATATTTAGTGGAAAAACAGAAGGAAGAATTGCTAACGGGGGAGGGGAAATCTAACATTGGTTTTATTGAAAATATATGGATTGAATATTTCCCATTTCTCTTGTTCTGATGACCCATTTGCTATCTTTACATCTCTAAGGATATAAATGAATAAATGTATAAATAAAATGCCCATACTAAGACATGATACAACTCCCCCAAAACCTAGCAACAATCAAAACACAATAATCAATAAATCCATCCAATAAAATTAACTCAGAACTTAACAACTGAATAAATGTTAACACTAAGATAACCAACAGAACAAGAGGATACTGTTGTGTTGATATAGGTCTGGGTCTATGTACAACCCATAATAGTTTAAAACAGGTGTCTATCTAGAACCATCAGGCAAATACAATAGGGTGGGGTAAAAATCTGTCCCTATATTGACCCACAATTTCTTGTTTACAAGAAGTATTTTTTTTTAATTACATTTATATGCCGCCCTTCTCCGAAGACTCAGGGCTTACAATTTTTGGGATACAACCCAGTGTGCACAGCAATAGCCTTCATTCCATTGTATATGCCTGCTTATTACTAAGCGGCATTTTTACAAGGTCAGCTAATTGCCCCCAACAATCCTGGGTCCTCAATTTACCTACCCCGAGAGGATGGAAGGCTGAGTCAACCTTGAGCCTGGTGGGATTCGAGCCTACAGTAATTGTAGACAGCTGGATCTTAAGAGCAGGCATTTACAGCCTGAGCCACCAAGGCTCAGGCATTTGAAACATTTGTGCTAAATTTTTATCCCAAATGCTTATAAATATATTTATAAACATTATTTATACAAGCCAGTAAGTTTGGGAAAAAGAAAACAGCATCAGACCTAGTTAGTTCAGTTTTTGTTTGAAACACTTACTGGGGTCAGTTGTGAAATTCTAGGGCTGCAATCAATATTGTGAGATTGAAAAAAAATGTCAAAAGTAGATTATGGCAAATCACTTCCAATATTCTTGTAAAGAGAATGATATAGAAACATCCATAAATCACCAGAAGTCAACTCAAACTTGAAAAAGAATTTACCTTTTTAAAAATATTTAACTATCTAATAGCACCTATGCATCTCAAATTGACAATAAAATTTGATCTTAATTACTGTTCATACTAACTTATACTTCAAACTGTACATATTATTAGAGTACTTCTTCATCCTCTTAGAATAGATAGGTATCATTTCCTGAATGATTTTTCTTTTACATTTGTCTGATTTTACTCATTTGCAGGAGGTTAAGAGACAATGATCACTAAAACACTTATCACTTCTATAATTCATGGTAACAAGAGTGGTAATAGGAGAACCAATTAAGTTATCCAATGCTGAGAGTCTGGAGAATCTAGAAACATAAGTATTGAGAACATCAGGAAAATTTCTGTAATTGAAAATGAAAGTGACAGTGAAAAAAAGTTGGAAGACAACATTTGAAGGCATGAATTCCCTTGCCTGATAATGTCAATCAAGTGTTCCCCAATTGGACGTGCGTTAACAATTCAATTCACATTATTTATCTGGTCCTACTATACCTTTTGAGGCATGAGCAAGAATCTCTCTCTCTCTCTCTCTCTCTCTCTCTCTCTCTCTCTCTCTCTCTCTCTCTCTCTCTTCTTCCTGAGGTTATGACATGAGTTACTCAGTTTGGTTCTATGTATGCTGTACCCATTCACATCAGCTTATTTCAGCCTTTAGAAATGTGGCATTGTTTCAAAGAGTGCCTCAACATACCTTCAATCAAAAAGAGGTACTCGATTTGTATGTGTGTGTCTTTGTTATTCCTGCTGATTGTGCAGCCAAATCCCTCAAGTTTTATTGGCTAGGTTTTTTTTAGGACTTAGAGAGAGTACAAGATCACTCAATTTAAGATGGAACTGGAACTCCCAATATCTGATTTTTTAGCTAGGTGCCTTAATCCCTACACCATACTGGTTCCCTAGTCATTAACTATACTGGAAAAGTATGTGAATATTTGAACTCTGACTTTTAAATTGAGCCAGCTTTAGAACAACTTCAATTGCTGAAATTATTTAGGCACTGCTCTTATGAATTAATGTTCTTATGATCTGCTCTTATGAATTAATGTTCTTTATTCTCAGTTTTTGGATTTTCTTGTGAACTTTTAAGTAGTTCAAGTCCTGCTTCTAGATGACACATAAACACATAGACATAATCTATAGCCATGATGGCAAACCTATGGCACACATGCCACAGGTGGCATGCAGAGCCATTTGTGGGAGCCCACGAGCCCCAGCCAAACTTACCTGCACTGTGCATGCACGCACGTCCCAGCTGATTTTTGGCTTGTTTGAGGCCATTTTTACCCTCCTGGAGGCTTGAGGAAAGCCTCTGCAGTCTTGGGAGGCCAAAAAACGGGCCTTCCAGAAATACCGGAAGCTGCAGAGGCTTCCCTGGAGCCTCCGGGAGGGCGAAAACATCCTCAAACAGGTTGAAAATCAGCTGGGAGGCATGTGCATGTGCAGTGCAGATAAGGAGGTAGGGCGGGGGTGTTGTATGTGCATGTGCAGGGGGCGGGGCACATTGCATTGTGGGTGCCTGTGCACACACGCTTTCGGCACACCACAACAAAAAGGTTCACCATCACTGATCTATAGTATCTACATACTATGCAAAAGAGACAATCAAAGTCAAAAAGGGGACAAAACATCTCCCTACCAGCACCAGATGCCCACATGGGCATAGATTAATGTCAAGATTAACAACAGACCAACAAGCAAGTAAGCAAACACCTCAATCAAGGAACTGCCAAAAAACCCAGCAGTAAACAGCCCAATCAAAGAACTTCTAAGACACCCACTAACCAACACTATCAGGGCAAGCCACTAGAATATAAAATGACAGCAAACTTCACTCCTTAATAGCATTGATGATGTTACTATCAGGGCAATGAAATGTCTGCAAGAAAACAACCAAGTTCAGAGGATACCAAGGATTCCTCATTTATGAGTACTGTAAAAATATAGTGACTGAGGTGTCTTATGGAAAGATTGATTCGATAGGGTTAAGAAGATTGGAACAGTAGGAAATAATTGAAAAGAAACTGTTGTGTCTTAAATATAGGTAATATAGACCAGGAGTCTCCAACCGTAGCAACTTTAAGACATGTGGACTTCAACTCCGAGTTCCTCAGCCAGCAAAGCTCTGGGAGTTGAAGTCCACAAGTCTTAAAGTTACCAAGGTTGGAGACCCCTGATATAGACCAAGTGACTTCAAGTCTTGGACTTTCAATATTACATTTTCCCAGTGCTTAGGAACTACACAACTCCTAGGATTTCCAGGTAGCATGGATTATTCCTGGGAAATAAAATAACAGGTCATCCAGATGGTGCTAGGTTAGAAATAGAAACATTGCTCCAAATGCAAATATTGATGCTCAAGTCTTTATAAAACAACAGCCTGCAAAGTACATTATATCCACATACATTATATCATCATTAGGGAGTAACATACACATATTCAGTAGTGAAGGCCAGAGAGATCCATTAGGCCTCATGTAATACAATTTGATGATTTGCACGGCATTTTTTTTAAAAAGGAATATTTTCTTAATGCATTTTTTTATGCTTTTCATTAAAGAACCTTGGCAGCATGGAGTGTGCTTTGTTTTATCTAAATAAACTCCCATTGAGTTAATGAAAAGCAGCTGTAAGAAAAAAGGGTAGACTGGGGAAGTGCTTGTTCAGAGTTCCAGAATTTGAAATAAGACCTCCATTAACTGCACTAGTTAACAATGATAAAGCATTTGGTGGTTACCATTTAATTCCTGAAAAGGTCAAAAATCCCTTCATATTAAACCTGCTATATGCTCACATTAAAGTTTAGCAAGAAAGATTAAAAGGCTTGATAAAAGCCTCAAAAGCCATCTGCGTGGAATTTAATAAAGATCTTCCTCCATTTCCACAGGTCCAGCAAATAGCATGTATCATCACATGCCCTTTTATTTGGCAGAATAAGAAATGGGTTTTGACATTTCTCATTATGGCTCCTGATTTCTAGAACAGCCTATCCCAACCCAATGCCCTCCAGATGTGTTTTAGGGCAACTTTAGTTTTACTAGGATGCATATTGGAAGATAAAAATGTTCAGAAAATACAGGCTTGGACCATTCTTATCATTCAGCACTCAAAAAAAAAAATCTCCCAACTTCTTACCATCTACTTTAAGCATTGAATGTTGTATTACCTTTGAAGAGATAGGTCAGATTGTGCAGAATACTCAAATTCTAGTTTTCCTTAGGCATCTGGATGTCGGTCATCCTCTCTCAGTGCTTAGAAACAGCATAGCACAGCAATCCAGGGCTGGAAGGGACCTAGAAGGTCATCTAGTCCAATCCCCTGCTCCAGCAGGAGATCTTTAACCATCTTGGTTATTTTGGTGCCTCTAACACAGAGGAGAAAGAAGGCAATGGCAAAAAAAAACTGCATGGATCTGTCCAGGTAGTCACCAGGAGTCAACGCTGACTTGAAAGAAACACACACACACACACACACAATTACACATTCAATATGTTGCTTCTGAAATAACAGCAGTTAGTAAATTTACATGTGAAGATAGAGTAGCTATCCTCAAAAATACATGGTTGTTAGACATGATTTCCTTAGTCAAATATGAATTACATTTCAATGTTTTTTTTTTCATTTCTTCGTAAAAGAGGGATTATAAAACCATGGTTACTCATCAAATCATCTGTTTATCCTATGCCCAAGACACAGATCCTGAGGTGTTAACTTAAACCAAACCAGTCTTCTTGATCTGAAGAAAGCCAATATTTTGCAATAAATCCTGGCATGGAATTTAAGGAAACAAAACCACATGGGAGAAGCAATTAATTGAGATGGGACAAGCAATTGAGCAAAACATGTGCAATTACGTGGGTAAAGGTTTGTTCTTTGAGATTGTGGGTTGGTTTTTGAATGTCTCATTACCAAGCTAGGTAACATCTTCAGCGGAGTTTAAGGGATGTCTGTTTCAAGCCTTTAGCCAAGCTTCAAAAACTTCAAAGGATTTATTAGGAGCAAACATGTCCGCATGACCTGTATGAAGCCAATTCTGAGACACATAATTACTATCACCCGTGACTCTGTTTTCCCTTTTGGTTTTAAACTGCTGCACTGCTACTTCAAATTTCTCCTTCCCTCCATGCCCCCGTTCATGGTAACTCTAAAACAGGCATAGAAATTGTATGAGCTGACATTCTGTTTATAAGGGCTTCAGGTGTGGGTGTATCACGTGACAGTTTTTGTGATAGGTCAATTACTCTTATGCAGGCACTATATTAATTCTTTTTAGGAGAAGTAAGAAACTTATCATTAGAACTACTGTATGTATGTATGTATGTATGTATGTATGTATGTATGTACAATATGTAAGTATTACATTTTTATGCCACCCATCTCCCCTATAAAGTGACTCTTCATAACTGTAATAACTATGTCAGAAAGTATTTTTTCACCTGTGCTCTAAGAAATGTTGGGTTTTTTCAGTGGGGATGGGGTTTAATGAGACAACAAAGGCAGATAAAACACTACAAAGGCATCTTAGCCATAAGTGTTAATGTTTCTTTCAATATGCTGCCATAATAGGCAGAGTAGTGCTTTCTGGAACACATTATCACAATTTCCATAGAAGTTCACTCCAAATATCCAATTTTTCAGCCTGGTTTTTTAAAATTGAATTGGACAGCATTTGGGATGGGTGGAGGGCAGGGTATGTTTTTAGGCTGTGACGTCACAGTCGGACAGATTCATATAACTCAAATAAACAGAAGTATGGGGGTTGTTTTTAGTTGTTTTTATGATTTGGAAGTTATTTAAAAGCTATCTTTTTATTGAAAGCCTATAGTATTCTTTTTTTCCCCCTGTGTGTCTGTGTGCATGTTTGCGTGTGTGCATGTGTGTGCATGCACACACATGACTTTAAGTCATTGTTGACTCTTAGCAATTTCCTGAACTAGTCCCTGCAATTTTCTAGAATTAAAATAATCTTTTTATTTAATGGCTGATGGAAATCTACACTACTAATTCTTGTCTGTTTGCTGCCGCATTGCTAGAGTAGATTTGGAAGATTGCCAAAGACACCTCTCCCCCCCCCAAAAAAATGAGGAGTGCAGATATTACATACAGTTTGCGAGCTATGGATCCCTGCACTAGAATATTTGCAAGTGTGACAAAAGTATTTTTGAAGCTGAAATACCAATATTCCTTAGCAGATGGTCTAATAAAGAAAAAAAAAATCCCCAGAGAAACAAGCTATAAGATAAATACAATTTTCATAAGAAGGACAAAAAAAAGTTTAACAATGATCACCAGGTTCATTTTGCCAAATCCTATTGTGAATTTGAAAATAATGTGAAGCACTACAGTTAGGTAGTGAATGATTGTGACTGCTTTGTCATCTCCCCAAAATTTAGCATCTACAAAATGTGGAATATTCAATTTTCCCATAATGCTGTATACATCGGAAAAAGTACTGCAGATTTTAGGAAGAGGTGGACTGTGCCTATGTATTTTTCTCACAGAGACTGCTTGGTAGCTGAAGGGTTTTTAGCTGACAAACTGTATCTCTTATAGAAAGTATACCATGTTTTAACCCACAGCTTTACACAATGGTGTAAAGGTGGCACAATGGTTAGAATGCAGTATTGCAGACAAACTCTGCCCACAGCCAGGAGTTCAATTCTGAGCGGCTCAAGGTTGACTCAGCCTTCCAACCTTCTGAGGTTGGTAAAATGAGGACCCAGATTGTTGGAGGCAATTTGCTGCCATTTGTAAACCACTCAGAGAGTGCTGTAAAGTACTATGGGGTGGTATAGAAGTTTAAGTGCTATTGCTATCTAGGCAAAGAATCTGCCTGTTACTTCAGCCTTAGCTCTAACTATAAATCCTCCCTAAAGAGAATGGTTAAATACTTGTGTGTAATTATAAAAATTACTTTCCTCTTTTTGGGTTTAGAAAAATAATTAAATGATTAACAGTAGAGAAACATTTTTGTAAAGTTTTTGAATATTGCATAAGTACTGCAATAAAAGGCACACAAGAAATTCCAGGGAGCTTCAAAAGAAAATTTGCTCATCATTTTATCCTTATAAATGGGAATCTGTTTTTGATAGGAACAAATGGAATGGAGATGAGAGTGGTGCGGTGGCATAGAGGTGGAGTTCTCACCTCACATTCTCGCCTGTGAGTTCGATCCTAGGTAGAGGCAGATATTTCTCTCTCTGGGCACGATGAGAATATATCTGCTGAATATGACTCTGCATTGGCAACAGGAAGGGCATCCGGCCAGTAATCTCTCAGTTCCATTCAGTTGCCCAGACTCTACCCTGCAAGGGGTTATGGGGTCACTAAAAGATGATAATGATGATGAAATGGAATGGAATGGAGAAGAGGATCATCCCTACTGTAGTCAAGCCAAGTTCTAAAACATCATAAAACTATCTGAACAGGGCCATGATAAGTAATCTGGTATTGAAGGATATTATGGACTTCCATGCTCATCAGTCTCAGCCAGCCAAAGTAAGAGATGGTGTTTTGTGTTTTATATGATTTTTGGTACAAAAAATGTTCTCATGCACCTGTAAAGAATATATATATAGCACTGGATCTCCTTTGATTATTGGGAACCTCATCTTCAGTGGAGTCTCCGAAAACTGCATGAAAAAGCTGCACATGTTTAACGGTGTGCAGGGGATAGGGCAACGGACTTATTCAACATTGCTTCACACATCCAAAAGCTCATGCAGATCAAATAAACCTGGACTTTAGAAGTTAGAAATGTTGAATGAGATTTGTTGCCTGTCTAAAATAAAACTAAAAGGAGTTGTCTTTCTTATTTGTTTGTTTGTTTGTTTACAAAGATGCTTTATTATATTAGCTTTTCAGTCTGCAAATATCCATGAAGGAAACAAAATAAGCAAACAAATAAATCCAATCTCTTCGCACCATTATTTATTGTATGATAGCAGTAGAATTATGCCATGCACAAGTAGAAATGGACTCTGAAGAGACCCTGTAGGTCAGAAGTGGGAACTATAGCCCCTTTATGACTTGTGGATTTCAATTCTACAAGAGTTGAAGTCCACAAATTATAAGAATTGTCATAAGAATTCTTTTTAAAAATCTTATTTTTTATTCTTAAAAAAATCATGAGAATTGAAGAGTTGTACTTGAAGAACACAAGTCTAAAAGTCATTAAAGGGCCACAGTTCCCCATTCCTGTTCTAGGTAAAGCATCTGTGTGAAGTTCTGCATAACCTACATTATAAGTCAATATGTGCCAAGGGCACCCAAGCAAAAGAGCACTATCTAGCAATTTGAGATCAGGGTCACATGATGATGATAAGAAGAAAGATAGCAGAGATTATCAAACTCCAGTCTGTTAATTGCTAAATCCAGTGTTCCATGTCTGCTACCATTCTTTTGTGGGAGGTAAGATTTGAAATGTCCACATGTGTTGGAATGTTGTAAGCTGGCTTCCCAGGAAGCAGGAGATGCATTTCAGAGGTATAAGAGACAGCTTATTAGTTCAATTATTTTGTGTGAGAGAAAGAGGGTGAAGACAATCCTTCCCTAAGAGTGATCAGAATATATGGTAGATCTAGATTTGGCAAGATTGATATCAGGGCCCAAAACCAAGAAAGACATGTGGTGATTTTTTTCAAGCTGAGTTCTTTATTGTTGCTCATCAATAGATTGTTGCCAAATTGAAGCATTCTATTGTCAACTCTGAAGCGATTCTGGTGGAAGCCCTCTTGTGCTGCCTCATAGCTGCCATAAAGCCTAAGAGGGGAAGGGAGGGGAAAAATAACAATCAAAACAAAAAGTTTTCCTGTGGGAACCAAGGTCATCATAACAGGTGGCTGGTGAAGGAGAAGAGGAGCCTGCCAGCTATATTCATTGGACAATGTGACTGGTGACACCTGGGAAGGGGGGGAGTTTTACTCTTTTAATTAGGTGAAAACTGTGGGAATCTTTAAAGTTAGTTTCCACTAGCTGTGCTGATATGATGTATCCAATACACATTTTCTGTGAGGAATCTATCAGCCTCGGAGTTCTGCTTTCAATGAGTTACTCGAACCCTAACATCTATATCTACCATATACTCTGAACTGAGAATATAATGGATATAGATAATAGATAGTAGAACTATGTGGAAATATCTTGACTGAGTTGTCTCTTATTTTCCTGGAATGCACCCCTCCCTCCTGGGAATCTAGCTTACTACATTCTATCACATTCCATACCTGCTTAATTGTTGGGATACATTCTCTGTGACAGCTGGAATGAAATAGTAGAAATGTAATACATTAGGTTTGGAATGGAAATAAAGTTTGAGACCTCTATAGATTAGTTTAGCCATATCTAAAATGTAGCATTAATTGGAGAAAAAAAGTTCCTCTGAATTCTGTATTATTATGGCAAGCTCTGCCAGTCCTTGTTGAGTATTTATAATTACTTCATTGGTACCAAATTTTGAAACACAATTTACATGATAGATAATTAAGGGAATGTTAAGAAATGACAAGTGATAGTGACTTATACAGTCTATGTTTTTAATTATATTCTCTTGAACAACCGTAAATTCCTCAGAAAGATTTAGCTCTGAAAAGTGATGTTATGCAACTGGGATGGAACAAGCCTGCACTGAACCTGTTAACAGTGTGACAAATCACATCTTAATCTCTCATCTATGAAATCCATTCCCACTTCAACAGATAAAGAGTTGAATAATTTTATTCTGAAGGCAAGTGACTTATCTGTGAATAAATCTTTCATCCTCTTTTTATTGGTTTCAATCACAGCTTCTGCCATAGCTGACCCCTGGTATCCGTTCTGCACATACTGCAGAATGTTATCTTAAATTGGATATCAGGAGATTATAGAATTATGACTTCAATGATTCAAATTTAAATTGTTTCTTTGAACTGATCTGTGGCAAGGGATAGGAATGGGGGGACTTCTAACATCCAACAAACAACAATCCTGTGACAAGCACAAGTCACTGAGTTAAGGCAGTATTAACACTTTTGTTTCCAGTAATGTTTTGCCCATAAAATGAATTTGATATGCAGGACAGTATGATTTAACACTGCACTGAATGATCACACCTGGGTGACTTGGTAAATAGGAAATATGGTTCAATTATTTTACAAATTATTGGGGAAAGATCAATAATTAAAAATGGTGTCCAATTAACTCCTTCCTTCCTTCCTTCTTTCCTTTCTTCTTTCCTTCCTTAATAGAATCAAGATCACATGAAGTGTTAATACCACTTTAATACCCTTGGTAAGACCACACTTGGAATACTGCATCCAGTTTTGGTTGCCACAATATAAATAAGATGTTGAGACTCTAGAAATAGTGAAGAAGACTAGCAATGATGATTAGAGGATTGGAGGCAAAAATATAAAGAACAGTTGCTGGAATTGATACCCAATTCTAGTTTGATGAAAAGAAGGACTAGGGGTGACATGATAGCAGGGTTCCAATATCTCAGGGGTTGCCACAAACTCCCTGTCAAGCTATTCTCCAAAGCACCTGAAGGCAGGACAAAAAGCAATGGGTGGAAACTAATCAAGGAGAGAAGCAACCTAGAATTAAGAATACATTTCCTAACAGTTAGAACAATTAACCAGTGGAAAACCTTGCCTCCAGAAATTGTGAATGCTCCACACTGGAAGTTTTTAAGAAGAGATTGGACAACCATTTGTCTGAAATGGTATAGGGTTTCCTGAACAGTGGGGCAGCAGGTTTTCTGAGAAGGGGATTGGACTAGAAGACCTCCAATAAAATATGTCTTTGGAGTTTTTTTTCCCTTTCTAAAATTGTCGAACTTCATAAAGTAATACAAAGGAGGCAAGGACTTTGCACAACACTAGCATTTTTATGCACTCCTTTGCTATACACTGACTAGATTCAGAAGCTTTATAGCTTTTTCCCCTCAATGCATTCAGTGTGTTCATTTTTTTCAGCTCTATTCTAAAATAATCATTCTCTTCAGTGACACAGAATTGATCAAAAAGTGTATGAATGGGAAAAGTCTGATTATTCAGAATCCCATTTTCCCTAGTTATACTAGACTTGCTGAATGGGGGCAAATGAGCATCACAAGTACAACAAAATTACAAGTTAACAACCATTATCAATTCATTGGCTTGGCCATGCATTTCTCAAATGTTTAACTAATTCTTCCCGTCACATCTTGGAGTGCAGTTCCTGAGGATGTTAGGGAAAGTCTCTATAGATGTATATTTGAATGGCACTGGCCTGGAAATACAGCTGCCTTGTACTGCCTCAAGTTTTCCTGGACTTCCAACTGTTATTTCTGCTTTCAGTTCGACTGAACTTCATTAAATGTTTGCTCTGCTTAAATGAACACACTGAGCAAGGAGATTGTGAAAGGCAGCTTGGTGGTGAGGGGAAGCAAAGAAAAAGAGAGGGTGAAGAGGAAAAGCACAAAGAGACAGCCACGGAGGTAGAAAGAGTGTGTGTGTGTATGTGTGTGTGGGGGGGTATGGGTGGGAAGCAGACATTAGGACAGAAGGATCCAAAAAGAAAGATGGAAAAAAAATATTATGGTTGGTTGCAGATCAGCCAAATGTTTAGCCTAGATTTTGCATTTTTATCCACCCATGAAATCCTTCTCAGGGACTAAACATAGGCAGATGTTGATTATGTTAAAGTATTGTTACAGGTTGAAAGCTGTGTCAGTTTCAATTTGTAAGACTGCCTGTCCTATGTAAGAGACTCCGGGAGAATCATAACAAATAAAAACAATAATTAAATAAAAACAATTTCAGAAATCCATACACAAACAGGAAAACCCTCAATCATTAAAACAATTATTTTAAAATCATCAATAGGCAAGGCAAGGCAAATTAAAAAAAAAAAGCTCTCTCCTTAGGTCTTACCAGATGATACTCTTTGCTAGATGATACCAGGCCATACTGTTCCTCAGGGGTGGGATTCCACCAGTTTGGACCGGTTTGGGCAAACCCCTTTTTCTGACAATCAGCTGACTCAGAATCAGTTCACTCTGACAAGCACGTGAGCCCACCCACGCACCCCTGCTCTTTCCTGTGCTTTATGTCATTTTGTTAGAGCACAGCTGATTCGCATGGCAGAGCGGTTTGCTGCGCCTCAGCTGTTTTATTCAGCTGCAGTTGAAGGTAAGCATTAGCTTTTTAAAACGTGGAGCGCACATTTGGTGTGCACACACTCATAGTGCACGTTCACCAAGCCAGTTGTTATACTGGTTGAATCAAACCCCTGCTGTTCCTGCTGATCCAGATGGGGTGGCTGGGTGTAACTACAGAAAGGAGTGTGCCATGTAGTGCTTTACAGTCATTATTAGCACTTAAATTAAACTCAGAAACACATTGGCAACCAAAGCAGCTTATGGAAGAGAGGGGTATTGTCTGCTGATCCAGGACTCTGAATAAGTCTTTGTGCCACCACATTCTGTACCATCTGAAGCATCTAGGTACTCTTCAAGGGCATCTCCATAGACTGGATATTAGGATGATATCCATGTAATCCTCAGGCCATGGATGACATAGGTGCAACCTCCTGATCCAAGAATGGGCACAATGGTGTATGAATAAAATTGCACAAAGGCCATCCTAGTCACATCTGCCATCTATTCTTTAAGAGGAGGCGTGAGTCCAGGAGAATCCCCTGACTGCAATGGGTCTGCTTGGGGCGGGGCAGTGCAACCCTATTCAGGCCAAAAATGCTATGTTCCTAGAGCCTTCATGTACCAGTCTTGTTAAGGTTGAGCTGAAGCTTCTTATCCCCCATCCAGACCTTTACTCTCCAAATGCAGAGACAGGACCTTAGAAGCACTGCTGCATTCACCAAGGATAGATATATAAAGCTGAGTATCACCAGCTCTCTCCAAGGAAAAAGAGAGGCCACTATGTATCCTTAGCCTTGAGAATAAAGGTTGCAGACTTTCAGAGAAATGTTGGAAATGTAATCAGATACCAGGTTTGTACTATCATATGTGGTGGACATGTCCAAAGGCAAAAAAAATACTGGACTAAAATACATACATGGTTAGAAAAAAATGATAAAGCAACATATAGATTTTAAACCAGAAATATGTTTGTTGGGTATCTTACCAGAACAATAATAAAGGAAATACATATCTAATTTTACATGCAGCAAGAATTGTGCTTGCACAACAGTGGAAAAATGAAGAGATCCCTGCAGATCGAATGTTATAAAAAAATATGAAAATGTGCAAAGATGGATAGTTAATACATAAAAGAAAAAAAAAGGAAGAAACAGAATACTTCTTAACATGGGACTTGTTTTACCAATGGCTAACTAACAGAAACAGAAGTTAGAAACTAAAAAAGTTAAAAGGATAATTAATTATATACGGATTTTTTTTACTATGGACAAGTTAATTGTACTATTACTATGTGATTATTATTGATATGTATACTATGATTACCATTATGATTATTGTTGTTTTTCAGTTCAAAACCAGTTGTACCCAGACAGATATTGAATTTTTATTTATTTTAAAAATGTACTAATAAAACATATTTTAAAAAGAGAGAGAGAATGAAGGTTGCAGAACAATATAATGACTCTTTTCAAATATCTGAAGCAACTTTGTACAGGGGTTCATGATGTCATGTTTTTTAAATGTATCTACAGTACAATGGTCTTAAATTACAGGAAAACAGATTCTGAATGTTTAGAAAAAACTTGGCAGGGTATCTAATTACTCAAAGAGGTGATATTCAAGCAAAGGTAGGATACATATTAAGATTAAGGTGTGCAGTAGGAGGTCATATAAAGTCTTTAAATAAAAATAAGTAAAACAAACAAAAAAACCCCAACCCATCCCTTCTGGATGCTTTAATTTGGATACACCCAATTAGCAAGGGTAGGAAAGCTGGATTCCCAATTCCCAGTCTGCAGACCAGTACCAGCCAAAGCATGCCCTCCTTGCGCTGCCACCACCACCACCTCCGCCACTGCCAGTCCATGGAGTTGGAAAGTTTGGGGATAACTAATCTAAAAAATGCTCTCCAATGCAGTGAGCTAGATTAAGGAAATAAGGTATACTCTAAGTTGCTAAACAATGTAAAGCAGAAGGCAAAAAACAAATCTGCTTCTTCCTAAATATGTCATAATTCATTTATTTCATATTCTTGGAATAGATGTCATATACGTTCTAAGAAGTTAGACCACCCAAGCTGGTCTACACAGGGTGTCAAACTCGATTTAATTGAGGCCCACATCAGGGTTATGTTTGATCTTAGGAGACCGGGGTGGTAGTGTCAGGGATGTGGCCATGATGAGCGTGGCCAGCTCAATATCACTCATCGAGGCTCTGATTTTGACCATCACTGCCTCCTGCAATCCTCAGACAGCGAAAATGGAATATGCGGCCTCCCCAGGCCTATGTTTTCACTGGCAGTGGGCTGTAAAAGGCTGTCACAACTGAAAATAGAGTCCTTGCTCAGCCTCTCTGAGCTCCATTTTTGCTGGCAGAGGCACCACAGGCCGATCTTTCGCTGTTTCCAGGGTGGCCCCATGGGCCAAATCTAAGCACCCTGTGGGCTGGATCTGGCCTCTGAGCCCTGAGTTTGACATCCCTGGTCTAAAACATGGTCTCGGAATGTTGTCCTGTCCTCAGAGGACTACACTTAACTTAAAGTTAAAAAATTAAGAATGGGTTGAGGAAACTTGAATGTCTATTATTTTATGACTTGTGATATAATAATGATAGAAGTCCACTGTTCAATGTCTTGTTATTCCATTCTCAGAATCCCATTTATCCTTCATTTGAAGGATAATGTCAGATGATAACAAAGCTCCAGCTCTATTATTTGATTGGAAATGTTTATTTCATGTTGCCAGTCAACCCTTAAATGCTACCATCATTAAGTAATAATGGATATGCAATAATTCATGTAGCCTGTTGAGAAATGCACTTATTGCTAACAAAATACAAAAATGTGTGCTTAAGGAGGGCGGGAATAGAAAAAATGTCTATTCAAGAACAACATTCAGGTTTAATTCACTCCTACACTCTATGATCAACTTGTTTGTCTCTCCTTCCACCAAAATACTTAAAAGTGAAAAACACTGACATGGTTGTTGAAATGAAATGTGAAGAAAAGGTGGGCTTAATAGACCACTCACCTATATTTTGTTTTTTTAGATTAGGAGTTCTGGTATTTATTGAATATTTCATTTCACAATTTCCTTGATGAGAGTAAAGTATTGACAAAATGTATGCTTTTTGCTTACGTTAAAAATTCTGACAGTAAGTACCTGGACCTTTTAGATTTCTTTAACTTGAAGTAGTGGTTGCTTATTTTCCCCAACAATAATTCTGTGCCATGTGGTCAAGAGTAAGTGGCCCAAAGTAACCCACCTGCCTTTTTTGTCTAAAGTAGGGCTAGAATTCACCATCTCCTAATTTCTGTATAAGGCCACATTGTTTGCAGATAATTCATGGCCCCACTCATGAGGGGGGGAACACTCTCGACCTAGTTTTTGTCTCTGAGTGGTGGCGTAGTGACAGAGGGCAAGCCACTTTTACGGCTTTGCCCGTTCCATGGTCTGATCACTATCTCCTACAGCTGGTCTTCCAACAGGCTGCCCCCCACTGCTGGGATGAGGAACCGCCTAGATGGTTCCGCCCCAGGTGCCTTATGGACCCTGAACAGTTCCAGGCGGAACTGGGACCTCTTCCCTCTTCCCTTGACCACAGCTCTGTTGAGGATCTGGTGGCCGCTTGGCATCGTGCCACGTCGGATGCCCTCGACAGGGTTGTCCCCATGCGCCCCCTCACATGTTGCGGATCCCGGATGGCTCCTTGGTATTCAGAGGAGCTCCGGGAGATGAAATGCCATCGGAGGGGCTTAGAGTGCAGGTGGAGGTCCACCCGCTCCCAGGCCAATAGAGCCCAGCTAAGAGCCCATATTAGGACTTACCTGGGAGCTATGAGGGCAGCGAGAAGGTCTTATCTCTCTGCCCTCATAACGTCCGCAGACAACCACCCAGCCGCCCTGTTTCGGGTTACACGCTCTCTCCTTCGTCCAGAGGAGGGGGCGGACCCGTTGCGGGGAAGGGCTGAGGAGTTTGGTCAATATCTGTCAGATAAGATCACTCGAATTCGGAGCGGGTTGTCCTCTGATTTGCAGTGGCCTGAGGAACGGGATACAGGCAGTCTGGCCAGTGCGTTCTGGGATGAGTTCGATCCTGTTTCCGAGGATGAAGTGGATGGGATTATGCGGCGCCTGAGTTCCACCACATGTTTGTTGGACCCGTGCCTGTCCTGGCTGGCTTATGCCGCCAGGGAGGTCACCTGTGGTTGGCTCCGGGCAGTTGTCAACACTTCGTTAAGGGAGGGTGTTTTTCCCTCTGCCTTAAAGGAGGCGGTGGTGAGACCCCTCCTGAAGAAGCCTGCCCTGGACCTGACCATGTTAGACAACTTTTGTCCTGTCTCCAACCTTCGCTTTTTGGTGAAGGTTGTTGAGAGTGTGGTGGCTCGGCAGTTTCCACTTTTCCTGGATGAAGCGGACTACCTGGATCCGTACCAATCGGGCTTCCGGCCTGGTTTCAGCACAGAGACGGCATTGGTCACACTGATGGATGATCTCTGGAGGGACAGGGGTTTTTCCTCTGTCCTGGTCCTATTAGACCTCTCAGCAGCTTTCGATACCATCGGCCATGATATCCTTTTGTGATGCCTCGGGGGGTTGGGGGTGAGGGGCACTGTTCTTCGGTGGCTCTCCTCCTTCCTCTCGGGGCAGTCGCAATCAGTGTTGGCAGAGGGGCAGAGGTTGGCCCCGAGGGGGCTCACTTGTGGGGTCCCCCAAGGGTCGGTCCTCTCCCCCCTTTTATTTAATATCTACATGAAACCGCTGGGTGAGATCATTCGTGATTTTGGGGTGAGGAATCATCAATATGCTTATGATACCCAGTTATATATCTCCACCCCAAACCAGATCAATGATGCCCTCTCCGTGATGACTCGCTGTCTGGATGCAATACAGATCTGGATGGATGGAAACATGCTTCAGCTCAACCCGGCCAAGACGGAGTGGCTGTGCATACCAGCATCTCGGTCCAGTCAGGAATGTCCACCGTTGACCATAGGGGGAGTGGTGTTGCCCCCTGTGGATAGGGCGAGGAACCTGGGGGTCCTCCTGGATGCACGGCTCCGGCTGGAGGAGCAGGTGGGGACTGTCGCCAGGGGGGCCTTTGCCCAGGTCCGGCTGGTTTGCCAGCTTCGCCCGTTTCTGGACCGAGATGCCCTGCGTACAGTCACTCATGCCCTTGTTACTTTGCGACTCGACTACTGCAACGCTCTCTATTTAGGACTGCCCTTGCATACCATCCGGAGATTGCAGCTGGTGCAGAACGCGGCGTGGCGTGGTGATGGGAGTTTCCGGTTCTCCCATGTTACCCCCTCCTGCGCTGCCTGCATTGGTTGCCGGTTGCACTCCGGGTGGGATTCAAGGTTTTAACTTTAACATACAAAGTCCTTCATGGCATGGGTCCTTATTATTTAAGGGAGTGTTTCCTGCTAACATCGAGTACTAACCGCCTTCTGCGAGCACATAGATAAGGACTCCTTGGGGTCCCGTCGGCTGGGCAATGCCGGTTGGCGGTCCCCCGACGACGAGCCTATTCTGTCACAGACCCTGACCTCTGGAACCAACTTCCCTTGGAGCTCCGCCTGGCCCCTGACCTCCGCACCTTCCGCCATGACTTGAAGACCTGGTTGTTTAACCAATCCGGGCTGTGACCCTTTGGGTGGGGTGGTTCTTATTTCTGTATTTTGTAATTATATTCTTTGGGGCTTGCTTAGTTTAATTCTTTTTAATTATTTATTGTTGTCGTTGTTTTAATTGTGAGCCGCCCCGAGTCTTCGGAGATGGGGCGCCATACAAGTCCTACTAATAAATAAATAATTGATGATCCTCACTCTGTCAAGGATCTTGGAGTTCTCATATCAAATGACCTAAGCTCCAGAGCTCACTGTAACAGCATTGCCAAAAAGGCATTAAGGGTTGTAAATCTAATCTACAAAGCTTCTCCTCCAGTGATATTGAATTTCTAACTGGGCATACAAAACCCTTGCTAGACCAATACTCGAATACAGCTCATCTGTGTGGAATCTGCACTGTATATCAGACATTAATACAATTGAGCGAGTCCAGAAGTATTTCACAAGAAGAGTACTACACTCCTCTGCTCGCAACAGAATACCCTACATCACCAGGCTCGAAAGTTTGGGCTTGGACAATCTAGAACTATGCTGCCTATGGTTGGACTTAAGCGTAATACACAAAATTATCTGCTACAATGTCCTACCAATCAATAACTACTGCAGCTTCAACTGCAACAATGCAACACCACACAACAGATACAAACTCAATGTAAACCATTCCAAACTTGATTGCAGAAAGTACGACTTCAGCAACAGAGTGGTCAATGCCTGGAATGCACTACCTTCTGTTGTTACATCCTCTAACCCCCACTCCTTCAACCTCAAACTATCCACTATTGAACTCACCCCATTCCAAAGAGGTCTGTAAGGGGCATGCATAAGTGCACAATTGTGCCTATCGTCCCTGTCCTATTGTCTCCATGTATTAGTACCTATTTCCTGTATTCTTATTCAAGTTTATACTTATTCCTATTATCTTGTAAGCAATTAACAAATCAAATAAATAAATAAATAAAAATAAATAAATAAAATGGAGGGGGTTGTTCAGCTGAGCAGGAATCCTTGTTCCCCTCTTGCTCCAGGAAGCACTGATAAATCCCTTCATTGAGATATTTGGAAAATTAAGAAAATTAAACCATGCTCTTTCTTTGGCAGACCATCTGGACTTTGGAAATCATCCAGAAGGTATCAGGCAGAAAAAAAGAAAAGAATAATTCTATTTGTTATGGGTTTTTTTTATCGGATTGTAATTTTAGTATATTTAGACCATGTATAAAATCCATGACAGACTGGATTTTATTATAGATTTCAGTTGTTATTTATTATTTTATACTATATTTTTTAATTGTATATTTACTGCGGGTTTTTATTTGTTCTGATCTCTGGTCTAAGACTGTAATAAACTGATTGAAACTTATCAGCTCAAGGGAGCAGGAGGAATAATAAGATAATACTTTTTTTGTGAAAAAGTTTTTATTTTTAAGACAGACATACAAACAAAACATAAAAACATAAAACCATCTTCCATATTATATACATACAGTGTGTCAGTTGGTTACAAATCCTTTGTGCTATCATTCTTGTCATCATCACTCACAATTTATATAAACTTTCACATTGTCAGGTTAACATATGCTTATATATTTATCAGTTATTAAACATTCATGACTAGGCTATTTATTCCATCATTCTATACAAGATATTCCTAATTTTTATGTTAAAATTTATATTATCCTTTTGTCCAATGGTTATATATGTCTATATTATATTTTATATCAATCTATTAAACTTCTATTACAGAATTATGCTCTATTACATTGCTTATTCTTTTTGTCCAACCATTGATAAAAAAAGTCCCATATCATATAAAAATGTTATCTTCTTGCTCTCTAATTTCAAATGTCAACGTACTCATTTCAGCACAGTCCATAATTTTCTTAATGACTTCCTCCTGCATAGGTATTTTATCATTTTTCCAATTCTTAGCAAATACAATTCTAGCTGCTGTTAAAACATTTACAATCAAATATTTCAACTCTTTACTGTAAATTTCTGGTATAATTCCCATTAAAAATATTTCCGGTTTAAAGTCTATATGTTGTTTTATCATTTTTTCCAACCACGTGTGGATTTTAGTCCGAGCACGTCCACCACATATGGTAATACGAACCAGGTATCTGATGACATTTCCAACATTTATCCGATTTTTCTTAAATATTCTCGCAATTCTCATCAGGGGTAAGTGCCACCTGTAAAACATCTTATACAGATTTTCTTTATAAGCAGTTGACATTGTCATTTTATAATTTTGAGACCATAATTTTTGCCATTTCTCTAAATCAATCCCATATCCAAAATTTTTCCCCCAAGTGATCATCGTTTCTTTAACTTGCTCCTCCTCCAGTTTAAATTCTAATAAATGTCCATAAAGTTTTTTAATTACATTTTCATCAGTACCTATCAAAATTTTATCTAGTTCAGTCAACTTATCATAAATACCTTTTAATTTAATATCTTCATCAAATCTAGATTGTATTTGCAAATATGAAAACCAGTTCGTTTTTGTGCCTTGTCCTTCCAACGCTTGCATAGATTTAAGTTCACCCTTTTCATTCAATATCTCCCCATATCTAACTGTTTGTTCCTTTTTGTATATTATTGGATATGAAAAAGCTTCAATTGTAGATATCCATAACAGAATTTTTAGATAGTATTGCTTTTTAGTCTTTTCCCAGTTTAAAAACAAAGCCTCTTGAATATAATGTCTTCTAAAGTACCCTTGTGTTTTAGTTTCCTTATACCAAAGAAATGCATGCCACAGGTCATGCCCGTCAATAATCTACTGTTCCTTAATGTTATCCATTCTATTACCCACATCAAATTTGCCGCCTGATAGTATAATTCCCAGTTGGGCAGAGCAAACACTCCTCTTATTCTTGCGTCTTGTAACAGTTTAAGTTTTATTCTCGCTTTCTTGCCCTGCCAAATATATTTCAACACAATTTTATTTAAGTCTTCAAAAAACTCTTTCCCTAATCTAATTGGAATTGTCTGGAATAAATATAAAATTTTAGGCAATACATTCATCTTAATTGTTGATATTCTTCCAATCAATGATAATTGTAAATTTTTCCATTTTTCCAAATCTGTCGCAATCTGCTGTTTGAGTTTAATATAATTGTCCTCCTTCAGTGTGCTACATCTTGGTGTAATGTATATCCCTAAATACTTGACCTTGTTTGTGACCTGTATTTCTACAACTTCTTCCAGTTCTTTCTTTCATCTTGTTAGCATATTCTTTGTTAATATCTTTGTTTTATCCTTATTAATTTTCAAACCAGCTACTTTTCCATACTCTTCTATCTTTTCTATTAATTTAGGTGCTGTTTCCAATGGATCCTCTAGTATAAATACCAGGTTGTCTGCGAAAAATAATAATAAGATAATACTTGATCAGTATTGTTGACAGAAAAATCATTGCAATGACTTGAATTACCTTGAGGTAAGATGGAAAGGCTATAAATAAGATAGATAGATAGATAGATAGATAGATAGATAGATAGATAGATAGATAGATAGATAGATAGATAGATGATATACAGACAGGCAGACATGATAGTAGTGAGTTTCCTTGAAATATTCCTCTCTTGATATTAACCTCTCCCAATCTATTACATTGACCGGCAACTGTGTTTTCTATTGTGATCTTTGCACAAAATTTTTGATGTTTATACTGACTCCAGTTATTTTGAAGCACTTGTTTATCCAGTCATATGGCAAGCAATCAAATGCCTTCTTGTATCCTGCTATATTCAAGTTGGTCTTCCTTCTCTTGCAGTTTTCCAAAATCACCTTGTCAGTTAGGAACTTTGTTCCTTTGCTGTTTGGGCAGTTTTATTTCTACTCAGGTGGAAAGACCTTGTTTTCAACAAGATGCTGTTAGACTGTCTCGGCTACGGCAACAGTTAGTAATTTGACAGTTGTTAATAAGCAGGTACAGTAATTGGCCAGTAGTTGCCTGATGCTGCCCTGTTTGTTCTAGCTTTCATTACAAGTAGGTTTTGCCAGAAGTGAACCAATCTTGGACTTCACTTCCATGCAGTATGTTGTTAAACTGCCCTCCTGTGAGTGGTTGTAGATCAGTCAGATGTGTCAGCCAAAAAACATGTATTTCATCTTTACTTGGTACCAACCAATTCTTGCTGTCCTGTGCCCTTTTCTTCATCATTTCTGCTGCTATTGCAAGTTTTTTCATTTCAGTTTCTCTTTTAAATTTGTATCCATCTGTGATGACCCAGGACATAGAACAGAGATAACCCAGTCAGATAATAAGTAGGGGTCCCTTTATTAGCTCCAACTTTGTCCCCAATATCCTGGTTACCTTCTGGTTTGGAGAAAAACTCTCCCAGGAACCTGCAACAGAAAAATTCTCCCAGGAACCTTTGGCTGCAGATATTCTAGTCCAAAACATAGTAAACAGAAAATTTTAAACTATAAATCCAACAAAGTAAGATAAGGCAATAAATCCAGCACGGCATGATAAGGAGTTCCAGAAGTGAAGTGAGACGGCAGTAAATCAGACCAATTGGAAGGATTCCAGGAACACAGATAACAGCAGCCAACATTTAGATAAACTAAACATTTTCCCCCGGCAAACACAGCTTGCAACTGCCTCTCCTTTAAACTCCCTTCCCAGGTGTGCCTTGTGAAGGAATTGGGGCCCTTTCCTTCCTCGTAAGCCATGCAACCCAAGTTGCTCTCTTCTCCATTCTTCCCTGCATGCCCTAGGATGAAAGGGGGGTGGGTCTTGGTCTTCCTCTGAACCCCCTTCCCTTGTTCTACCTGTTTCCTGCTCTTCCCAGGCTGACTTTGCCCTTCCCCAGTTTCCTTCACAGCCAATGGAACCACTCCCCTGCTCCCTGTCAACTGTTCTTCTTTCTCCTCAGAGTCAGACTTGGATGCGGGCATGACACCATCTCTTTTATCCATGCTGCATTCTTATTGCATTTCTTTGCATTGTCCCATAGCTGCATTCAAAACTGCATTGTTTCTTCTTCAGGTGTTGATTGGTTCAATGCAGTCTGCATTAATAAATTGGTAGAAACATTTCTGATTTGATTGAAATTGGAGATTCTGCCCCTAGCATTCAATTCAAGCTTTGCATCTGTTGATCTTCTTGGCTATAGCTTGGCTGTTAGTTGTTGTTTTATTATTTCTAGATGATAATTTATTGATTCTTTGATCTTTTTGTTCTTCAGAATTTTTGTTTCACCTGTTCTAGCTTATTTGCATCTGATTTTACCATGCTGTCTTATTTTCCAACATGATCTTTGATTTTGATGGTGAAGTGTTGCATTTTTTCCTTGTATTTTTGTTTTGATTATGCATCCAGGTATTCAGTTGTAAATGCAATCGAACTGTACATTAGTTGGTTAGTTTCTTCAGCAGGTGAGCTGGTGCTTATATTTGCTATCACAGTACTTGGCATATTTTCATACTTGTGCTAATTATTATATTTTTTACTTCTCTTCTCTCAAATAGATAGTTACACACACACACAAACACACACACACACACACACACACATCAACCCAAGACAGAATAAGCATATATAGTAACTTTCATCCCAATCCATCTCAAAGGATTGTTGTTGAACAAAACATTAGGAGGCAGGAGTGTGTGTGTATGACAGAGAGAGGGGGGGAAGGGGGAGAGAGAGGGAGAGGGGGGAGGGAGGGAGAGGGAGAGAGATGTCTCATATATCTGCCTCCTAACGTTTTGTTCAACAACAATCCTTTGAGATGGATTGGAATGAGAGTTATTAGCCCAAAATCACCAAGCTGGCTTTCATGGCAAAGTGAAACTCTGGAACTCATATTCCCTTAGTTTCCAGGATAGTATCTTTAGCACTATACCAAACTGACTCTCAACATCAATATCTATAATGGATGAGTTTTCCAGTTCCTTTGTCAAGCTAGAAAAAAGCTCTCTTTTCAACATCAAGTTATCTTTGTAACAAAATAGGTGGGATCTTCCTAACAAGCTATGTGGCGTTAAAAAAAAAACCCTATATAAATGGTAAACTCCACACAATAATGCAAATACAGGCTTTTCTATGACATAAATGGATGTGTGAAATGCCTGAAAACAATCGAACAAAGCCCTATCTGAGCCATTTGTCTATTCTTATCTGAATGCTTACTGTATGTGTGGAAATGTGGGTTATAAATGGAGTGAACAAATAAAATTGAGGACCCAAGATTGTTGGGGGCAATAAGCTGACTTTGTAAAAATCAGTAACAGTAATAAGCAGGCATATTCAATGGAATGAAGGCTATTGCTGAGCACACTGGGTTGTATCCCAAAAATTGTAAGCCGCCCTGAGTCTTCAGAGAAGGGCGGCATATAAAAGTAATTAAAAAAAATTATTCATAGTAAGGGCTTTTTATCCAGCTAATGAGAGCATAGTAGCTAGTACTAATGATATGAAACTAGACACACCAAGGTTCAAATCCACCTTCAGCCAGAGAATCTCACTTTGGGCCACTCACTTTCTCTTATCCCAATTTTTTCAGGATTCTTACAAGAAAAAGTAGAAAGAGGGAGTGTTATGCTTGTTGCCTTGTGTTCCTGTATGAAAACTGGGATTTAAATCTAACAAGCACCACTCTAGTCTATGGAAATTCTTAGATATCCAGGTCATGATTCTCCTGCAAAGGTGCTTTTTCAAAAGGCGACTGGACTTTGTTTTTCCTTGAAGATATTTTTCCTTTCACCCAAGAAGCTTCTTCAGTTCTGTTGGAATGGTCAGTAATTCAGTCAGAACTGAAGAAACTTCTTGGATGAAAGAAGAAACATCTTCAATGAAAAACAAAGTCCAATCACCTTTGGAAAAGCACTTTTGGGAAGCACCACTCTTGCATGTATTACTAATACAGATAGTCCTTAACTTAGAACAATTCATTTAGTGACTGTTCAAAGTTACAATGGCACTGGAAAAAGTGACTTAAGACTGTTTTTCACACTTGTCCCCATGGTCATGTGATCAAAATTCAGATACTTGGCAACTGACTCATATTTATGACAGTGTCCCAGGATCATTTGATCCTCTTGTGCAACCTTCTTAGAAGCAAAGCCAATGGGGAAGCAAGATTCACTTAACAACCATGTTACTAACTTAACAACTGCAGTAATTCACTTAGAAAGGTCACAAAATAGAACAAAATTCAGTTAACAGATGTTTCACTTAGCAATAGAAATTTTGGGCTCAATTGTGGTTATAAGAAGAGGAATCACATTGCAAGTAAATATATATTTGGAATTGAACACAAGCTAATACAGAATGTTGTTTTTTTTCCAAACTAAGCAGTGAACGAAAAATTATCTAATGTGCAATTGATTGCTTTATTGATAGAAGAAAAACTTCAGTCCTCCTGGCTTTGAGCTATTACCCTATGAATCATAATTATCAGATGAAATTAGTGTATTACCTGTAAGGAAAAATAAGATTATTTAAAGGGGAAAATGAAACATATCCAACGTAATCTTGCTTAAATAAACCAAGCTTGTCTGATCTCTCAATTAAAAATAAATCAGGCACACACCAAATGGGTTTCAGTAGAGTGAGGCTTCCTAATTGAAAATCACCAAATGTAAATCCTAACATGTCTTCATTTTGTTTCAGACTAGTGCCAGTAGAAATCATTATCAGGTTTATGTAATCATTCAACTTGTTCTTCATATTTAAAGGGCCAGACACAAGTTGTTTGCCTACGTCTCTGAAAATAGACTGGACATGTGTCTTCCTTTGCTCAGATCAGCATTTTTAAAGACTTGGATGGGTTGTCTTAAGCAGCAATTTAAGGAAATAGCAGTAGCACTTAGACTTATATGCCACTTCACACTGCTTTACAGCCCTCTCTAAGTGGTTTACAGAGTCAGCATATTGCCCCACAATCTGGGTCCTCATTTTACTGACCTCGGGAGAATCCACAGATCATGCCACCATGGATCTCTAATGGGGATGTTTTGCTGTGACTTCCAAATCAGGTGACTAGCATTTTGCAAAGCAAAACTCAACCTAGAACCCCACATGGAACATAGAGGAATTGTTTAAAATAAATAAAAATGGTGTAGCTCTGATCATAATCACAGGACCTTGGTGGTGCAGGCTGTTAATAGCCTAGCACTTAGTTCCAGCTGCCTGTAATTATTGCAGGCTCGAATCCCACCAGGCTCAAGGTTGACTCAGCCTTCCATCCTCTCAGGGTAGGTAAACTGAGGACCCAAGATTGTTGGGGCAATAAGCTGACTTTGTAAAATGCGCTTAGTAATAAGCAGGCATATACAATGGAAGGAAGGCTATTGCTGAGTGTATTGGATTGTATCCCAAAAATTGTAAGCTGCCCTGAGTCTCCGGAGAAGGGCGGGATATAAATACGAATAAAAAAAATAAAAAAATAATGGTTTTTAACTGGCTCTAGTCACCATAGGAATGAACCCATGAGATTGTCTACAATATGCCCTTAATGTATCAAATGATCTGCTTTCCAAGGAAAGGGGTAGCCCCCAGGTTTACCAGTCCTCATAATTGAAATGGGGTATCCAGGTAATGGAAGAGATCGCACAAAAAATGGAAATCAAATCATAATACAAGTGGGCAGATGTACTTACTGCCTGACTTGGGTATCCGCCTTTATAGGAACCATTGTTTGGAGAGATCTCTATATTTATTGATCTAAGGCAGGGATCCCCAAACCTGGCAGCTTTAAGACTTGTGGGCTTCAACTCCCAGAATTCTCCAGCCAGCTATGCAAGCTGGAGAATTCTGAGAGTTGAAGTCCACATGTCTTAAAGTTGCCAAGTTTTGAGACCTCTGATCTAAGGGACTGGTTTGAACAAAACTCAGTAGCACTTTTTTGTGTGGCTGTTGATAAAAATAGGATCGCCAACATGATCACCAACATCCAATGACAGATACGGCACAACAACAAGAAGAAGATACGTGGATACTGTTATGTATGTAGGTTTAAATGTTATTGGTTTATTTGAATTGGTCTTGTAAAATGTCAAATGGTATTGGTTTAAATAGTGCGGGAAGAAACCCTGCACTCCCATTGGCTAGCAGCTACGGCTGCCGGCTATAAGAAGCAGCCGTAGCCTTACCCGGACGGGTCCATTCGAGCTGTTGTCATTAATAAAGTCTTTTGCTGGAATTCCTCGCCTGACTCTTCATGCAAACTTAACACTGGCGCGAAGGTGGGATTTCCTGAAGAGAAGACGCGACGAACAAGCAACTGAGCGAGATGGCTGCGCTGAACACCCCCAGCACCGTTCGATCCGGCGACGGAAGACTGGGAATCGTATGCAGACCGGTTCCACATGTTCCTGGAAGGGAACGATCGCCGGCATCCCGAGAGACGGAAGAGGGCGGTCTTTCTCACACACTGCGTCCGGCAGTTTTCAAAATGGCTAAGGCGTTGGAGCAGCAGAATTGAAGGTAATAGAATGGCCCAATTAGAAAGACTTTTAAGAGCCCATTACGCTACAAGTATCGTGCCTCATTAAGAGACACGAATTTTACCGTCGGGATCAAGGGGATAGCGAGAGTGTTAATGACTTCGTGGCAAGTTTAAGGGACATTGGGGTGCTTGTGACTTTACCAACGTAGAAGAGGCCATGCGTGATCGGTTTGTTTTGGGCCTTAAAGATAAGATCTTACAAAGCAAACTGTTAATGAAACCAAAAATCACGCTTAAAGAGGCTATTGAAGAGGCTGTTTCAGCAGAAGCCACCAAGTCCTCAGCTGCGCCATGAAAAGATTAACAAGGCCTCGAGCCAGGCCTCAAGCCATTCTGATGGGGAAAAATCCTCAACAACTCATTGCAAACAAATAGACTCTGATTCGATAGCAGTGAGGAAGAAGAGGGGATTTTTAAGCTCAGAATGGAGAAGAAAAGAAAAGACTCTGAAAAAACAGGCAAGGATTCGTTTGCAGAGGATGTGGGGGCCACCCCGCACTGAATGCAAGTTTTTGACTCCATTTGCCTACGTTGAGAAACGGGTCATATAGCCAGAGTCTGCAAATCATCCAGAACTCCACCATTCAGGAAGAAACTTCCTGAGGAAGATTTTAAGCCCAACAATTTAAGTGGAAAAATGGGGCGAATTCAAAAGCAAATGGCAAGATTGAAACTCACCAAACAATATCCATTGGTCATTCTTCACATTTAAATAGCAGAAAAGTACATGTGAAGGTGTTTATTGAAGGGAGACCGTGCCACATGGAAGTAGACTCAGGCTCTTATTTATCTATGGTGTCATGGGACACTATACACAGACTCTTTCCAAGAATTCAGAAAAAACATTTCCAGAAGCAAGCACTGACCCTCAAAGACTACCAAGGGAACAAGATTCCAGTAGTTGGAGCGAGGGAATTCAACGGCAGTTTAAAGGCCACACCAAACGTTTGCCACTGACCATCGTGGACAAGGATCGCCCAAGTTTGCTGGGACTTGAGTGGTTCAAGCCACTTGGCATCGAGGTGACTGGCATCCATCACGTGAGCAGTTCTGACTGGGAAGAGTCATTGAAGTCTGAGTTTCCAGAGGTCTTCAGCGAAGGACTGGGCAAGTATATGGGGACCCCTATTGCTTTCAGTTTAGACCCCAAGGTGCCCCAATTCGTTTAAAGCCCAGGAGGGTTCCATTTGCTTTAAAGGAAAAAATGATGCACAATTAGATAAGCTCATCGCCCAAGGGGTTTTGGAACCTACTGACCACTCCAGATGGGAAACACCCATAGTCACACCAGTCAAGGCTGATGGGTCAGTGAGAATCTGTGGTGACTACAAGGGGACACTTAACCATGCGCTGCAGCAGAGCGCATACCCTGTACCTGTTGTGCATCATCTGCTCCATTCCCTTGGCAGGGGTACAGTATTTGCTAAACTGGACTTAGCTCAGGCATATCAACAATTAACAGTTGATGATGCCACTGCAGAGGCACAAACAATTGTGACTCATAGAGGTGCCTTCAAATGTAAAAGACTACAATTTGGAGTAAGCGTGGCACCTGGCATTTTCAAAGTCTTATGGAAAGAATGTTGCAAGGACTGCCTGGGGTAGTGCCTTATTTTGATGATGTGTTAATCTCTGCTGAAAATGACACTCAGCTTCAAGAGAGACTCAGAGAAGTCCTTACCAGATTCAGAAAAGCAGGTTTGAAAGTCAAGGAAGACAAATGCACTCTCAAAACAGACAGAGTTGAATTCCTGGGGTACATGATTGATAAACAGGGCATCCACCCCACTGATGCCAAGGTTAAAGCGATCAAGGAAGCCCCTAAACCTCGTTGCAAGTCAGATCTGCAAGCCTTCCTTGGCCTTATTAACTTTTATCACATGTTTCTACCTCACAAAGCATCTATTGCTGAACCCTTACATCGTTTACTTGATAAGAAGGCTGCTTGGATCTGGGGGCGGAAGGAACAGTCAGCATTTAACAGTATTAAGAGACTAATCACGTCTGATGCTGTGTTGATTCAATTCTCTGAGAATTTACCTGTTGTTCTGACTTGTGATGCATCCCCTTTGGAGTGGGAGGGGTTTTGAGCCATAGGCTTCCCAATGGCCGGAAGCCCCAATTGCATTCTACTCTCGCACGCTGTCCAAAGCAGAGAGGAACTACAGCCAATTGGACAAGGAGGCTTTAGCAGTTGTTGCAGCTGTTAAGAAATTTCATGAATATCTGTATGGCAGGTCATTCACCATTGTTACAGATCACAAACCTTTGCTTGGCATCGTGGCAGGAGACAAACCTACACCTATTATCCTGTCACCAAGAATGCTGAGGTGGACTGAATTTCTTGCAGCCTACTCCTACAAACTGATTCACAGGCCTGGCAAGGACATTGGACATGCTGATGCACTGAGTCGTTGCCCACTACCTTGCCACAAGGAAGACTGTGAACTTGAGACTCACACCTTTTTCCTGGAGACCGTTGCTAAGCTTCCAGTCCATGCTGCTGAGATTGCCAGAGAATCTGCCAAAGATGCTGTGTTGGCACCTATTATGGGCTGGATTAAAAAAGGTTGGCCTCTTCAAGATCTACCTCACTTTGCCCAACCTTTCAAATCCAGGCAAACTGAATTATCTGTATTAAGAGGATGTATTTTGTGGGGTAACAGGGTGGTTATTCCTGCAAAACTGCAAAGGGAGGTTTTGGAAATGTTACATGAGGGTCATCCTGGGATTGTAAGGATGAAAGGTTTGGCCAGGAGTTATGTATGGTGGCCAGGTATTGAAAAATGGTTGAAAACTGGGTTGCCTCTTGTCCCATGCCAGGTAGTCAGGCCTTTGGGAATGTCCAGGGGCCCATGGTCTAGAATCCACATTGATTTTGCAGGCCCTTTTCTAGTAATTGTAGATGCATACTCCAAATGGCTGGAGGCTGTTATCCAGCTCAAAGGTAACCCATGGGTTACAGATGTCCTTGTCTCTGACAATGGCCCTCAATTCACGTCTAACATTTTGAATCCTTGAAAATCAGACTGCCCTTACAGCCCCTGGCACCCTCGCCAACGGCCGCTGTGGTACGCTTTACCAAAGCTTCAGCAGCTGGGTCACATCACTGAGCCCTTAGTTTCAGTCACCGTCCCCAGCAGATGTTAATGGGCAGGGTTATTCTTCATGACTTCTATACTTATGCACCCAATCAAGGTTACTTCCAAAGTTCTCTTTTAGTGGGGAGATTCTGTCTATGCAGGCCTTTGTAACATTTTGAATCCTGCTTCTCACATCATGGCCCTCACAGGGCAACAGAATGGCCTTCTGGAGCACTTGACCAACTTAGCCCGGTTCACTGGGCATCCCTGTCTCTCTCTAGGTCCCTCACGATGCTCTTTAGCAGAGGTCCTGGGGAATCACAGAAACTTGAAAAGCCTTGTGTTCAGCACATCCTCCTAGCCATCAACTAACTGTCCCCAGCCAAGTTGTTAATGGGCAGGAAACTTATCTTCCCTTGAACCCTTCACAATGCCTAATCCACCTTACTGGAAATTCATCACTTCCCTCTGGGTGTTCTGTCTATTAGGAACCTTACAGGTGAACCTTTGTGGATTCCTGCTGAAAGAACTCACATCACTGGCCCTCTTTCTTACAGGGTCAAACAGGGATGGCCTCCTTGGAGCAGACCAACTTAGATCCCGGTTCACTCAGGAACATCGCCCCTGTCTCTCTCTAGGTCCCTCACCTGATGTCTCTTCTAGGGGAAGGGGAGGAACAGGAGGAATATCAGCAAACAGGAATCAACCCCTTGTGTAGCGAGCCATTGCGACAGGAACCATCGAACCCTGTCACAATGCCAAGATCCATCCTTAGAAGTAGAGTCATTACGACAGGAACCATCCGAACCCTGTCACAATGCCTAGATCCATCCTTAGAAGTGGAAGATTGTACATCACTACCAGACTTGGGTGTTGACATTGGAATGGAGATGGGTTGGGAGGAGAGACCAGATTCTAACAGTCTAACAGGGTCTTCTTTCACAGGAAGTCCTAACAGGGAAATGTCAGCAGACACATTTCCCCTCTCACTGGGTGAGAACAATAAAGATTCTGAACCACGAAGGTCTCAACGTACACGTAAGAGCCCCACCTATTTAAAGGAATACATTAGATAGGTTGGGGTTTGGTATGGACTGAACCTAGTGGGGAGGGGTGTTATGTATGTAGGTTTAAATGTTATTGGTTTATTTGAATTGGTCTTGTAAAATGTCAAATGGTATTGGTTTAAATAGTGCGGGAAGAAACCCTGCACTCCCATTGGCTAGCAGCTACGGCTGCCGGCTATAAGAAGCAGCCGTAGCCTTACCCGGACGGGTCCATTCGAGCTGTTGTCATTAATAAAGTCTTTTGCTGGAATTCCTCGCGTCTGACTCTTCATGCAAACTTAACAGATACTATATGGCACCCACTATTTCTTATTCATTTTCCTTTCTGTGGAGATGAGATTAATGAAAAAACAGATCTCCCCCGCATTCTTCAGATTTCATTTAGAAGCTCTTAGGAAAACAATAAGAGCAAATCTGCAATTTAAAATCTTGTTTTGAATCACAGTGCACTGAAGCAGCTACGCCACTCTTGACAAGAAGATAGATGGAGACAGAAGACTTTCCCAAACAACTCAGCATTTTGCAGAGAGAGGCAATCATCAGACAGAAAATTAAAGGTAATTTTGCATAAATACATATTTCCAGCATTTGTGTTCATATTACTCATATGTGCTCATATTACTTTGAAAGAACCTAAAAGGGTTTAAGGTCAACTGTATAGCAGCTGCATATAAGCAAGAGAAGGAATTAAAATCAGATGTTTTCCAATATCTAGTGAATAATTTAATTTCTAAACCTCTCTCTTATGCATATTATTTCAGGAAGAACTAAAGAAAATTATATTATTGTAAAATGGAAATGTAATTTACTGAACTCTAATCTACTGACTAGAAAAATTTTCTTCTTTGATATTTGGGAAGTTTTTCTATAACATTATTTTTTCATTTATGCATAAGAAAAAATGCAGTTAACACCTGCATTATGTTGAAGTTTTTTTCTGTTATTTTCTTTTACAATGTATGTTTAGGCAGATCTCTTGGCTACATTATGCACTTTTAGCACACCTTTAAATTATGATCTGTTCTGGAGAGAAGCATGATAGCCAAGTACATATCATGTCTTCTCTATATTGGCCAGCTTCCCGTACTTCAACTAAATCTCAAGGGAATACATCCTGAAAATGACCATCCCAATCAGTTTACAACCACAAAGTAAACGAACCTTTGAAGTGAACTTGGCTGAAGCCATCTTGTGCTGCCTCAGAGGGGGAAGGGAGGGCGAAGTAGATAGCCTGGCTAACAGTCAAAACAAAAAGTTTTCCTGTGGGAACCAAGGTCATCATAACAGGTGGCTGTTGAAGGAGGAGAGGAGCCTGCCAGCTATATTAATTGGACATTGTGACTGGAAATGCCTGGGAGGGGGGATTTTTACTCTTTTAATTAGGTGAAAACTGCAGAAACTTTTAGAGTTGGTTTTCACCAGCTGTGCCAATATGATGTATCCAATAAACTTGTTATTTGAGGAAACTACTTGCCTCAGAGTTCTGCTTTCAATGGGTATGCTACTCGGAAACCCGACATTAAGCTCAAAAACAATATCAACAGAAAAACTGAATGCCACTATGAATCAATCTTAAAATGAAGTATCTCCTACATTGGGAAAACAATTTGGGAAAATTGGAACATCTGCTATAATACCACATTGGTTAATATGGTCACCTGCATCATTCTTCAAACAAGGACTTGAAGATGTCTAGTCTAATGAAAAGAAAGACTAGGGGAGACATGATAGCAGTGTTCCAATATCTCAGGGGCTGCCACAAAGAAGAGGGAGTCAAGCTATTCTCCAAAGCACCTGAGGGCAGGACAAGAAGCAATGGGTGGAAACTAATCAAGGAGACAAGCAACCTAGAACTAAGGAGAAATTTCCTGACAGTGAGAACAATTAATCAGTGGAACAACTTGCCTCCAGAAGTTATGAATGCTCCAACACTGAAAGTTTTTAAAAAGATGTTGGATAACCATTGTCTGAAGTGGTGTAGGGTTTCCTGCCTAGGCAGGGGGTTGGACTAGAAGATCGCTGAGGTCCCTTCCAACTCTATTATTCTATTCTAAGACAAAAGAGCATACAGAAAGACAACAATGTAGAAGTGAGATACCAATCCTTACCCAGTCGAGGCAGTTTGGCTTTATTATTAGAACTGCAGCTACGGCACTATGAAAGATAAAAGGAATTGAGATGATCTAAAAACTAAGAAAGGTGACACTTGAGATATGATGTATTTGGGAGTGACTCAAAACAGAGCAAGAAGCTGTTGGCCATCAAGAACACACTATCATTTGTAAAACTGCCAGATTAAAGATAAAGAAATATTTGCTTTGGCTGAGACAAACTGTTAAAGCATTCTGGTACTCCAGTGTAAGGAGATATTTGACTTCATTTTGACTGAGACACAAACTACAGATTTCTTACTTGTAAATTTCAAATATTGTTGTATCTTCTCAATTAATATAATTAGTTGTGCTTTTGTTAAAATAGTAAAAAGTCATTATTACTGATTTTTCATAAAACATTTAACATTTGCCATTTCGTGTTACTAATAAAGATAATAATGGGATTGAAATATATAAGTCTAAATTGGAAGCGATGGGTTTTCATTTCTGTTCTGTATGACTTGGGTTCTTTGACAAAACTATGGATGAGATTCAAGAAGTGAATGTTTGAATGGCATTGTCTCTGGTAACAAAGAAGGACTCGGCTGAAACAAATGCAGATCACACATTAAACATTTTGATTTTTTAATGGGCTCACTTATTTTGTCAATAAATAAATAGGACTAAAATCTACATTGAAATCAACAAACAGCAAAACTTTATAGTAGAAAACACACAAGGATCCTGCTAAACATGGCAAGCTCATATCAAGTTTCTTTCCAGATTAGTCAATGCTAATCTGTTATGAAATGAAGCAAGGAAATGAATATCATATTGGAATATGACATAACTAATTCTAGAATTTCTATTAGTGAGCAGAATTGATATTAAGATATGTCCTTTCCAAGGGAAGTGCTTTTCAAAAAAAATCCAACTGCCATTGAAGAAAGAGAATTATGATTTCTGATTTTAACACAACAAAATCAAAATCTTGTGTTGGTAGCTCTCAACCCATCAACTAAGTGCCTCCATTCACTTCATTTATTACTCATCATAAAAGTTATGAGTTCAATTTACTAATCTGACAGAACACTTATTACAGCTTGCTTTTTATATTGGGAGAACTACAACAAACCATCAGTAAAATGGATAACAAGTCCCCTGGAACTAAACTGATTAGCAAAATAGTTGCCTGAGTAACACATTACATGAAGGAGTTGCAATGTTTTAAGTGACATGGTTCCTTATTTTCTCTCTAAAATTCTAGTTTTTTAAAAGATGATTTGCCATAATATCTCTATTCAGGGAAGAGAAGAGACTGGTGCTTTCCAAGTTCTGATCCCATCATTATTCCATGGCATATTAAAATGTAAACTGATCTAAATCAGCAGCATTCTGCAAGCAGCACCCAATTATTTTTACCTGCTTCTCTTCTTGAAAATGAGAATTCCTTTTATGTTGGAAAACGTGTGGGAAAGTTATTTGTTTATTTAGTCCTTTGAAAGCAATAAAAATGCAACAGGGATGCCAAATGTTTTCATTAGAGGTTCTTTTTAAAATTATGCTGAAATCTGCGATGGAGATAGAGAAAGCTTTTACTTAATTGATCTGACATCTTTGATCTTGATGATGTAGTGAGAATTAAAGCAAAATTAAAATGTAGGCATTCCTAGATAGGCAAAGTTACCAAAGATATTTGATTCCCATCCTTGCCTAGTTACTTCTTCTGATAAAACATCAGCCAAATTGTTTTACTATATCAGATGAAAAGAAAAGGCACATATGGATGCTACTTAGCAGTAAGGAATGGTAAGGGCCCTACATGAAAGTTAATATGGGCAGGCGGAAAACCTGTCAATCTTGAAATGCAAAAGAAAAGGTAAGGAGGATGCTAATGCTGAATGTTTTTGTCTCTGCATGAAAAAATAAACATACTACAGATGGT
This sequence comes from Naja naja, assembly GCA_009733165.1. Classification (NCBI taxonomy): domain Eukaryota; kingdom Metazoa; phylum Chordata; class Lepidosauria; order Squamata; family Elapidae; genus Naja; species Naja naja. The sequence continues at coordinate 22,390,770 of CM019151.1, read as the reverse complement.
TGATGAAGCAAGTTGATGAGCCTTGGTGGCTCAGGCTGCTAAATGCCTGTTCTTAAGATCCAGCTGTCTACAATTACTGTAGGCTCGAATCCCACCAGGCTCAAGGTTGACTCAGCCTTCCATCCTCTCAGGGTAGGTAAATTGAGGACCCAAGATTGTTGGGGGCAATTAGCTGACCTTGTAAAAATGCCGCTTAGTAATAAGCAGGCATATACAATGGAATGAAGGCTATTGCTGAGCACACTGGGTTGTATCCCAAAATTGTAGCCGCCTGAGTCTTGGAGAAGGCGGCATATAAATGTAATTAAAAAAAAAAAAGCAATAGGTATAGTTTCCTGCCAATTAAAATTTAATTCTTCTGATATGGTTAAAACTAAAGCAAGAAATCACCCTTCACAATAGACTATGCTCTATACCATTGGTTCTCAACCTGTGGTCCATGGACCATGGTATCTACATATTTACATATACATCAGCACAATCTCTTCCGATAATGTACTCAACATCTGTCTGACCACAGTAGAATGACTCCAAATTGGGCAAACTTTGAAGCACAGTTGGGCAGTTCTTGCTTTTCCTGATTGTTTAGATAGTTGCAAAGAATATACTAATAACTTAAAAGCAAATTCTTCTTTTAAATGCACAAAGTTACCTGTAAGAGAAATGCCAACTGCTGAAGATCACATCACTTTTCTATTTGCAGGAAGTGACACATAAATCTAAAGCTTAGTGTAGATAGTAATATCATGATGATGTCAAGCTATATTCTCAATATGGTCAGATAACACTCCCTCCTGAAGTGGGCTTATTCTTACCTTCCTTTTATCAATGATAAATCATTGTTAAGGCTGGTCAGACCAAAATTTTCTCATGGATGAAGTCCCAGTCAAAATTAACTCAACAATACTGAAATAAACAATGTATAGTATTATTGGGTTTAATCACTTTAAAATGCTTTTCCTCCTTCAAATATAAATGTGTTTCATGAAGTTCTTGCCTAAAACACAGAGAAAAGTTTTCTAGGGTTAGGTATGACTTGGCCTATTCCTCAGAATAGTAAACAAATTAAATCAACTTTTTCAATCAAGTTGGAACCAGCCTACAATCCTGTAAGGACTCAGATCAATCAAGCAACCAACCAAAGACAATGCCAACCATCTCTTCACTAGGTGTTCTGACCCAAACCCTTTTCCAATAAAACAAACATGAACCAAAGGGAACAGAAACCTTTTAATGATTCTTATGAATCCCCAGTTAAAAGGCTGCTGCAAAGTAATTAACTTTGATAAATACAAGCCTTGCCAAAACTATGCGAGGATTGCCAAGATAACAGATAAGAAATATTTCACAATACAAGTCTTCAATACCAACTTAAGATACTGCAATGTCCACAAAGCTGGAGTTTCAAAACGTTTTTGCTTCCTACAAAGAACATGTGATTCACAGCTGGCTTTTATTTTCTTGAAGGAGGGCCATTGCCTTGCAGCCTTATTCCTGAGTCGCCATGATGATGCTGCAGCTGTTCTTTCCTACCAGCAGCCCCGTGCATGCCACTTGGCACAGGCTCCTTGGGAACCTCCTCATCACTGCTACCAGCCCCCACAATCTCTGAAGGCAGAAGTCCACTCCCTAATGGTCCTGGCCCCTTATCTGAGTCCTCACTCTCCTCAGCCATCCACACCTGCTGCTGGCTAACAACAACACTAGGGGACCTTCCTACAACATGACTAATTGACCTCATAACCAACCAACCACATGACCACGTAAGACAAAATAAAAGCGAGGGAGAACTGGGATGAGATACCTCAACCAAAGTCCTGCTGATGATATTACTTGGTCTGGTGACTAAACATTTGAAAGCCAGACAGCTAGCTTGGAGAATAAAGCACTGTTAACATCTACCACCCAAGCTAACATATTTTCTACCTTTTAAATCAACTTCGCTCATGAAAATTAATGTCCTTAATCCATTGCTTTAAAGAAAAATATCTCATTGTGGCAATGTTTGTAACAGAGACAAGATCTAAGGTTGAGAATTTATCTTTGTACATTGCCTATTGATGGGACTTGTTAAGTTTGCATGAAGAGTCAGGCCAAGAGCTTCAGTGAAGAGTTTATTAGTGACTACAGCTCGAATGGACCCGTCTTGGCTGGGCTACAGCTGCTACTTACAGCCAGCAGCTGCAGTTGCCAGCCAATCAGAGTGCAGGTTTTTCCCGCACTTCAAACCAAAAAAATTTGACATTTTACAAGAAGAATTCAAACTAAACCAATGACATTCAAACCTACATACATAACAGGACTCATTTATGGAATTTATACCTTGCATTTCACCAATGACTGGTACTCACAGATATTTGACTTAAAGGGTTGTAAGCATGTTTAGTGCATAACTGAAAATGAGCAAAGCTTTGAATCTTTCTATTAGCAATCAGAAGAAGCCACTGAAAGAAATATTATGCCTTCATTTCCCCCTTGAAATGAAGGCTTATGATAAGAGGCTTCATTAACTTAAAAGGAATATAGGAATTAAATAATGAATGCTTGAGAACACTTCTGATATTCCAAATAGGAATACAACACAAATCCCTATATCCATTAATACCGATATTCTAGAGGTCTATCATAACTGAAAAGAAAGTATAATATTGGACAGAATCAAAAGAAACAAAATGGTTATAAAATAAGGAAAAATATGATTTAAAAAAGCAACTTTTTTCTTCCCTGAAGTTAGGAAAGGTGACAAAATGTCACTATGATTTACATTTTACCTAAAACGCTGTGCTTCCTTCCATAAAGTTAATCACTTCACAGTAAAATGTATAAATATTTATATTTTATATGCTCTAAATATAGCCAGAATGAAATGTGAATTTGTGAATATTTGAAAAATATATCTATCTATATAATTTCATTATAAGGTATTTAGAAAGCTCCAGCTCAGAGCTCATGTATGGCATCAGTGCCAGATCGTATTTTGGCCCAGTTTCCTCTTTGAATGAAAATAATATTTATATCTGTATTAGATCTAAGATACAATTTATTTTAAAAATGTTCAACTTATTTTAATATAACATTTCAGAGCCATCTCTTCTAGTGCATGCAGATCCCTTAGGTTTTTATTGTTGCATATTTGTTCATAACATTGTCCACCAATATTGTCAGTAGAGGTTGTCCTGGACTTACAACCACAGTTGAATCCAAGATTTCTGTTGCTAAGCAAGACAATTGTTAAATTTCACCCATTTTATGACCTTCGTCACTTGTTAGCGGAATCATTGCAGTTGT
>CM019151.1:22368101-22386482 GCA_009733165.1 Naja naja | reverse complement strand
TATGAATATTAAAATGTCCAAACTGTCTTTAGTAAATTATCTTTAGTAAAAAAAAGTTAATGTAATTTTTATTGTTCAAAACAGCTAATATATGCAGGATATTATTTAAAATAAGTAATTACAAATATATCAATACGACAAGAAAAAATTATATCCCACATCTGAACTTCTTATCTAAGTTTAGAAACAATGGAGTTATTTAAGATTGATAGAAAATAAATACTGAAATTATAATTTATGTTTCTAAGTTTGTTTTATAGCACCAAGTTGGAAACCATTTAAAGCTGGAATTTATGCTAATAAACCAATTCATCAAGTCAGTCAGCTCTTCCACCATTCATGAAATCTTAGATAGTTTGCAATCTGCACTTTAGCTAGTTATTTTCTAAGTTGTTATGAGTTTCTGAAAATAATACAGTGACCCCCCCTCCCAAAAAAACATTAAAAGACAGAAGCCAAGCCCAATGCATAGTGCTTACCTTTTAACTTCTCCGTGGGCAATATGTAACAAAACACTGTACAGTAGCATCACTTTGCTTAGGAGTGCTTGTGAAATTAATATTCCCTTCAACCTCTGCTTTTGGAAATAACATATCAGGTTCTTTGCATTCCTAGAACAAAATAAATTTCATTTATTACGGTAATATAACACTTGAATGTTTTACCACAACCCCAGAAGTTGTTGACCCATAACTCTAAGATACTCTTATCACTCTACGCTGGCTGGAGCTTCTGGTGAGCTACAAATCCCTAGTGTCAGATGTAAAACAATGCATCTGGTAGTTGACAGTGATTCACCAAGGTATACAACATAATAAATCTGGCAGTCTTTAAGATAATAATGCAACACTTTATCAATTTCTTAGAAACCACCCAATCTATTGTTTCCAAAATGTTTATTGTATGTTGTGAACACTCAGACCTGAATATAGACAGACCTTCATTTAAAAGTGTCTTATTTCTCAAAACAACAACAACCCCACAATCCACTTGCCTTTTGAAAAAACTTTGAGATGTTTAAAATAGTTATTAATAATTTTAAAACGTAATTGCAACTGGAACTAATTCTTGTGATTTGACTGGAATGTGCAATGTGCTTTGTTGAGCCATACCTCATACAGATGATACTAAGGACTGTCAGATGTGGCCAACATCATTATGTCACTAGAATGGGTGGAGCCCAGAATTTTGGGGGGAGGATGTTGGATAGTTAAGGTGTCTTTTCCAAATTGATAAAAATAACAATTTCTTCTTTTTCTGAGAAATTGGTAATCTTGGTGAATATATTTGTATATTCGTTTAGTCTGCCATCATTTGTTTCAGTGTGCTTAACACTTAATTGACTATCAGCTGCCTCTAATGGCAAATCTGATTGGCAAGTCATAGCTATTATAAGTAATTTTTAAAAGGACACAAAAAGAATAAAGGAGCAGCATCCATGAGAGACAATGGCAGAAAACATTCAAACAGTTCTTTGAGAGGGTTATTTTTACTGAAGGAGGGATAAAAAAACTACTGAATATTTAGCAAAGTCCTATATTATATCATGAGAGGCAAAATACATGTAATGCATTTTCTGACCACAATGGCTTCCATTATTACTCCATCTGTGAAGGCAGCTTGTAGTCTTGTTAAGACAAGAAAACTCTGCCAATGGTAATTTTTTGACAGCCAGCTGGTTCCCTTCTCTCTCAGTGGCTCCCACATATGTGCTGTAATGAATGCACACCAGAATGGTTTTAGAAACAAATGGCATACCCCTAAATCATATGCCAATGTATCTGGCTTTATAAAGTTTTATTTTTCACATCAATAACCATTCCAAATTTCTTCTGACATTTCTGTTGTAAAAATAAACAATTTACTAAAGGAATTAAAAATATAGATTAGCTGTTCTTAATTTTCACAGATTAGCTATAAAATCCTATTTTCACAACAATTAAACATATTTCCTTGTTTTAAAAACTATTTGCAAAGCATTGACACATTGGGCTTTGTTTCACAGAATTGAAATCACAGGACATGTTTTCTGGCGTTCAAGATACAATAGTTGGTTAAAACTATTATTAAAATTAGGCTAGAGTCTAGACTGCCCATGAAATAAATTAGGTAAGTTACTATAGTCATCTCCTAACTTAAGGTTCTTCAATATTCTTCAGGTTGTGGAACCAATGTGTGCCTTGGTATGTAAAGTTCATACTTCTCTTTTGGACTATCTACTCTCAAGGAAGATAAGGGCCTCAGGAAAAAAGTTAAAAAATAAACTTTAGTCTTAGAGGAATATATATATTTGCTATCCCAACAGTGCATTTTGAAAAAGCATAAAAACAAACCAAGATAAGACTCCAGGTTCACATTTAAAGTAAGTCTTATAAACCATTCATTGTCAAGAATCTATTCATCTAAAAACATTAATAAGTCAGAAAATAATCTGGATGCCACATTTTGGGCATGTTTGTTATTCTGAAACTTTCTCACAATATCAATATATGTTTAAGGAATAGAAAAAGAAGAAAATCCAATGTTTCCTTTACATCTGTCTACATTGGTAGTTTTTTAGTTTTTTTTTATTATGAAGACTAATTTTCCTTCTCTCAGTATAAGTGAGAGGCCAGTGTCATAAGGGTCTCCTGGGTTCATTGGAATTGATCTAATGGACAGCACAATATCTTCCTGTAACTTTTTTTCTTTTTTTATTACCATGATAATGCAAAATTAGTACTTTCATCTGCTGGCATGTAAAGCAATGTAGACAGTATTTCATTTCCAGTTTACAGCCTAAACAAATCAGTTTCTTTCCCCTTCTTCCTACCTCAGGCTATTCTGAAGAAGTGATGGTAATAAACAGCAATAAAGAACAAAATAAAAAAAAAGCTTGAATTATGTGTGCCTGTCCAAGCATTCAAGTTAACCATCTCTCTACAAATTATACATGCAGCCTTCAGTGGTAGCAAATGTGTGCCTTGTTATATCTAGATTCCTTTCCACTGAGAATTAAACAAGTTAAGTTATGCTGGTCAGCAGTTTCTTAGGCTAGTATGATGTAGTCCTCTTCTCTTTTCAGGAAGAAATGTAACATGCAGCTTTGGGGTCTTAAGGCACCTTCAGATCATTCAAAAAGGCAACATTGCCTACATCAAAACAGGATGGCCAATAATCCACTACTTTAACTACATTTATATATTACAGCAAAAGAAATGATCAGCAAATCTTTTCAGGTTTTGGAGGAGACAGACTGGCACAAGATATCAATGCCTACTGGACATTGTAGTAGTGTGTAACAACCCAGAAGATCAGCAAAAATACCTGTAGGGCTCAATACTCTCTGCTTCTATTCAACATCACACATACATGAAGCTGTTGGGTGAAATCTGTCACCATGGACTGAGATATCACCAATATGCTTTGATAGTCAGCTGTATGTCTCTCATCCTGTGGTGAGTTAAGCAATGCTGTGACCTCTCACAGTGCCTGGAGGCTGTTAGAGAATGGATGGGGAGCAATGGGTTAAAACTGAACCCTGGCAAGACTGAGTGGCTTTGGTTTGGGCTTCTTTTGGTCCATGAAATTGCCACCTTGGATGGGATAGCACTGCCCCAAACAGACCCAGTGCTTAATCTTAGGTGTTCTCCTGGACTTGCAACTCCTGCTCTTTGAGCAGGTGGCAATCATAACCAGGAGGGCCTTTGTTGTTATGTATGTAGGTTTAAATGTTATTGGTTTATTTGAATTGGTCTTGTAAAATGTCAAATGGTATTGGTTTAAATAGTCGGGAAGAAACCCTGCACTCCCATTGTAGCTAACCTTCTGCTGCCGGCTATAAACAGCCGTAGCCTTACCCGGACGGGTCCATTCGAGCTGTTGTCATTAATAAAGTCTTTTGCTGGAATTCCTGCGTCTGACTCTTCATGCAAACTTAACACTGGCGGCGAAGGATGGGATTTCCCTGAAGAGAGGCGGCGAACAACAACTGGCGAGATGGCTGCGCTGAACACCCCAGCACCGTTCGATCGGCGACGGAAGACTGGGAATCGTATGCAGACGGTTCCACATGTTCCTGGAAGAGAGCGATCTCGCCGGCATCCCGAGAGGCGGAAGGGCGGTCTTTCTCACACCTCTGCGGTCGGCAGTCTTCAAAATGGCGGCGTTGGCGGGGGAGCAGCAGAATTGGTAATAGAATGGCGAATTAGAAAGACTTTTAAGAGCCCATTCGCCCCACAAGTATCGTGCCTCATTAAGACACCGAATTTTACCGTCGGGATCAAGGGGATAGCGGAGTGTTAATGACTTATTCAAGCAAAGGGACATTGGGGGTGCTTGTGACTTTACCAGAAAGAGCCATCGTGTGTCGGTTTGTTTTGGGCCTTAAAGATAAGATCTTACAAAGCAAACTGTTAATGAAACCAAAAATCGCAGCAAGAGATTGAAGAGGCTGTTTCAGCAGAAGCCACCAAGTCCTCAGCTGCTGACCATGAAAAAGATTAACAAGGCCTCGAGCCAGGCCTCAAGCCATTCTGATGGGGAAAAATCCTCAACAACTCATTGCAAACAAATAGACTCTGATTCGGATAGCAGTGAGGAAGAAGAGGGTTTTAAGCTCAGAATGGAGAAGAAAAGACTCTGAAAAAACAGGCAAGGATTCGTTTGCAGAGGCTGTGGGGGCCACCCCGCACTGAATCAAGTTCTTTGACTCCATTTGCCTACGTTGTGAGAGCGGGGCCATATAGCCAGAGTCTGCAAATCATCCAGAACTCCACCATTCAGGAAGAAATTTCCTGAGGAAGATTTTAAGCCCAACAATTTAATTGGAAAAATGGGGCGAAATCAAAAAGCAAATGGCAAGAGTGAAACTCACCAAACAATATCCATTGGTCATTCTTCACATTTAAATAGCAGAAAAGTACATGTGAAGGTGTTTATTGAAGGGAGACCGTGCCACATGGAAGTGGACTCAGGCTCTTATTTATCTATGGTGTCATGGGACACTATACAGACTCTTTCAAGAATTCAGAAAAACATTTCCAGAAGCAAGCACTGACCCTCAAAGACTACCAAGGGAACAAGATTCCAGTAGTTGGAGCGAGAATTCAGCGTGCAGTTTAAAGGCCACACCAAGCGTTTGCCACTGACCATCGTGGACAAGGATGCGCCCAAGTTTGCTGGGACTTGAGTGGTTCAAGCCACTTGGCATCGAGGTGACTGGCATCCATCCGTGAGCAGTTCTGACTGGGAAGAGTCCTTGAAGTCTGAGTTTCCAGAGGTCTTCAGCGAAGGACTGGGCAAGTATATGGGGACCCCTATTGCTTTCAGTTTAGACCCCAAGGTGCCCCCAATTCGTTTAAAGCCCAGGAGGGTTCCATTTGCTTTAAAGGAAAAAATTGATGCACAATTAGATAAGCTCATCGCCCAAGGGGTTTTGGAACCTACTGACCACTCCAGATGGGAAACACCCATAGTCACACCAGTCAAGGCTGATGGGTCAGTGAGAATCTGTGGTGACTACAAGGGACACTTAACCATGCGCTGCAGCAGAGCGCATACCCTGTACCTGTTGTGCATCATCTGCTCCTTCCCTTGGCAGGGTACAGTATTTTGCTAAATGCTTAGCTCAGGCATATCAACAATTAACAGTTGATGATGCCACTGCAGAGGCACAAACAATTGTGACTCATAGAGGTGCCTTCAAATGTAAAGACTACAATTTGGAGTAAGCGTGGCACCTGGCATTTTCAAAGTCTTATGGAAAGAATGTTGCAAGGACTGCCTGGGGTAGTGCCTTATTTTGATGATGTGTTAATCTCTGCTGAAAATGACACTCAGCTTCAAGAGAGACTCAGAGAAGTCCTTGATTCAGAAAAGCAGGTTTGAAAGTCAAGGAAGACAAATGCACTCTCAAAACAGACAGAGTTGAATTCCTGGGGTACATGATTGATAAACAGGGCATCCACCCCACTGATGCCAAGGTTAAAGCGCGATCAAGGAAGCCCCTAAACCTCGTTGCAAGTCAGATCTGCACCTTCCTTGGCCTTATTAACTTTTATCACATGTTTCTACCTCACAAAGCATCTATTGCTGAACCCTTACATCGTTTACTTGATAAGAAGGCTGCTTGGATCTGGGGCGGAAGGAACAGTCAGCATTTAACAGTATTAAGAGACTAATCACGTCTGATGCTGTGTTGATTCAATTCTCTGAGAATTTACCTGTTGTTCTGACTTGTGATGCATCCCCTTTTGGAGTGGGAGGGTTTTTGAGCCATAGGCTTCCCAATGGCCGGAAGCCCCAATGCATTCTACTCTGCTTACGCTGTCCAAAGCAGAGAGGAACTACAGCCAATTGGACAAGGAGGCTTTAGCAGTTGTAGCAGCTGTTAAGAAATTTCATGAATATCTGTATGGCAGGTCATTCACCATTGTTACAGATCACAAACCTTTGCTTGGCATCGTGGCAGGAGACAAACCTACACCTATTATCCTGTCACCAAGAATGCTGAGGTGGACTGAATTGCAGCCTACTCCTACAAACTGATTCACAGGCCTGGCAAGGACATTGGACATGCTGATGCACTGAGTCGTTGCCCACTACCTTGCCACAAGGAGGACTGTGAACTTGAGACTCACACCTTTTTCCTGGAGACCGTTGCTAAGCTTCCAGTCCATGCTGCTGAGATTGCCAGAGAATCTGCCAAAGATGCTGTGTTGGCACCTGTTATGGGCTGGATTAAAAAGGTTGGCCTCTTCAAGATCTACCTCACTTTGCCCAACCTTTCAAATCCAGGCAAACTGAATTATCTGTATTAAGAGGATGTATTTTGTGGGGTAACAGGGTGGTTATTCCTGCAAAACTGCAAAGGGAGGTTTTGGAAATGTTACATGAGGGTCATCCTGGGATTGTAAGGATGAAAGGTTTGGCCAGGAGTTATGTATGGTGGCCAGGTATTGACAAAATGGTTGAAAACTGGGTTGCCTCTTGTCCCAATTGCCAGGTAGTCAGGCCTGCCCCACCTCACGCCCCCACACAGGAATGGGAATGTCCTAGGGGCCCATGGTCTAGAATCCACATTGATTTTGCAGGCCCTACAAGAGGGCACACGTTTCTAGTAATTGTAGATGCATACCCAAATGGCTAGAGGTTATTCTCATGACTTCTACTACTACTGAGGCTGTTATCAAGCAGCTCAAAAGCTCTTTGTAACCCATGGGTTACCAGATGTCCTTGTCTCTGACAATGGCCCTCAATTCACGTCTAACATTTTTGAATCCTTTCTAGCTCAACAGGGCATCAGACATGCCCTTACAGCCCCTGGGCACCCTTGGCCAACGGCGGGCTGAACGTATGGCGGCTTTACCAAAGAAAAGCTTCAGCAGCTGGGTCCTGGGGACATCACTGAGAAGCTTGAAAAGCTTCTTAGTGTTCAGCACATCACTCCTAGCCCATCAACTAACTTGTCCCCAGCAGAGTTGTTAATGGGCAGGAAACAGGTCTTCCCTTGACCGACTTCATCCCACTTATGCACCCAATACACCACTGGATTCCACTTCCAAAGTTCGTTCTTTCAGTGTGGGAGATTCTGTCTATGCTAGGAACCTTACAGGTGAACCTTTGTGGATTCCTGCTGAAATAACTCACATCACTGGCCCTCTTTCTTACAGGGTTCAAACAGAGGATGGCCTCCTCTGGAGCAGGCACATTGACCAACTTAGATCCCGGTTCACTCAGGAACATCGCCCCTGTCTCTCTCTAGGTCCCTCACCTGATGTCTCTTCTAGGGGAAGGGAGGAACAGGAGGAATATCAGCAAACAGGAATCAACCCCTTGTGTAGCGAGCCATTGCGCAGGAACCATCCCGAACCCTGTCACAATGCCAAGATCCATCCTTAGAAGTAGAGTCATTACGACAGGAACCATCCCGAACCCTGTCACAATGCCTAGATCCATCCTTAGAAGTGGAAGATTGTACATCACTACCAGACTTGGGTGTTGACATTGGAATGGAGATGGGTTGGGAGGAGAGACCAGATTCTAACAGTCTAACAGGGTCTTCTTTCACAGGAAGTCCTAACAGGGAAATGTCAGCAGACACATTTCCCTCTCACTGGGTGAGAACAATAAAGATTCTGAACCACGAAGGTCTCAAGCGTACCGTAAGAGCCCCACCTATTTAAAGGAATACATTAGATAGGTTGGGGTTTGGTATGGACTGAACCTAGTGGGGAGGGGTGTTATGTATGTAGGTTTAAATGTTATTGGTTTTGAATTGGTCTTGTAAAATGTCAAATGGTATTGGTTTAAATAGTGCTTGTAAAATGTCAAATGGTATTGGTTTAAATAAAAGAAGAAACCCTGCACTCCCATGGCTAGCAGCCACGGCTGCCAGGGAAGCAGTCAGTAGCCTTACCCGGACGGGTCCATTCGAGCTGTTGTCATTAATAAAGTCTTTTGCTATTCCTCGCCTGACTCTTCATGCAAACTTTAATATGGATACTATATGGCACCCACTATTTCTTATTCATTTTCCTTTCTGTGGAGATGAGATTAATGAAAACAGATCTCCCCGCATTCTTCAGATTTCATTTAGAAGCTCTTAGGAAAACAATAAGAGCAAATCTGCAATTTAAAATCTTGTTTTGAATCACAGTGCACTGAAGCAGCTACACCCACTCTTGACAAGAAGATAGATGGAGACAGAAGACTTTCCCAAACAACTCAGCATTTTGCAGAGAGAGGCAATCATCAGACAGAAAATTAAAGGTAATTTTGCATAAATACATATTTCCAGCATTTGTGTTCATATTACTCATATGTGCTCATATTACTTTGAAAGAACCTAAAAGGGTTTAAGGTCAACTGTATAGCAGCTGCATATAAGCAAGAGAAGGAATTAAAATCAGATGTTTTCCAATATCTAGTGAATAATTTAATTTCTAAACCTCTCTCTTATGCATATTATTTCAGGAAGAACTAAAGAAAATTATATTATTGTAAAATGGAAATGTAATTTACTGAACTCTAATCTACTGACTAGAAAAATTTTCTTCTTTGATATTTGGGAAGTTTTCTATAACATTATTTTTCATTTATGCATAAGAAAAAATGCAGTTAACACCTGCATTATGTTGAAGTTTTTTTCTGTTATTTTCTTTTACAATGTATGTTTAGGCAGATCTCTTGGCTACATTATGCACTTTTAGCACACCTTTAAATTATGATCTGTTCTGGAGAAGCATGATAGCCAAGTACATATCATGTCTTCTCTATATTGGCCAGCTTCCGTACTTCAACTAAATCTCAAGGAATACATCCTGAAAATGACCATCCCAATCAGTTTACAACCACAAAGTAAACGAACCTTTGAAGTGAACTTGGCTGAAGCCATCTTGTGCTGCCTCAGAGGGAAGGAGGAGTAGATAGCCTGGCTAACAGTCAAAACAAAAAGTTTTCCTGTGGGAACCAAGGTCATCATAACAGGTGGCTGTTGAAGGAGGAGAGGAGCCTGCCAGCTATATTAATTGGACATTGTGACTGGAAATGCCTGGGAGGGGGATTTTTACTCTTTTAATTAGGTGAAAACTGCAGAAACTTTTAGAGTTGGTTTCACCAGCTGTGCCAATATGATGTATCCAATAAACTTGTTATTTGAGGAAACTACTTGCCTCAGAGTTCTGCTTTCAATGGGTATGCTACTGAAACCGACATTAAGCTCAAAAACAATATCAACAGAAAAACTGAATGCCACTATGAATCAATCTTAAAATGAAGTATCTCCTACATTGGGAAAACCATTTGGGAAAATTGGAACATCTGCTATAATACCACATTGGTTAATATGGTCACCTGCATCATTCTTCAAACAAGGACTTGAAGATGTCTAGTCTAATGAAAAGAAAGACTAGGGAGACATGATAGCAGTGTTCCAATATCTCAGGGCTGCCACAAAGAAGAGGGAGTCAAGCTATTCTCCAAAGCACCTGAGGGCAGGACAAGAAGCAATGGGTGGAAACTAATCAAGGAGACAAGCAACCTAGAACTAAGGAGAAATTTCCTGACAGTGAGAACAATTAATCAGTGGAACAACTTGCCTCCAGAAGTTATGAATGCTCCAACACTGAAAGTTTTTAAAAAGATGTTGGATAACCATTTGTCTGAAGTGGTGTAGGGTTTCCTGCCTAGGCAGGGGTTGGACTAGAAGATCATTGAGGTCCCTTCCAACTCTATTATTCTATTCTAAGACAAAAGAGCATACAGAAAGACAACAATGTAGAAGTGAGATACCAATCCTTACCCAGTCGAGGCAGTTTGGCTTTATTATTAGAATTGCAGCTATGGCACTATGAAAGATAAAAGGAATTGAGATGATCTAAAACTAAGAAAGGTGACACTTGAGATATGATGTATTTGGGAGTGACTCAAAACAGAGCAAGAAGCTGTTGGCCATCAAGAACACACTATCATTTGTAAAACTGCCAGATTAAAGATAAAGAAATATTTGCTTTGGCTGAGACAAACTATTAAAGCATTCTGGTACTCCAGTGTAAGGAGATATTTGACTTCATTTTGACTGAGACACAAACTACAGATTTCTTACTTGTAAATTTCAAATATTGTTGTATCTTCTCAATTAATATAATTAGTTGTGCTTTTGTTAAAATAGTAAAAAGTCATTATTACTGATTTTTTCATAAAACATTTAACATTTGCCATTTCGTGTTACTAATAAAGATAATAATGGGATTGAAATATATAAGTCTAAATTGGAAGCGATGGGTTTTCATTTCTGTTCTGTATGACTTGGGTTCTTTGACAAAACTATGGATGAGATTCAAGAAGTGAATGTTTGAATGGCATTGTCTCTGGTAACAAAGAAGGACTCGGCTGAAAGAAATGCAGATCACACATTAAACATTTTGATTTTTAATGGGCTCACTTATTTTGTCAATAAATAAATAGGACTAAAATCTACATTGAAATCAACAAACAGCAAAACTTTATAGTAGAAAACACACAAGGATCCTGCTAAGCATGGCAAGCTCATATCAAGTTTCTTTCCAGATTAGTCAATGCTAATCTGTTATGAAATGAAGCAAGGAAATGAATATCATATTGGAATATGACATAACTAATTCTAGAATTTCTATTAGTGAGCAGAATTGATATTAAGATATGTCCTTTCCAAGGGAAGTGCTTTTTCAAAAAAAAAATCCAACTGCCATTGAAGAAAAGAGAGAATTATGATTTCTGATTTTAACACAACAAAATCAAAATCTTGTGTTGGTAGCTCTCAACCCATCAACTAAGTGCCTCCATTCACTTCATTTATTACTCATCATAAAAGTTATGAGTTCAATTTACTAATCTGACAGAACACTTATTACAGCTTGCTTTTTTATATTGGGAGAACTACAACAAACCATCAGTAAAAATGGATAACAAGTCCCCTGGAACTAAACTGATTAGCAAAATAGTTGCCTGAGTAACACATTACATGAAGGAGTTGCAATGTTTTAAGTGACATGGTTCCTTATTTTCTCTCTAAAATTCTAGTTTTTTAAAAAGATGATTTGCCATAATATCTCTATTCAGGGAAGAGAAGAGACTGGTGCTTTCCAAGTTCTGATCCCATCATTATTCCGCATGGCATATTAAAATGTAAACTGATCTAAATCAGCAGCATTCTGCAAGCAGCACCCAATTATTTTTTACCTGCTTCTCTTCTTGAAAATGAGAATTCCTTTTATGTTGGAAAACGTGTGGGAAAGTTATTTGTTTATTTAGTCCTTTGAAAGCAATAAAAATGCAACAGGGATGCCAAATGTTTTCATTAGAGGTTCTTTTTTTAAAATTATGCTGAAATCTGCGATGGAGATAGAGAAAGCTTTTACTTAATTGATCTGACATCTTTGATCTTGATGATGTAGTGAGAATTAAAGCAAAATTAAAATGTAGGCATTCCTAGATAGGCAAAGTTACCAAAGATATTTGATTCCCATCCTTGCCTAGTTACTTCTTCTGATAAAACATCAGCCAAATTGTTTTACTATATCCAGATGAAAAGAAAGAAGGCACATATGGATGCTACTTAGCAGTAAGGAATGGTAAGGGCCCTACATGAAAGTTAATATGGGCAGACGGAAAACCTGTCAATCTTGAAATGCAAAAGAAAAGGTAAGGAGGATGCTAATGCTGAATGTTTTTTTGTCTCTGCATGAAAAAAATAAACATACTACAGATGGTTGATGAAGCAAGTTGATGAGCCTTGGTGGCTCAGGCTGCTAAATGCCTGTTCTTAAGATCCAGCTGTCTACAATTACTGTAGGCTCGAATCCCACCAGGCTCAAGGTTGACTCAGCCTTCCATCCTCTCAGGGTAGGTAAATTGAGGACCCAAGATTGTTGGGGGCAATTAGCTGACCTTGTAAAATGCCTTAGTAATAAGCAGGCATATACAATGGAATGAAGGCTGAGCACACTGGGTTGTATCCCAAAATTGTAAGCCTGAGTCTTGGAGAAGGCGCATATAAATGTAATTAAAAAAAAAAGCAATAGGTATAGTTTCCTGCCAATTAAAATTTAATTCTTCTGATATGGTTAAAACTAAAGCAAGAAATCACCCTTCACAATAGACTATGCTCTATACCATTGGTTCTCAACCTGTGGTCCATGGACCATGGTATCTACATATTTACATATACATCAGCACAATCTCTTCCGATAATGTAC
Source organism: Naja naja (assembly GCA_009733165.1). Classification (NCBI taxonomy): domain Eukaryota; kingdom Metazoa; phylum Chordata; class Lepidosauria; order Squamata; family Elapidae; genus Naja; species Naja naja. The sequence goes on along the minus strand of CM019151.1, from coordinate 22,373,766 downwards.
TCAACATCTGTCTGACCACAGTAGAATGACTCCAAATTGGGCAAACTTTGAAGCACAGTTGGGCAGTTCTTGCTTTTCTCCTGATTGTTTAGATAGTTGCAAAGAATATACTAATAACTTAAAAGCAAATTCTTCTTTTAAATGCACAAAGTTACCTGTAAGAGAAATGCCGAACTGCTGAAGATCACATCACTTTTCTATTTGCAGGAAGTGACACATAAATCTAAAGCTTAGTGTAGATAGTAATATCATGATGATGTCAAGCTATATTCTCAATATGGTCAGATAACACTCCCTCCTGAAGTGGGCTTATTCTTACCTTCCTTTTATCAATGATAAATCATTGTTAAGGCTGGTCAGACCAAAATTTTCTCATGGATGAAGTCCCAGTCAAAATTAACTCAATAATACTGAAATAAACAATGTATAGTATTATTGGGTTTAATCACTTTTAAAATGCTTTTCCTCCTTCAAATATAAATGTGTTTCATGAAGTTCTTGCCTAAAACACAGAGAAAAGGTTTTCTAGGGTTAGGTATGACTTGGCCTATTCCTCAGAATAGTAAACAAATTAAATCAACTTTTTCAATCAAGTTGGAACCAGCCTACAATCCTGTAAGGACTCAGATCAATCAAGCAACCAACCAAAGACAATGCCAACCATCTCTTCACTAGGTGTTCTGACCCAAACCCTTTTCCAATAAAACAAACATGAACCAAAGGGAACAGAAACCTTTTAATGATTCTTATGAATCCCCAGTTAAAGGCTGCTGCAAAGTAATTAACTTTGATAAATACAAGCCTTGCCAAAACTATGCGAGGATTGCCAAGGATAACAGATAAGAAATATTTCACAATACAAGAGTATTCGAATACCAACTTAAGATACTGCAATGTCCACAAAGCTGGAGTTTCAAAACGTTTTTGCTTCCTACAAAGAACATGTGATTCACAGCTGGCTTTTATTTTCTTGAAGGAGGGGCCATTGCCTTGCAGCCTTATTCCTGAGTCGCCATGATGCTGCAGCTGTTCTTTCCTACCAGCAGCCCTGCGTGCATGCACACTTGGCACAGGCTCCTTGGGAACCTCCTCATCACTGCTACCAGCCCCCACAATCTCTGAAGGCAGAAGTCCACTCCCTAATGGTCCTGGCCCCTTATCTGAGTCCTCACTCTCCTCAGCCATCCACACCTGCTGCTGGCTAACAACAACACTAGGGGACCTTCCTACAACATGACTAATTGACCTCATAACCAACCAACCACATGACCACGTAAGACAAAATAAAAGCGAAGGAGAACTGGGATGAGATACCTCAACCAAAGTCCTGCTGATGATATTACTTGGTCTGGTGACTAAACATTTGAAAGCCAGACAGCTAGCTTGGAGAATAAAGCACTGTTAACATCTACCACCCAAGCTACACATATTTTCTACCATTTTAAATCAACTTCGCTCATGAAAATTAATGTCCTTAATCCATTGCTTTAAAAAGAAAAAATATCTCATTGTGGCAATGTTTGTAACAGAGACAAGATCTAAGGTTGAGAATTTATCTTTGTACATTGCCTATTGATGGGACTTGTTAAGTTTGCATGAAGAGTCAGACGCGAAGAGCTTCAGTGAAGAGTTTATTAGTGACTACAGCTCGAATGGACCCGTCTTGGCTGGGCTACAGCTGCTACTTACAGCCAGCAGCTGCAGTTGCCAGCCAATCAGAGTGCAGGGTTTTCCCGCACTTTTCAAACCAAAAAAATATTTGACATTTTACAAGAAGAATTCAAACTAAACCAATGACATTCAAACCTACATACATAACAGGACTCATTTATGGAATTTATACCTTGCTATTTCACCAATGACTGGTACTCACAGATATTTGACTTAAAGGGTTGTAAGCATGTTTAGTGCATAACTGAAAATGAGCAAAGCTTTGAATCTTTTCTATTAGCAATCAGAAGAAGCCACTGAAAGAAATATTATGCCTTCATTTCCCACTTGAAATGAAGGCTTAATGAATAAGAGGCTTCATTAACTTAAAAGGAATATAGGAATTAAATAATGAATGCTTGAGAACACTTCTGATATTCCAAATAGGAATACAACACAAATCCCTATATCCATTAATACCGATATTCTAGAGGTCTATCATAACTGAAAAGAAAGTATAATATTGGACAGAATCAAAAGAAACAAAAATGGTTATAAAATAAGGAAAAATATGATTTAAAAAAGCAACTTCTTTTTCTTCCCTGAAGTTAGGAAAGGTGACAAAATGTCACTATGATTTACATTTTACCTAAAACGCTGTGCTTCCTTCCATAAAGTTAATCACGTTCACAGTAAAATGTATAAATATTTATATTTTATATGCTCTAAATATAGCCAGAATGAAATGTGAATTTGTGAATATTTGAAAAATATATCTATCTATATAATTTCATTATAAGGTATTTAGAAAGCTCCAGCTCAGAGCTCATGTATGGCATCAGTGCCAGATCGTATTTTGGCCCAGTTTCCTCTTTGAATGAAAATAATATTTATATCTGTATTAGATCTAAGATACAATTTATTTTAAAAATGTTCAACTTATTTAATATAACATTTCAGAGCCATCTCTTCTAGTGCATGCAGATCCCTTAGGTTTTTATTGTTGCATATTTGTTCGATAACATTGTCCACCAATATTGTCAGTAGAGGTTGTCCTGGACTTACAACCACAGTTGAATCCAAGATTTCTGTTGCTAAGCAAGACAATTGTTAAATTTCACCCCATTTTATGACCTTTCCTGACACAGTTGTTAGCGGAATCATTGCAGTTGTTAAGTTACACGGCTGTTAAATGAGTGTGGTTTTCCCATTGACTATGCTTGTGAGAAGGTCACAAAAGGTGATCACATGACTTTGGGACTCTGCAACCATCATAAATATGAGTCAGTTGCCAATGATCTGAATTTTGGTCACATGTCTATGGGATTCTACAAAGGTTATAATGTGAAAAATGGTCATGTCACTTTTTTCAGTACCGTTGCAATCAAACACTCACTAAATGAATTGTTGTAAGTCGAGGAATAGCTGTATTTGTTTCTGTCAGAACCAGCAAACCTCTGCTTATGTCATCAATAATCAAGTGACCTCCTCCTCAGTCAGATACCATTTTTATTGGAGTTCTTTTTCCAAATATTAGAATGTTATCCACTGTCTCTTGCCTTGCATTATATTTACAAAATACTGAAGTTTCAGCTTTGTTCCAGTGCCACGCTGATTCTTCTTCATGTAGGACTGAAGGATTTGTCAGTCCAGAGTGAAACTTTGGCAGCTACATGCCTCTTCATTTCAACTTGCCATTAGAGTAAGTGAGGAAGGAGATATTGGTTACAAGTGGGTTAAGTCAAAAAATGAAATTTCTACATTTCCACTGAAGCTTGTGAGAGTCTGGAAACTTTTCAAGGGTATCTTAACAGGTGTGAAGTCGAGGCAGATGGTTCCCATAACAAAGAACTTGTTTACTTGGTCTATGTGAAAGCCTGGAGTTTTGGCTGGGAAAAACTTGGTTTAATACTATGAACTGATACTTGAGAATCTCAGAGTTAGTTTTGCCTTGACATGACTATGCAATGTATTAAATAAACATAAGCTTCTCAAAAATGAAACAGTCCTGGACTTTTATTTTGATACTCAAACTGGATGTTGACATTGTCTTTCTTGTGGTCTAAAATATTCTCCATCCCTGTGGAGTTCTTCTGATGGTTTAGCTTTCATTTCAATATCATTTCAACAATATGTTACGGTAAGGAAGAGCATCTCCTTTATAATAAATACATTTGGTATCAATGTCATATCTGTTCACTTTAATATCTAGCTTAGATTTATCATAGACTTCTTCTCAAGAATCAGACATCTTTTTATTTTACAGTCCAACACTATGAATGTCTATTTTTAGCACCAAAGTCTGTTTCATCTTTTTCTTTGCCTATTTACATTGCTATTGACCAGTGGTGGGATTCAGTTTTTTACTACTGGTTCTATGGGCATGGCTTGGTGGGCATGGCAGGGGAAGGATATTGTAAAATCTCCAGCCAGAGGTGGTGTTTGTCAGTTCTCCAAACTACTCAAAATGTCCACTAATGGTTCTCCAGAACTGGTCAGAACCTGCTGAATACCACCTCTGCTATTGACATCAATTTGTTGAGTAAAAAATAAAAATTGCTTACAATTCAACCCTAGCTGTTTTCTTCCCCTGTCCTTCTTGGTATGGGCTCCCTCTTTCGTGGCAAATTGATATTTCATTATAGATCTTCCTCTTCATAGACAATATCTATCATAGATACTGAGATCTAATAGGTAGGGCCTTGGAATTTTCACCAGATAGGTTGTACTCTATTTTCCATTCAATAAGATTATCATAAATATGAGCACAGAGCAGTGTGAATAATTTTGGTTTTTTAAAATGCTTTTTTTTCAAATTCTTTGTTATGATTGACACATCCAAGAAACAGAATCCAAGTGGAATAGGTAACTGAAATGTCCAGGGTTTTGCAAAAAATAGAAAAAAATAAAAGAAATTCATAGGAACACATGAGATCCTGAGATAAAATTGTGATTTCTAATAGAGGACAGTGGTGGGTAGCCAGTAGCTGGCAGAGAACCAGTTCGCTCCAAGTCTCTCCGACATTCTGCAGTTGGGCCCACCCACTTGCCCCTGCTCCTAGGTTCTTTTTAACCTCTCAGCTGTTTGGCACGGCAGAGAGGATTGCTGTACTAAACAGCTGAGAGGGTGCAGTAGCTTGTTTTTACTGTTTCAATGTGTGCACACGCGGCATTTGGTGCAGCGTGCATGTCATGCAAGTTGCATGAGTCACGCGGACCCCTGCAGCTATGCCCAGTGTTACGTACCACGGGTTCTCGCTCTAGTCCGCAGTTCTGGAAGGAATTGTGGCCGTTGTTCATTGACTGGCCCTGACAGCTGCAATATAAAAGGAGCTGTCAGGAGAGTCAGCTGTTGCCCGCCACCACACATGAACTCGCTAACTTGTGTCAGCCACGGGTAACCAGTTATGTTACAATAAACATTCTAACTGTTTAAAGGGTTGTCTCCCATTACTGACACTGCTACCATACCACCCACAAGCCATGCCCACAGAACTGGTGGTAGGTTTTGAATCGCAACACTGATACAGGAATAGGAGGGTCAGGGCAATGGTGGGCTGCTGCTGGTTCAGACTGGCTCGTCCGACTGGTAGTTACGAATACTGGTTCGGCCCACTCACCCATCTGGATGCTGTCCCATCCTATATATCTCACATTTTTGCTTGTGTGCTATGCCCTCACAGCCCAGTTGCCAGCCTCACCGATCTACTCACCCTGGCTGCCATGTGCAGGAAATTATTGTGGTTTTTGCAGCCATGTGCAAGCGCAGATGGTACGCCAAGATATGAAGGGGCATGCATGCATGTGCACTCACATTTTGGCAAACTGGTTGTTAAAGTATGTGGAGCCCACCTCTGGGTCAGGGTCTCTTAAATCAGGCTGCAACCAATCAACAAAATGACCATCTTATCTCAAATTAAGATGGTCATTCCCTCGCCAAAAAGAGCTTTGTTCACATCTGTCCATTCATAGAGACTGAGGAGATTGTATCTCATCATCTGACTGTTCCAGCTCT
>CM019151.1:22133979-22367101 GCA_009733165.1 Naja naja | reverse complement strand
AAAATTGGAACATCTGCTATAATACCACATTGGTTAATATGGTCACCTGCATCATTCTTCAAACAAGGACTTGAAGATGTCTAGTCTAATGAAAAGAAAGACTAGGGGAGACATGATAGCAGTGTTCCAATATCTCAGGGCTGCCACAAAGAAGAGGAGTCAAGCTATTCTCAAAGCACCTGAGGGCAGGACAAAGCAATGGTGGAAACTAATCAAGGAGACAAGCAACCTAGAACTAAGGAGAAATTTCTGACAGTGAGAACAATTAATCAGTGGAACAACTTGCCTCCAGAAGTTATGAATGCTCCAACACTGAAAGTTTTTAAAAGATGTTGGATAACCATTTGTCTGAAGTGGTGTGGTTTCCTGCCTAGGCAGGGGGTTGGACTAGAAGATCGGCTGAGGTCCCTTCCAACTCTATTATTCTATTCTAAGACAAAGAGCATACAGAAGACAACAATAGAACTGTGAGATAAATTCCTTGCAGTTGAGGCAGTTTGGCTTATATTGATTTAGAATTGGCTATTGGCACTATGAAAGATAAAAGGAGGAATTGGAGATGATGTGACTACTTGAGATATGATGTATTTGGGAGGAGACTCAAAACAGAGCAAAGCTGTTGGCCATCAAGAACACACTATCATTTGTAAAACTGCCAGATTAAAGATAAAAAATATTTGCTTTGGCTGAGACAAACTATTAAAGCATTCTGGTACTCCAGTGTAAGGAGATATTGACTTCATTTTGACTGAGACACAAACTACAGATTTCTTACTTGTAAATTTCAAATATTGTTGTATCTTCTCAATTAATATAATTAGTTGTGCTTTTGTTAAAATAGTAAAAAGTCATTATTACTGATTTTTCATAAAACATTTAACATTTGCCATTTCGTGTTACTAATAAGAATGGGATTGTATATAAATATGAAAATTTTTTCATTTCTGTTCTGTATGACTCGGGTTCTTTGACAAAACTATGGATGAGATTCAAGAAGTGAATGTTTGAATGGCATTGTCTCTGGTAACAAAGAAGGACTCGGCTGAAACAAATGCAGATCACACATTAACATTTTGATTTTTAATGGGCTCACTTATTTTGTCAATAAATAAATAGGACTAAAATCTACATTGAAATCAACAAACAGCAAAAACTTTATAGTAGAAACACACAAGGATCCTGCTAAACATGGCAAGCTCATATCAAGTTTCTTTCCAGATTAGTCAATGCTAATCTGTTATGAAATGAAGCAGGAAATGAATATCATATTGGAATATGACATAACTAATTCTAGAATTTCTATTAGTGAGCAGAATTGATATTAAGATATGTCCTTTCCAAGGGAAGTGCTTTTTCAAAAAAAATCAACTGCCATTGAAGAAAAAGAGAATTATGATTTCTGATTTTAACACAACAAAATCAAAATCTTGTGTTGGTAGCTCTCAACCCATCAACTAAGTGCCTCCATTCACTTCATTTATTACTCATCATAAAGTTATGAGTTCAATTTACTAATCTGACAGAACACTTATTACAGCTTGCTTTTTATATTGGGAGAACTACAACAAACCATCAGTAAAATGGATAACAAGTCCCCTGGAACTAAACTGATTAGCAAAATAGTTGCCTGAGTAACACATTACATGAAGGAGTTGCAATGTTTTAAGTGACATGGTTCCTTATTTTCTCTCTAAAATTCTAGTTTTTTAAAAGATGATTTGCCATAATATCTCTATTCAGGAAGAGAAGAGACTGGTGCTTTCCAAGTTCTGATCCCATCATTATTCCATGGCATATTAAAATGTAAACTGATCTAAATCAGCAGCATTCTGCAAGCAGCACCCAATTATTTTTTACCTGCTTCTCTTCTTGAAAATGAGAATTCCTTTTATGTTGGAAAACGTGTGGAAAGTTATTTGTTTATTTAGTCCTTTGAAAGCAATAAAAATGCAACAGGGATGCCAAATGTTTTCATTAGAGGTTCTTTTTAAATTACAGTTTGAAAACTGATGCTGAAATCTGCAATGGAGATAGAGAAAGCTTTTACTTAATTGATCTGACATCTTTGATCTTGATGATGTAGTGAGAATTAAAGCAAAATTAAAATGTAGGCATTCCTAGATAGGCAAAGTTACCAAAGATATTTGATTCCCATCCTTGCCTAGTTACTTCTTCTGATAAAACATCAGCCAAATTGTTTTACTATATCCAGATGAAAAGAAAGAAGTCACATATGGATGCTACTTAGCAGTAAGGAATGGTAAGGGCCCTACATGAAAGTAAATATGGGCAGACGGAAAACCTGTCAATCTTGAAATGCAAAAGAAAAGGTAAGGAGGATGCTAATGCTGAAAGTTTTTTGTCTGCATGAAAAAATAAACATACTACAGATGATTGATGAAGCAATAGGTATAGTTTCCTGCCAATTAAAATTTAATTCTTCTGATATGGTTAAAACTAAAGCAAGAAATCACCCTTCACAATAGACTATGCTCTATACCATTAGTTCTCAACCTGTGGTCCATGGACCATGGTATCTACATATTTACATATACATCAGCACAATCTCTTCCGATAATGTACTCAACATCTGTCTGACCACAGTAGAATGACTCCAAATTGGGCAAACTTTGAAGCACAGTTGGGCAGTTCTTGCTTTTCTCCTGATTGTTTAGATAGTTGCAAAGAATATACTAATAACTTAAAAGCAAATTCTTTTTTTAAATGCACAAAGTTACTTGTAAGAGAAATGCCAAACTGCTGAAGATCACATAACTTTTCTATTTGCAGGAAGTGACACATAAATCTAAAGCTTAGTATAGATAGTAATATCATGATGATGTCAAGCTATATTCTCAATATGGTCAGATAACACTCCCTCCTGAAGTGGGCTTATTCTTACCTTCCTTTTATCAATGATAAATCATTGTTTTAAGGCTGGTCAGACCAAAATTTTCTCATGGATGAAGTCCCAGTCAAAATTAACTCAACAATACTGAAATAAACAATGTATAGTATTATTGGGTTTAATCACTTTTAAAATGCTTTTCTTCCTTCAAATATAAATGTGTTTCATGAAGTTCTTGCCTAAAACACAGAGAAAAGGTTTTCTAGGGTTAGGTATGACTTGGCCTATTCCTCAGAATAGTAAACAAATTAAATCAACTTTTTCAATCAATTTGGAACCAGCCTACAATCCTGTAAGGACTCAGATCAATCAAGCAACCAACCAAAGACAATGCCAACCATCTCTTCACTAGGTGTTCTGACCCAAACCCTTTTCCAATAAAACAAACATGAACCAAAGGGAATAGAAATCTTTTAATGATTCTTATGAATCCCCAGTTAAAAGGCTGCTGCAAAGTAATTAACTTTGATAAATACAAGCCTCGCCAAAACTATGCGAGGATTGCCAACGATAACAGATAAGAAATATTTCACAATACAAGAGTCTTCAAATACCAACTTAAGATACTGCAATGTCCACAAAGCTGGAGTTTCAAAACGTTTTTGCTTCCTACAAAGAACATGTGATTCACAGCTGGCTTTTATTTTCTTGAAGGAGGGCCATTGCCTTGCAGCCTTATTCCTGAGTCGCCATGATGCTGCAGCTGTTCTTTCCTACCAGCAGCCCTCGTGCAGCGCACTTGGCACAGGCTCCTTGGGAACCTCCTCATCACTGCTACCAGCCCCCACAATCTCTGAAGGCAGAAGTCCACTCCCTAATGGTCCTGGCCCCTATCTGAGTCCTCACTCTCCTCAGCCATCCACACCTGCTGCTGGCTAACAACAACACTAGGGACCTTCCTACAACATGACTAATTGACCTCATAACCAACCAACCACATGACCACGTAAGACAAAATAAAAGCGAAGGAGAACTGGGATGAGATACCTCAACCAAAGTCCTGCTGATGATATTACTTGGTCTGGTGACTAAACATTTGAAAGCCAGACAGCTAGCTTGGAGAATAAAGCACTGTTAACATCTACCACCCAAGCTACAAATATTTTCTACTATTTTAAATCAACTTCGCTCATGAAAATTAATGTCCTTAATCCATTGCTTTAAAAAGAAAAAATATCTCATTGTGGCAATGTTTGTAACAGAGACAAGATCTAAGGTTGAGAATTTATCTTTGTATATTGCCTATTGATGGGACTTGTTAAGTTTGCATGAAGAGTCAGACGTGAAGAGCTTCAGTGAAGAGTTTATTAGTGACTACAGCTCGAATGGACCCGTCTTGGCTGGGCTACAGCTGCTACTTATAGCCAGCAGCTGCAGTTGCCAGCCAATCAGAGTGCAGGGTTTTCCCGCACTTTTCAAACCAATTTGACATTTTACAAGAAGAATTCAAACTAAACCAATGACATTCAAACCTACATACATAACAGGACTCATTTATGGAATTTATACCTTGCTATTTCACCAATGACTGGTACTCACAGATATTTGACTTAAAGGGTTGTAAGCATGTTTAGTGCATAACTGAAAATGAGCAAAGCTTTGAATCTTTTCTATTAGCAATCAGAAGAAGCCACTGAAAGAAATATTATGCCTTCATTTCCCACTTGAAATGAAGGCTTAATGAATAAGAGGCTTCATTAACTTAAAAGGAATATAGGAATTAAATAATGAATGCTTGAGAACACTTCTGATATTCCAAATAGGAATACAACACAAATCCCTATATCCATTAATACCGATATTCTAGAGGTCTATCATAACTGAAAAGAAAGTATAATATTGGACAGAATCAAAAGAAACAAAAATGGTTATAAAATAAGGAAAATATGATTAAAAAAGCAACTTTTTTCTTCCCTGAAGTTAGGAAAGGTGACAAAATGTCACTATGATTTACATTTTACCTAAAACGCTGTGCTTCCTTCCATAAAGTTAATCACGTTCACAGTAAAATGTATAAATATTTATATTTTATATGCTCTAAATATAGCCAGAATGAAATGTGAATTTGTGAATATTTGAAAAATATATCTATCTATATAATTTCATTATAAGGTATTTAGAAAGCTCCAGCTCAGAGCTCATGTATGGCATCAATGCCAGATCGTATTTTGGCCCAGTTTCCTCTTTGAATGAAAATAATATTTATATCTGTATTAGATCTAAGATACAATTTATTTTAAAAATGTTCAACTTATTTAATATAACATTTCAGAGCCATCTCTTCTAGTGCATGCAGATCCCTTAGGTTTTTATTGTTGCATATTTGTTCGATAACATTGTCCACCAATATTGTCAGTAGAGGTTGTCCTGGACTTACAACCACAGTTGAATCCAAGATTTCTGTTGCTAAGCAAGACAATTGTTAAATTTCACCCCATTTTATGACCTTTCCTGACACAGTTGTTAGCGGAATCATTGCAGTTGTTAAGTTACACGGCTGTTAAATGAGTGTGGTTTCCCATTGACTATGCTTGTGAGAAGGTCACAAAAGGTGATCACATGACTTTGGGACTCTGCAACCATCATAAATATGAGTCAGTTGCCAATGATCTGAATTTTGGTCACATGTCTATGGGATTCTACAAAGGTTATAATGTGAAAATGGTCATGTCACTTTTTCAGTACCGTTGCAATCAAACACTCACTAAATGAATTGTTGTAAGTCGAGGAATAGCTGTATTTGTTTCTGTCAGAACCAGCAAACTTCTGCTTATAATCAATAATCAAGTGACCTCCTCCTCAGTCAGATACCATTTTTATTGGAGTTCTTTTTCCAAATATTAGAATGTTATCCACTGTCTCTTGCCTTGCATTATATTTACAAAATACTGAAGTTTCAGCTTTGTTCCGGTGCCACTCTGATTCTTCTTCATGTAGGACTGAAGGATTTGTCAGTCCAGAGTGAAACTTTGGCAGCTACATGCCTCTTCATTTCAACTTGCCATTAGAGTAAGTGAGGAAGGAGATATTGGTTACAAGTGGGTTAAGTCAAAAAATGAAATTTCTACATTTCCACTGAAGCTTGTGAGAGTCTGGAAACTTTTCAAGGGTATCTTAACAGGTGTGAAGTCGAGGCAGATGGTTCCCATAACAAAGAACTTGTTTACTTGGTCTATGTGAAAGCCTGGAGTTTTGGCTGGGAAAAACTTGGTTTAATACTATGAACTGATACTTGAGAATCTCAGAGTTAGTTTTGCCTTGACATGACTATGCAATGTATTAAATAAACAATAAGCTTCTCAAAAATGAAACAGTCCTGGACTTTTATTTTGATACTCAAACTGGATGTTGACATTGTCTTTCTTGTGGTCTAAAATATTCTCCATCCCTGTGGAGTTCTTCTGATGGTTTAGCTTTCATTTCAATATCATTTCAACAATATGTTACGGTAAGGAAGAGCATCTCCTTTATAATAAATACATTTGGTATCAATGTCATATCTGTTCACTTTAATATCTAGCTTAGATTTATCATAGACTTCTTCTCAAGAATCAGACATCTTTTTATTTTACAGTCCAACACTATGAATGTCTATTTTAGCACCAAAGTCTGTTTCATCTTTTTCTTTGCCTATTTACATTGCTATTGACCAGTGGTGGGATTCAGTTTTTTTACTACTGGTTCTATGGGCATGGCTTGGTGGGCATGGCAGGGGAAGGATATTGTAAAATCTCCAGCCAGAGGTGGTGTTTGTCAGTTCTCCAAACTACTCAAAATGTCCACTAATGGTTCTCCAGAACTGGTCAGAACCTGCTGAATACCACCTCTGCTATTGACATCAATTTGTTGAGTAAAAAATAAAAATTGCTTACAATTCAACCCTAGCTGTTTTCTTCCCCTGTCCTTCTTGGTATGGGCTCCCTCTTTCGTGGCAAATTGATATTTCATTATAGATCTTCCTCTTCATAGACAATATCTATCATAGATACTGAGATCTAATAGGTAGGGCCTTGGAATTTTCACCAGATAGGTTGTACTCTATTTTCCATTCAATAAGATTATCATAAATATGAGCACAGAGCAGTGTGAATAATTTTGGTTTTTTAAAATGCTTTTTTTTCAAATTCTTTGTTATGATTGACACATCCAAGAAACAGAATCCAAGTGGAATAGGTAACTGAAATGTCCAGGGTTTTGCAAAAATAGAAAAAAAAAAGAAATTCATAGGAACACATGAGATCCTGAGATAAAATTGTGATTTCTAATAGAGGACAGTGGTGGTATTCTACCAGTTTGGCCCAGTTCTGGCATACCGGTAGCGCCAAAGTTCAGCTGGCAGAGAACCAGTTCGCTCCAAGTCTCTCCGACATTCTGCAGTTGGGCCCACCCACTTGCCCCTGCTCCTAGGTTCTTTTAACCTCTCAGCTGTTTGGCACGGCAGAGAGGATTGCTGTACTAAACAGCTGAGAGGTGCAGTAGCTTGGTTTTTACTGTTTCAATGTGTGCACACGTGCATTTGGCATGCGCGTGCATGTCATGCAAGTTGCATGAGTCACGTGACCCCCTCCTGCAGCTATGCCCAGTGTTACGTACCGACGTGGTTCTCGTTCTAGTCCGCAGTTCTGGAAGGAATTGTGGCCGTTGTTCATTGACTGGCCAGTCTGACAGCTGCAATATAAAAGGAGCTGTCAGGAGAGTCAGCTGTTGCCCGCCACCACACATGAACTCGCTAACTTGTGTCAGCCACGGGTAACCAGTTATGTTACAATAAACATTCTAACTGTTTAAAGGGTTGTCTCCCATTACTGACACTGCTACCATACCACCCACAAGCCATGCCCACAGAACTGGTGGTAGGAACTTTTGAATCGCAACACTGATACAGGAATAGGAGGGTCAGGGCAATGGTGGGCTGCTGCTGGTTCAGACTGGCTCGTCCGACTGGTAGTTACGAATACTGGTTCGGCCCACTCACCCATCTGGATGCTGTCCCATCCTATATATCTCACATTTTTGCTTGTGTGCTATGCCCTCACAGCCCAGTTGCTTTCCGCCTCTACCGATCTACTCACCCTGGCTGCCATGTGCAGGAAATTATTGTGGTTTTGCAGCCATGTGCAAGCGCAGATGGTGTACGCGCATATGAAGGGGGCATGCATGCATGTGCACTCACATTTTGGCAAACTGGTTGTTAAAGTATGTGGAGCCCACCTCTGGGTCAGGGTCTCTTAAATCAGGCTGCAACCAATCAACAAAATGACCATCTTATCTCAAATTAAGATGGTCATTCCCTCGCTCAAAAAAAAGAGCTTTGTTCACATCTGTCCATTCATAGAGACTGAGGAGATTGTATCTCATCATCTGACTGTTCCAGCTCCAGGTCTGAGGATGATGTGGCTTGATGTCTGCTGATGTTGACATTCCCTTAATTCAGCTGGAACACTTCATCGGAGTCAGAATTATGGGACATTATTTTGATAGAGGCAATGCACTTAGTTTGGTAATGAAATGTCTGCAACAAAAACCAACAAGCTCAGAGACAACCAAGAACCTGACATTGTTTGTTTGTTTGTTTATTTAATGAGAACTCTTAGATTCAAATATAATTTCAATTTATTTCAGTTTTAGCTCATTTGGCTGCCTTGCCTTTAACTATTCGCTATAAAACAACGTGATATCTTTCTGTAAGGCAGCAGACTCAAATTTAGTGCTTTTTAGCAATATTAAACAATGTGGAGAACATCAGACTAAAGAATTAGGACAATATTCTTTGTCAAAGGTTTTGAATATTTTAAAATTTCATATAAATGATATTGTTATGCAAAAATTCATTTAATCTCCTGAGATATTTAAGTGTGTCTCTTCAGAGTTGCAAAAATTTCTGCCACTTAAGTTTCCTAATGTAAAATTTGCCACCTCTTGATAATATCCATTTTGATAAATGCTCATACATGTTTCTTTCTACATTCAATAGCAAGAAAATACCCATACGCAATCAACTTAAATGGCTTTAAAGAAACTTTTGTTTTAACTTGCAGAACATATTTTAAGTTTTTGGATAGGTTATTTTGTTTAACACTCTATTTTAAATTATTATTTTAAATTCATGTTAGAAAAAATTATGTCTTCAATAAGTTTATTTTTTTTCATTGACCTTCCTATGTGTAGATAGTTCTCAACACTTTATTAAGTTTATTATTTCTGTTTATGATTCTCTGCCATTAAATCAATTGTAATATTTCAAGCAAGGAAATTTATAAAATCAACGTTTCAAGATATTAAATCATATTCTGCTATGCTTACTCCTCTATCACTCCCTCTTCTATTTCTCCTGTAATACTACAAAATATTGTTTTAAAATTTGCTTTGGCGATGAAAGGCCCCCAAAACAAAGAAAGAATGATATGTGAACTTCCTTCTGAGTTCAGCTAGTCCTCAACTGCCAGCCACAATTGAGCCCAAAATTCCTGTTGCTAAATGAGACAGTTGTTAAGTGAATTGTTCCCCATTTTACAACTTTTCTGGCCGCATTTTTTAACTGTAGTATGCTGCTTAAGTGAATCTGGCTTCCCCATTGTCAGAAGATCGCAAAAGGTGATCACATGACCCCAGGACACTGTAATCATCATAAATATGAGTCAGTTGCCAAGCACCTGAATTTGGATCACATGACCATGGGGATACTGCAATGGTCATAAGTGTGAAAAATGGTCATAAGTCACTTTTTTCAGTACCCTTGTAATCTTGAACACACTAAATAGTCACTAAATGAACTGTTGTAAATCAAGGGCTACCTGTAGTTTCTTTATTGTTTACCCACAGTCAAAATCTTGTCAGACTAAAGCAGGGCTGTCAAACTCGTGGCCTGTGGGCCGGATGCATCATGCACTGGCTGCACCCAGACCCAGTTTAGCGAAGGGGGGAAAAGTCACAATATGTCACACGACAATGCCCTCTCGATGTGAGTTTGACACGCCTGGACTAAAGCAACTATCTGCACAACTATATATGTACTCTATGAACTGCTAGGTGCGAGAGTCTTAGCTCTCTTCCTGCCTCCCAGACTTCCCACATTATGTTGCTTCTTTGCTTTCTTGGAAGGAGCACATCCTGTCTAGGACTCTAGACTACATTCTACCAAAGATACAGAAATAGCACTTTGGAGAAAAAAGGTTGTCTATTCAAATGTCATTATTAAGATACATCATGTGTTCAAGATTCAATTTATTGTTCAAAAAGTGTTATAATAATTTTCTCAGAGCTTACAATATTGATTTTTTTTGCTTGCTTTATTTATTTTTTATGTCCTTGCTTTGGTTTTCTTTATTGTTTGTAATTTGATAAATTATCATATCCATTGCTATGTATAGTTGCAGATGTATTTGAAGCACAGTGAACTCTCCAAGGCATACTGCTACAAACTTTTAGGACATAGAATAATAGGGTTGGAAGGGACCTTGGAGGTCTTCTAGTCCAACCTTCTGATCAAACAGGAAACCTATACCATTCCAGACAAATGATTGTACTGTGTCTTCTTGAAAATCTCCAGTGATGGAGCACCTGCAGCTTCTAAGAGGTGAGCCGTTCCACTGATTAATTGTTCTCACTCTCAGGAAATTTCTCCATCTTTCACCTGTTACTTCTTGTCCTGCTCCCAGGTCCTTCAGAATATAGGTCAACCCCTTCTTTGTGACGGCCTGTCAAGTACTGGAAGACTGCTATCATATCATCCCTTCTTCCACTGGAGCTTCGTCTGGCCCCTGATCTGCGCATTTTCCACCACGATTTGAAGACTTGGCTCTTTTTACAATCTGGGCTGTGCTGATTCTCTAGGGTTGGGGTTATTTTAACTAAGGGTTTTTAAATTTTAATTCGGCTTAATATGTTTAATATTCTTTTAATTAATTTATTTATTGTTGTATTTTAGTTGTAAGCCGCCCCAAGTCCTTTTGGAGAGGGGGCGGCATATAAGTCGAATAAATAAATAAATAAATAAATAAATAAATAAATAAATCCCTAAAAACGATTTCCAATGAGTCCTCACTGTGGAGTAAGTTTTAAAGACAGTCATTCAGCACGTTCTACAATTAATGAGCTGTGACATTTGTCCCAATTTAATGAAAAGTATAAAAGATTTGACCTTGATTACAATGACCAACCAAAATATTCTGCCGCTGATGCTACAGTCCACTGATAATTTCCCATATTTTGTGCTAATTTCCCATTAATCTACAAATGTAGCTATTTCTCCTATAGTCAATATTGTTGGATTCTTCTGATATGATTCATTAAGGCTACCCAAACTTGGTGAAGGGGCATTTTGCTTTATTCAACACCTCTATCTAAGCAAACTTTGGGATGCTGTATGAAAAACTGTAGTATTTATTTATTTATTTATTTATTAATGGGACTTATATGCCCCATCTCCGAAGACTCTTACAATAAAACAACAGCAACAATAAATAATTTAAAAGCAAATTAAACTAAAATAAGCCCCATTACAATTACAGTACACCCATAAAATCCCTTAAAACTATCCCATAAAACCATCCCGTCCCAGAAAATCACAACCCGGATTGGTTAAACAACCAGGTCTTCAAGTCATGGCGAAGGTGCAGGTCAGGGGCCAGACTCAGGGAAGTTGGTTCCAGAGGTCTGGGGCCGCTATAGAATAGGCTCGTCGTCGGGGGACCCTCACTTTTAACCAAATGTGGCTGCTATGCACTTCAATCATCAGAACTAGTTTTTTCATTTGGGACCCATCAAGACAGTAGTCCTGCCTCAACATTTCTTATGAAAGCATCAAGGTGAATATGTTACCTCCTTGTGATGAAGTGTCTTGTCAAAGAAGGGAATATTATCTCCTTGACCAAGCAGCTATGTCAAGATGAAGTGCTCCCCTATATACGTATACATCATATACTGTACATTATTTCAAAATGATAAAGTAGAGTCTTGCCAGAGAGAACTGTTGGCCTCACATCAAGCAAATCTATGCTTGTCTACTTCGCTAAGGATTATAATCATCACTACCAGGGAAGGGAAGGGAAGGGAAGGGAAGGGAAGGGAAGGGAAGGGAAGGGAAGGATATAAAAATAGATATCCAACTAACTAATTATAAGGCCATTTTAATAACATTTTAATATCTCCCAATTATTATTTCCTAATTTTACATCCCTGAAAAAGAGATATTTGACAGGGGGGGAAAAGCTTAAACACCGATATTCTGACAAGCTTTCAACATTGGTTATATGGACATAAGGCATCTCATTTTAAATGGGAACAATCATATTAGGATATTGACACTAAATTGCGAGAAATTTAGGATTAAGGGAAATATCAAACATGTATTCAAAATATTAAGGGAGGATGAATTCCGAGTAGTATGGATTTTGATTGCAAACCACAAAACATACACTATATGCTGCTTACAAGAGATGGTGAATCAGTGCAGAATTTGGTAGAAAAATAATGTATAAATTCTGACTATATGCCAGGATATACAGGTAATCCTGAACTTACAACAGTTCATTTAGTGACCAGGCAAAGTTACAACAGCACTGAAAAAAGTGACTTACAGCCATTTTTCACACTTACAACCATTGCGGCATTCCCATGATCATATGATCAAAGTTCAGATGCTTGGCAACTGGTTCATACTTATGATGGTTGCAGGGGCCTGGAGACATGTGATCATCTTTTGTGACCTTCTGACAAGCAAAGTCAATGAGGAAGTCAGATTCACTTAACAACCATATTATTAACTTAACAACTGCAGTGATTCACTTAACAATTGTGGTAAGAGTGGTCGTGAAATGGGGCAAAATTCACTTAACAAATGCCTCATTCAGCAACAGAAATTTTGGGCACAACTGAGGTTGTAAGTCGAGGACTATCCATATAGATCCCAGCTATCAGTTTTATTTTATTTTTTTCAGAGCGTGAATATGAATGTCTGGAAACAAATTCATGATCAGCAATCTTTTCATTTGCAATTTTGGCTCTCTACTTCCTAGAAGGTTTAAAAGGAATACAAAACAAACCCAAACTATAGTGATGGACTTGCAAAATCAAATTGGCATAATACCTAGCTGATTACAGAATCTACCGTAACTTTCTAAAGAAGAAAATCTGATGTTGACAGAAAAGCTTGAAGTCAGCATATGGAAGTGGCTGAGAAAGCTACTCAAAACCCTATTTTTAGGAGTCTATGGAGCTTTTCAGTCATCCAGGTCATGGTTGTCCCAAAGTCCAGTTGCCTTTTGAAAAAACACCTTTGGGACAATCTATGCCCGCAGCACCTGTGTTACATAGGCTTTACATCAGGGGTCTTCAAACTTGACAGCTTTAAGACTTGTGGATTTCAACTCCCAGAATTCCTCCTGCAGTCATGTTAGTTCAGGAATTCTGGGAGTTGAAGTCCACAAGTCTTAAACTTGCCAGGTTTGAAGACCCTTGCTTTACACAATAGAATGCTATTAATTTTTATTCATTTATTTATATCCCACTTTTTTTATTTTTATAAATAACTCAATATAGCAAACATAACATTATAGTCCTTCCTTATCCTATTTTCTCCACAACAACAATCCTGTGAGGTGACTTCTGCTGAGAGAGAAACTTTGCCCCAAATTCATCCCATTTACTTTCTTGTCTAACACAGGACTGGAACTCACGGTCACCCAGCAGTGTTTTATTTGAATTGAATTTATTTGATTTTGAATTCAAATTGATCATATTCAATTTTAGCCCTTGAAGCAGCTCATCTGAGTATTCCAGCAGTAGCAATTTTATTTCTGAAAGTTCAGTTTACGCTACAGAAAATGGCTCTGCAATAGGTGTTCTAATCTCCTCTTAAATGAGTTAATAGAATGTCGTGGACATGAATTTCTCTATTTTGTGCTTCCTGAAGTACCACTCAGATGTAAAGTCTAGGGACATGATTGTTTCTGACTCTTTGCAATGGGACAACCAGTCAATTTTAATGAAAATGTATGAATTGCCAATAGTCCTGGCATATACCACTATTTAGCTATGGCAACTTACTGTATTTTTCACTCCATAAGACACACCTAGGTTTAGAGGAGGAAAACAAGAAAATAATCTAAACCAGAGCCTGTGAAGACTACAGATAGGTGTCCTTCCATGTGCCAACTCTGCCTATTGACTCCTGCACTGTGGAAAAGAGACAGAATAGGTGGACAATGACAAAGACAGAAGAGGTGGGGTTCAGCACTGTAAAAGGACCCCGCCATCATGGCCCAGCTGCTATTCAACAAAGGACTGGCACCAACACACAGATATTTCCACCCACTTTTGTGAGGTGGGGGAATGTGTCTTATGGAGCAAAAAATACAGTAATTAAAGGAAATCAGTTAAGATACCCAACCCTACCCACCCACACAAAAGCAGACCTGAAAGACCATGTGGAATAAAATACATCCAAAAGAGTCTTAACCAACAGTCAACCAACCAAAGTGGGGGACACAAATCCACTACCATCATCTATTATATTTCTTTGGTTGCAGAAACAGCTCTGGTATCACCATCACCATCATGTTTTTCTTCCCCATCTAATTGTTTTGTTTTATAAATATATTTGTTCCAAATCTGTGATGCAAATGGAATTCAGTGCCCAGAGGTATTTGAAAGTAATTATAAATTGTGACAGTATAACTGAGATAGAGTTAGCTTGGCATGCAGGCACTCAGGAGCTTCCAAATTTGAAAATCAATTGCTTAATTTACCCTTCCCAATTTTGGAAATTCTCCTCTACCGTGAGAAGGACAACAGTAGGATTTACATTAAAAGAAGTAGAAACACATTTGATTGTAATAACTTTTTTTTGCTGTTATTAAATTATGGTTTCTTCTTTTCTTCCAAGTATGGTATGTTAAAGTCCTCAGTGTCACCTACTACTCTTGTATATGCACAATGCTGCAATATGCATGACTGTTGACTCATTTGTACAAAAATATAACCTACTACAGCAGGTGTGTCAAACTTGATTTCATTGAGGGCTGTATCAGGGTTGTGTTTGACCTCAGGAAGCCAAGTGGATATGTCTGAGGTGGGCATGGCCAGGGCAGACATTGTCAGCTCAACATCCTGCAGCCTGCATGTGGCCCTCCCAGGCTCTGATTTCTGCTATGATGGTCTCCAGCAGCTCTTTGCCAGCAAAAACAGAGCCCAGGAGAGCCGCACGCAGCCCTCCTGAGCTCCATTTTCTCTGGCAGAAGCACCATGGGACAGTCCTTTGATGTTTCCAGGATGACCCCGTGGGCCAGATCCAGGCTGAGGACCTTGAGTTTGACACCCCTGCACTACAGAAAAGGATTGATTCCTAGACACAGTACTTTGTCCCCAAATTTTAATCATCTTGCTTGATGAAAATATTTTGGACAGTCCAAAGGCTGCATCATTTTGTATTTGTATGACCTTAGAGGGCTACTCCTTCTATATGGATTTTTATGCTTTATTTTTCCCCTCACAGTTAACATAGATTATGTTTGCTTTTAAGTAATAATGATGTTTTATCTCCACCAAAAGCTTGGTTGAATTACAGATCATGGCACAACATTATTGGTTTGACACCAAACCAATTTGCAGCCTCCTTCTCATTCTACAGCACAGCTTTGGTGCATGTAAATTTTGTGAAAGTCTTATTCAGATTAATGCCAACATTGTGTGATCAACTGCAGTGCCATTTTCTAGATGAATCAAATCTAATGGATATCTTAGGGACTCTCCCCAGAATCACCCTCAGTATTATAAAAAAATAATGCATTCACTTCACTTATACTCAAAATATTTTTAGATTAATATGCCTGTCACAATTCTTGACTACAGCTGGTGCAATACAATAATTAATGAATAAGTTAGTTGCTTTTAATGTTCCATGGTTTGGTGATATACAGCTTGCACCTTCTCAGAATTTTTAGAGTTATGCTCAGATGAGCAAGCCCCTGATATATTGCTTCTTTGGTAAGAGTATAATAGCCAAAGAACAATTACTTACTATATGTGGATGGCATTTTATCAATGGAATTTCCATTAAGTTAGCCCTCCATCTTGTTAATATTGTAGTCTTTTTTTTCCTAGACCTTGACATCATTATATTGTGTCATCGAAGCAGGAAAATCTGTGAACTTTTAAGGTACCTTTGATATGACTATTTGTTTCTAAACTCTGCTTCTTTTAGCTTAAGAAACTGATTCTTACCACAATCTGTGATTAAATATTTCAAAAGGTTGCAGAGAAAATCACATGGGTTTATGAAGACCATGAAGATCAATGACTATACATTTATAAATGTGTCATGAATATTTTTTTTGGTAAAACAAAGCTGTGCTTGTCCAATACTAACCTTCTCATATATCCAAAGACAGGGCTATCCAGACTCTAGATCATGACCAGATGGAAGATTTTTGGCTGGTCAAGAACTTATTTGTTTTGGGGGTAGCCGAAGAGTGGTAGGAACATATTGAGTGGGCCTAGGTTCCATGGAAAAGTCTGTTTTAACTTCAAGATTTTAGCATTTATAATTTGCATTTTTCAAAACAGCAATAACTGTGTCTTCAGCTCTCAGCAATCATGGTCTAATAACCAAAGCAGCCAATGTTTACTACATGCTACATGCAGCATTGAAAAGCAATTTTCTCATTCATGATTTAGACAGAAGGGTATTTGCTAACGAAGATAATGACTTATTATTGTCACATAGTGAAAAGTATTAAATGGTGAGTTTCCTCATCTCCATTAACTGTCCTCACATGCTCTGCTTGACTTTGTGTTTGGTAATCCTTATTCATGAGAAGTTTTCAAGGATGTTTTAGCCCATCCTTGAATATCACTGCTTTATCCTATAACAGAATAACAGAGTTGGAACGGACTTTGGAGGTCTTCTAGTCCAATCTCTGGTACAAGCAGGAGACCCTATACCATTCTATGTCAGGGTTCCAAGTAATACACCCATAATGAACAAAACTCCGAGGCAGGTAGATTCCTCAAAGAATAGTTTATTTGGATTTGTCATATTGGCAAAGACTGGTGAAAACTGACTCTTGTCATCCCTGAAGCTGACCTGACCAAGGCCATTTTGAAGCTTCAGTGTTGTCACACTGGAGCTGAGGAATAGGATGGGGAATAGAGATAGCTGGGATTTTGTAGCCAAAACAACATACTTTCTCCTGGGAACCAAGGGCATTCCCACAGGTGGTTGGAGAGAGGAGGAGTGAATTACCAGGCAACCAGATGGCATCTTGATTGGACCATGTGACTGATTCTGTGGGGAAGAGAGAAAACTTTTCCTTTTAACCAGGTGAAAACTGCAGGAACATTCAGAGTCAGTTTTCACCTAATTAAAAGTAAAAGTTTTCAGTGGCAACACTGAAGCCTCAAAATCACCTCAGTCAGGTCAGCTTCAGGGCTGACATTCTAGACAAATGGCTGTCTTCTTAAAAACCTCCAGTGATGGAGCACCCACAACTTCTGAAGGCAACCCATTCTATTGCTTAATTATTCTCACTGTCAGGAAATTTCTCATTAGTCCTAGGTTGCTTCTCTCCTTGATTAATTTCCATTAGTTTCAATTCATTTCTTCTTGTCCTGCTTTCTGGTGCTTTGGAAAATAGGTTGACCCTCCCTTCTTTGTGGCAGACCCTCATATATTGGAACACTCCTATCATGTCACCCAGAGACTTTCTTTTCACTAAACTAACATATCCAATTCCTGCAACCATTCTTCATATGTTTTAGCCTTCTGCCCACTAATCGTCTTTGTTGTTCTTCTCTCCACTCTAGAGCAGGGGTGTCAAACTCATAGTACCACAATGGCATTACGTGATGTATTGTGACTTTTTCCCCTTTCACTAAACTGTGCATGGGCATGGCCAGCGTGTGACACATCCAGCCCACAGGCTACAAGTTTGACACCCCTGTTCTAGAGTCTCAACATCTTTTTTATATTGTGGCAACCAAAATTGGATCCGTTATTTCAAGTGTGTTCTAGTTGTTGTTTTTAGTCGCGAAATTGTGTCCGACCCATCACGACCCCATGGTCAACATTCCTCCAGGCCTTCCAATCCTCTACCATCCTGTGGATTCCATTTAAGCTCACACCTACTGCTTCAGTGACTCCATCCAGCCCTCTCATTCTCTGTCATCCTCTTCTTTCGCCTTCAATTGTTCCCAGCATTAGGCTCTTCTCCAGCAAGTCCTTTCTTGTCATTAGGTGGCCAAAGTATTTGAGCTTTCTCTTCAGGATCTGGCCTTCTAAAGAGCAGTCAGGGTTGATCTCCCCTAGGACTGACAGTTTGATCACTTTGCAGCCCAAGGGACTCGCAGGAGTCTTCTCTGGCACCAGAGTTCAAAGGCCTCCATTCTTTGGTGCTCAGCCTTCCTTATAGTCTTACCAAGGCAATATAAAATGGGAAGGCCCCATCTTTCCACATGATATGTCATGTACAGTTATCCTTTCAACATTTTCAGGAAAATTACAACCACATCCCAAGCTCACATCCCAGACATTTCTAAGGAAAACCAAACTACCTACAAGTACTTTCTACCATTTAAAGTACCAACTACTTAACTATATGAATAAGCACACACTTAAATTTCTCCCACTGAATTAACCCTGAATTCATATTTCATACTTAACCAGGTTAGTTGAAAACTAAGTAGCTGAAGAAATACAAGCTAATCTTAATGTGTCCTATTTTTGTGGCTTATTGTTCAAATATGGTGCACAATATGTATAGTGTGAATCTATGAGTGATAATAATACAGAATAAGGAATAGTCATGATTCAGCCTGGATTCACTTAGCCTTAAACATTTAAACTTATTGGTTATTTAGGTTTCATTTTTTTTCTTAAAGCCAAAGCACATAATAGTAACTCTATAGAATTTGTCATTCCTCGTGGGAATCTGCTATTGGTCTGCTCGGCAAATAAACACCCTGAGATGATTCTGTTTATTTCCAAGAAAAATTACAAGGTTCAAGTTTATCAACAAATTGATGGAAAGCTTTTACGTTTTTATGCAATTCCAGGGATAATATTCCTTTAAGATATTTTCTTGCACAACCTTGAACCAAGTTTCAATCACAGCAGTCTAATTATTTGAATATAATTCAGGATTTTACTATATGGAAAATTTCATGGTAATAGTAGCCTTTGAGCAAAGGAGTCACACATTAGCAAAGCAATTAGTCTTTTGTCAGTTTCCAAGGTCAGTGTTATTTGGCCTATTTCAATGGCTGTCTTTTGTCCATCAATACCATATATTTATTTTCAGAATAGATGGGGTTTGTCAGATATCCTCTTTGTGTGTGTGTCTCTTTCTCTTTCTCTCTTTTAAATGATCTAATAGTTAAACACATTTTCCCCTAATTATTTAGATTTAAAAATTGTTTGTGTAAGCATTGACAGGTTCCATCCAATTAATTCAGGCATTTGCTGTGTCTGGTTGTAGATTTCAAGCCCATATCAACCTCTGCTATTTTGTTCAGGAAATGTTTAATACTTATTGAACCAAATGAACTATTTTTTATTCCACAGCATTGTACAGGATATGAGCCATTTTGATTATAGTAGACATTTTCAATTACCCCCTCCTTCCCCTGCTCCCCCAAAAGAAAAAAACAAAAGGACTGTTCAAACTCTTCTGTATCATAGAACATAACTAATATAACCAATAAAACAACACATATCAGACTGGATGAAATCACTGGTACAGAAGTATTCCAAACCATATTCCAAAACTATTCTAAACCATATAAATATTTCAAAAAATTTAAATTTATTACTAACAAAATTAATTTCCCAGTTGCCCTCCCCAGTTAGATGCTAAGTGATATTGTTCTACTTTGCAGGATATATTGTGAATATGATGTCCAAGCTTCATGCTAAGCATTTGCACTACCCAGCATCAGAATTAAACAAAAGATCATAAGCCATAAATTAGACATGAAACTGGAGTAACAAGTTATTGCTTTCAAACAAGGCAATTCAAAGAGAAGAGAGAAAAACAGAGAGAAATACATTGGGTTTTTTGCTTTTTATCCAGATATAAAAATTGATAACTTTAGACGCACCCAGTCATTGATAGCTTGCAACATTTTTTTTCTCAGTTCGAAAGAAAAGTATTTTCCAGATGCATCTATTCAGCACTACAGGGTTTTGCAGTGTGATTAAGAAGGTGGAACTGGGAAGGGAGTTTGCAAGCCGCTAATTTAATTTCTCTTTTGTGTGGCAAAGAGATAAGGATATTTTTGTTATGCCAGAATGTATGGTAGTTCAGGGTTGAAGCAATGATTTAATTACATGCTTTACTCTTTGTTTTTGGCTTTAGGCAGAACTTTAGATAATTATGGATTACCTTCAAACTGCTTTGGGGATAGGAATAGAAATAGTGGCAGAGTAGAAGTGGCCAATTGCTATCAATGAATTGATGAATAGAAACTATAACTTTGTTTAGATGATATGCCAATTGTACAAATGACACACAACTGTAACTGAAAGCATTATGTTTGTTAGTATAGCTAACGTTTGGGTTAAAAGTGTATGTCACTTTAAGAGTAGCCGGAATGTGATTGGCTGTGGCTACAGCAACCGGCCATAAGAGAGAGCCAGAAACCTGGTTTTTCCCCCTGTTTCTCTGCTCTATCACTGTGTTGATTACCTACTGTTTATGGTTCTCCGTGTTTTGACTACTGATTTGAGAAACTACGAACTGTGCCTGCTGATTGGTAAGGACAATGACATATTGATATTTGACTGTCTTGTTTCGTGTATGACTTGGACTGTTTTTGGACTCTGCTAAATCCTCAATGATAGTAAAACCAACTTTTCCTGTATTCAGTTTACTCCTCGTGTCCAGTGTCTTATTCATTGCCTCTCTACTCACGCTTTCCTGGCTGCACTCGTTTCTCCTCACGGAGATATACACTAACAATGTTGATGAATTCCATGACATTTATTTATTTCAAAGTACTAATTTACTAGAATGCTATCTGCTAACTCTTTTACCTCTCTCTCTCCCCTCCAGGATACTTTCAAAACTTCTCCAGCTGGAAAGGTCCTTATAAAGATTTATTGTCTACACCTACTACTCTGAAATATTCCAGTGTGGAAGGTAGATTAATCAATGGCATCTAAGTTCCTGCTGACTGTTTTAATGCAAAAGGGAAGGCCATCCCAGGTGAAGAGGGAACCACACCAATGGGATCAAACTAGCTGCTAGTTATCATTTCACAAATGGCTGTGCCTAGTGCTTAAATCCTTCCCTGCTCCAAGATGGTACCTCATCTTATTCTGCTCTTTCCTTCACACAAGGAGGACTGAAATTTTAGGAGGGTTTTTGGAAAAGAGATTGTTGCTAGCCTCTTTAAATGTAACTTATGTAACTTGGCTGCTAGTAATCAGATGTTGGTGTGTTTTCATTTCATTGTCATTCAAATCATACAGCATGCTCATTTCTGGTCATGCAGCTTCCAATCAACATTTTCTTAATGCTGGAAATATAGTGATAAAGGCAATCCTTCTGTCCAATATTTAGTCGCTACCTCTTATCTGAACGTGACTTGCTTCTGATTTCGAATACACACTCAGTTGCTATGGAAATCAGGAATTTATTCAAAACAAAGGACAAATGTCTATGGAGATTCTTCATCATCCAGGTCATGGTAGTCCCAAAGGTGCTCTCAATATGGGTCTCCAGTCTCTTCTTGAAAGCCTTCAGTGATGAAGCACTCACAGCTTCTGAAAGCAAGCTGCTCCACTGGTAAATTGTTTTCACCATTAGGAAATTTCTCCTTAATTCTAGGTTGCTCTCTCATTGATTAAGTTCCATCCATTTCTTGTTTTACCTTCTGGTGCTTTGGAAAACAGATGGTGATTTTCAAAGTGCCAGAAATTATCAACCTGAAATGGATAAAAAGAATTGGACATGTAGACATTTCAGAGCAAGTATGATGATATGGCTTAAGTATGTGCAAAATCATGACAGTAAGTGTGATGATCTGGGGCATGGCACAAAGGCAACACAGTCACATAAGTAAGAAGAGTCCCTTTAATACCTCCAACTTTGCCCTCAATGTCCAGGTTACCTTCGGCTGGAGAAAAAACTCTCCCAAGAATAGTCTTTAAGTGGAGGAAATTCAGTCGGAAAACAAAGTACATACAAACTGTAAATAAAAATCCACACAAACCACGCTGCAGCAATTAACTTGACAGGGCAGGATAAGGAATTGCAGAGTTGAAAGGCCAACAAAACACACACAGTTGGGAAGATGCCAGGAACCCAGATAAGCCTCCACAATAACAGATAACTCATGATTTGCTTCCAACAAGTTGCTGTGTGCAGCTTTCCTTTTAAAACACTATGTTCCCAGCTGCAGCTAATGAAGGGAATCAGGGCCCTTTCCTCCCCCATAAGCCATACAACTCATGTTGCTCTCTTCTCCATTCCTCCCTGCGTGCCCTAGGATGAAGAGGGTGTGGGCCTGGGTCTTCCTCCGAATTCCCTCTCCCTTGCTCCACCTCTCCCCTGCTCTGTCCAGCTGGACTGTTGCCTTCCCCAGTTTTTTCCACAGCCAACGGAGCCATACTCCCACTCCCTGTCAGCTGCTCGGCCACCCTCTCTGAATCAGATTCTGATAGGGACATGACAGTAAGAATCAGGCTGCTGGAGCTGTGAGTTTGGAAAGGAAACAGGTAACAAAAACTCAATTTTTGCCTTTTGCATTTTGCAAAAGAAGGCAGTACAGTGTGGACACAATAAATGCCATTCTTTATGGGACATGGTATTAACAACTAAAGCAGAAGCCATTTCCACCAGTTTAGAGGAATGTCCAGGCACTGCAGTAAAATCATCTCCTAAAACATTCTAGTTATAGAGGTCATGGTATGATTTACAATATTTTCTTTAACACTATAAAGAAATGATTTTTCTTTATCATTGTAAAGAAATGAAGGGAATAACCTGTAACCTTGTTTTGTTCAGGGTTCTTCTGAGTTCCTTTGACAATTACCCCAAGAATCGCTATAATGGTGCATGCCAATAAAAATATACTTCGATTCAACTTTCTCCAATCATTTTGGATGCTTATTAAAGTGGGCATTTTTCCCCACAACAACATTTACCTTGCTCTTTTTCTCAGTAAGTGGCCATACTACTAAAAAAGCAGAGCACATCAGCTCCGATTATGTATTACTTTTAAAGAAAATTTAAAGAACTTATATGAGACATATGTACGTATGGATGGATGGAAAGAGACTTGGCAAGCAGCCAGGAAAACACATCCTTTTCACTAAGAACCACACTGCCGTCCCAAGAAGTGGAATAAAATATGAATACAAGCAGTGTTGAGGTGTATGTGGTTTACACTGCCCTAAATATGATTAATATAGATGCCCAAATGGAAGGGTAAGTGACATCTTTCTTTTTCTAAACCTCTGGTGAATTATGACCAGTGCAGTGGCTCACTGGTTAAGACACTGGGCTTGTCAGTGGGAAAGCCAGCAGCCCAAGTTTGAGACCTGAGCTCCACCCTATGGGTTGAGTTCCCATCCTCAGCTCCTGCAAACCTAGAATTCGAAAGCATGCAAATGCAAGTAGCTAAATAGGTACCACTTCGTTGGGAAGGTAACAACACTCTATGACATCATGCTGGCCACATGACCACAGAAATATCTTTGGACAATGCTGGCTCAATGGTCTTGAAACTAAGATGAACACCATTCACTATAGCTGGCAATGACTAATAGAGTAAAATACACAGGCACTCCTTTACCTTTACTCTGGTGAATTATTTTGAAATGTTTGATTGTTATATGTATCCCCTATGGATCTCATAGAATTCACATACACCAAAATGACTTTGGGGATCACTGGCATATAAAAAGCCAAATAAAATTCCTACTCTTGTATGTAATTGCTGTATATTCAGGGGTAAAGTAAGTGAGACTCAGCTCTGCGTTTTTCCATCTATTCAAATTAAAGTTTCTAAGGGAAATTGAATTGGCTAACATATTAAAAATCATTGTGACTGTCAACACTCATATTTGAATTAAATGACTTTATACAGTGCAAATTAGTTGCAGATTGAAAAGATATGAACCACTGTTTTTTTCCCTTTTTAAAAAAATGTTACATTTTTTGTTTTAGTTCATCTGAAGCTGATGAGTATTGGCTTTCCAAGGTATACAGATGGCATGTTTGGTAAATCAGAAAATAGTTTAGCATGAATAGTGGCTCCTTTTAATTTGTAGTGTCAAAAGTTTGCACACTTCACTTGATGGGGATGGTTAAGCAGCTTCATATGGTATAAAGGAAAATATGCAGTTAAAAGTATGAAAGAACAATAATGTTGATTATTTCATTGTTTTAACACAAACATGACTAGAAATCACTACTCAACACAGAGCACTGAAAATTAATTGTGTAAAGCCATTATTTTTCATCCCCCAACCACCACTTCAGTTACTCTTGGTTGAAAGAAATGGGTAGAAAAAAACAAAAGTGGTCTTCAAAAATTTTAGCAAAGGGTTCTCTGCCTGGTTTCTGGGTGGGTGTGGCCATGGTGGGTGTGGCCTAATCAGCCTCCTGCACCATGGTGGGGGGCATTTTTCCCCACCCCAGGCTCCGGAGGCTTTTCTTGAGCCTCCGGGTGGGTAAAAACGGCCTCCCCAGGCTTTGAATGCTCTCTAGAAGCTAGAAATAAGCCCATTTCTGATCTTCCCGAACTTCTGGGAGGCCCATTTTTGCCCTCCCCAAGCCTCCACGTGCACCCTGCACTTACCTGCATCCAAAATGGTCCACGTGGGGACTCCTGGGAGGGATGGTACAGGATGGATGGGGCCAGCCAAGAGTGAGATTTGGGGGTTCTCTGAACTGGGGGTTCAGAGATTTGGGAGTTCCCTGAACTTAGCTAGCAGCTCTCCCAAACCCCTGCAAGTCCCCAGCAGCCCAACACTGGAACCATCAAGCATACAGTGGTATCCAGCAGGAAAGAGGCATCAGATTTCTGTTCTTCAATGTTTAGAAAAATTCTAACAATTGAACCAGATAACCCAGATAACAATCAGCATGCTTTAAGGAACAAAGATAATTTTGAATTGTAAACCAAAGAGCTGAAAAGTAGAGAAATTGCGGATTACAAGGGGTTGGTCCTTCCTTCTGAGTCAATAGGTGATTTAACAGGGCTTTTATAGGTGGGAGATAGCAATAGCAATAGCACTTAGACTTACATACTGCTTTACAGTGCTTTATAGCCATCTCTAAGCAGTTTGCATTGTCAGCATATTGCCCCCAACAATCTGGGTCCTCATTTTACTGACTTTGGAAGGATGGAAGGCTGAGTCAACCTTGAGCTGTTCAGTATTGAACTCCTGCCATCTAACTACAGATATATGACTTCTCTATAGCAATCATTATCTGCAATGGTTGTCATGCCCCTATCGAGTCTGAGGAGGAAGATGAACAGCTGACAGGGAGGAGTGGTTCTGTTGGCTGTGGAGGAAATGGGGAAGGGCAAAGTCAGGCTGGGCAGAGCAGGGAGGAGGTAGAACAAGGGAGAAGGACTTCAGAGGAAGACCAAGGCCCACCCCCTCTTCATCCTAGGGCACTCAGGGAAGAATGAAGAAGAAAGCAACATGGGTTGCATGTGTCAGCTCTGAAATTCATCGCTGTCACAGATTTTTTTTTAATTACATTTATATGCCGCCCTTCTCCAAAGACTCAGGGTGGCTTACAATTTTTGGAGCACAACCCAATGCGCTCAGCATTCTTCAGATTTGAAGAATGTGGGGTGTGTGATGTAATTGAATAGTTCTTAGAAAAAAATAGTTTGAAAGTTCAAGGTTACAGAGTGTGGCACAGCAAATAATTGCACAGTATGACTGTCAGAGGTCAGAAAAGTCAAGAAGACCTCCAGACATTAGCTGGTTTGCTAGACACAGCCTGGTAAGTCCTCTCTATGCAGAAGGCAGCAGAGGACTTCCAGACCAACACCACCTCCCTGAAAACCCGACTGACAAAGACAACCCAATGGTGAGTGCTCCCATCATACCTTTTACTGTCAAAGTCAAGTTAGTGGTACCTAACACAGGGTAGGCTGGGGAGTTAGAAGCTGTCATTGATACTGGGTGCTCTAGATGCCTTATCGGGCTTCCTATCATTGAGCAATTGGGCATAAAGACTAACCCACTAAGACACCCAATCCGATTTGAGCAAGTG
This sequence comes from Naja naja, assembly GCA_009733165.1. NCBI lineage: Eukaryota > Metazoa > Chordata > Lepidosauria > Squamata > Elapidae > Naja > Naja naja. Next base: position 22,340,956 of record CM019151.1, on the reverse strand, counting down.
GATGGGACATTAATTGGGGGGACCCCAGCTACCCAAATGACAGAGTTGATCAAGATGGAAATGGGTGCTCATCGTGAACTCATACGCTTTATGGTGGTCCCCAGATTGTCAGAATCAATCATATTGGGACTTGCTTGGCTAGATAAATGGCCCCCTACCATCAAATGGGAGGATGAATTCAGGAAAATCATCATTGGGGTGGGCCCATTGACCCCCCCTTTCCCCCACTAAGAAACCACCAGCTGACTTGAACCCAAAACCTGAACCAGCAGCCACAGCATTCGACCCCCTCCCAGGTACCCCCAAATACCCAACCAATATAAAGACTTGGCTGAAGCATTCAGTGAAGAAGAGTGTAATGTTTTACCTCCACATCGAGCCACTGATTGCGCCATAGAATTAGAACCCTGGGCAAAACTACCAAAATCAAAGATGTATTCCATGACACCGGCTGAAATGACTGAATTAAGGAAATACATCGACAACAATTTGGACAGAGGTTTTATTGAACCTGCCAAATCGAGGCTAGCTGCCCCCATGCTATTAAGAAGAAAGATGGCAGGTTGAGATTATGTGTGGGCTTTAGGGGCGTAAAGGCTATGTGCATCAAAAACATGTACCCTCTCCCCATCATGAAGGACTTATTAAACCACCTGTCAAAAGGCAAGATCTTCACCAAGCTAGATCTGAGAGAAGCTTACTAAAGAGTCCGCATCAAAGAGGAAGATGAGTAGAAAACAGCCTTCAACTGCCCTTTGGGTAGTTTCCAATTCAGAGTCATGCCTTTCGGACTTCAGGGGGCTCCCACAGTATTTATGCAACTCATCAATGAAGTGCTACATCTGCACCTGTACTGGGGGGTCCTCGTATACCTGAATGACATCCTTATATTCAGCGAAACCATCGAAGAACATGTCAAATTGGTCAGACAAGTCCTGGAAAAACTTCTAGCTGCCAAATTATATGTAAAGCTCTCAATGCGAATTCCACCAAGAGTCACTGGATTATTTAGGCTACCAAATATCCAACCTGGGAATTGAGATGGACCCTGGGAAGGTGAAAGCTGTGCTGGATTGGCAACCCCCCAATACCTGAAAACAACTTCAAAGTTTTTTGGGTTTTGCCAATTTCTATAGACAATTCATTCCTTCTTTTGCCGAAGTTGCCTTCCCTTTGGCAGAGTTATCAAAAATGGGCTCATCATCTACCAAACCGAAGCCCTATCAACCCCTGGCTTGGACCATGGACTGTCAAAAAGCTTTTGAAACCTTAAAATGTCTCTTTGCCACTGAGCCCATCCTCCAGCACCCAGATCCAATCAAACCTTTTATAGTCCAAGCTGATGCAAGTGATGTAGCAGTAGTGGCCGTTCTGCTACAAAAAGACTCTCAGAACCAACCAATGCCTTGCACTTATTTGTCCAAAAAGCTAATGGACACAGAAAGAAGCATTTGCCATATGATGGGCTTTGTTGACTTGGAGGCATTTCCTAGAAGGGGTGAAGGAGCCGTTTGAGGTATGGACTGATCACAAAAACCTCGAGGCTCTAAAGACCCCTTGGAGACTATCACCTAAACAAGTCTGCTGGGCTCAATACTTTAAGCGATTCAATTTCAACATGAAATATATCCCCAGAGGGAAAAACCTATTGGTGGATGCTCTGTCCAGAAAACCCCGGTTTGACAGTCACTGAGAGGAAATAGTACAAGCCTTAATATCAGGAGCTCAATAGGCAGGCCAAGTAACCACTCAGTGCCAAGCCAACCACAACCCCAAATGCCTGGAAGACAAGCTGACCATGGAATTGAAAGCAGCCCTATTGACCAATCCCTGGTTTCTGGACCATCAAACTGAATTAACAATGAATGAGGGACTAGCTTGGAAAGTGACTAAGCTTTATGCACCCACAACCCTAAGACTACTGGTACTAAAGCATAGCCATGACTCACAGCTGGGAGACCACCTTGGGTTCTTAAAAACCCTACATTTACTCAGGAGACAGTTCTGGTGGCCAAAAATGAAACCTGATGTCAAGGACTATGTAAAAAGTTGCTCAATTTGTGCCCCGATGAAACACAGAACTGAAAAAACCCCTGGCCTCCTCCAACAAGTCGCTGAACCAACACAGCTGTGGGAAGAAATTGCAATGGACTTTATCATAGAATTACCTGAGAGTGGAGGGAATACAATCATTTGGACTGTCATTGACTTATTCCCTAAGCAGGCCCACTTTACAGCCTGTAAAGGACTTCCATCTGCAAAAAAGCTTGCAAAACTGTTTGTGAAGCATATCTATAGACTACATGGAGTACCTCATAGAATAATATCAGACAGAGGGTACAATTTACCACTAAGTTCTGGAGGGAATTGTTAAAGTCTATTGGGTCCTCCCAAGGGTTATCCTCCGCATTCCATCAGGCCTGCAATGGAGCAGCAGAACAGACAAACACCATGATTGAACAATACATTAGATGCTATGTAAATTATCAACAGGAAAACTGGGCTGAATTATTACCATTTCAAGAGGTTGCTTATAATAATGCAGTACATAGCAGCATGGGGCTGACTCCATTCCAAATCAACACTAGGATGGACTTTGTCCCTATGCCAGAATTACCTAGAGAACCTCCCACATCCATGTCTCTAACAGAATGGATGAACTCATTTTAAAAAGGTTGGGAAGATACAAAAAAAGCTTTGACTAAAGCTGCAAAAGATTACAAAAAGCAAGCGGACAAACATAGATCCCTTCAACCACCATTTAAAGTGGGAGACAAAGTATATTTGTCAACCAAGTATCTTAGATTGAAACTTCCTAGTAAGAAGTTGGGACCAAAATTCTTGGGTCCATTCCCAATTTCAAAAATAATCAATCCGGTCATGGTCCAATTAAGTCTTCCTCGACTATTAGGGAAAATTCATCCAGTTTTCCATAGTAGTTTATTAAAACCAGTTGCTACATCAATCATAAGGCATTCCCCCTGAACTGTTAACTGTACAGGGTGAGACACATTATGAAATTAAGAAAATCTTCGATTCTAGATTACACTGAGGACGATTACAATATTTGGTCTTATGGAAGGGTTACCCTCTATCAGATGCTAGTTGGGTAAAAAGTTAGGATGTACATGCTGATAAATGGGTTACCCAATTCCATGAGGACTTTCCCCACAAACCAAAGGGTCCTCGTGGAGGGGGGAGAGGGGGTTAAGGACAATGTATTAACCCCTGGTTGTGTTTTGTTTTTCTTTCCTTATAGGAGAAGGGATTTTCAAGGGGGGATGCCTGTCAGCTCTGGAATTCATCGCTGCCACAGAGTTGAAGAATGTGAGGGGGTGATGTAATTGAATAGTTCTTAGGAAAAAAATTAGTTTGAAAGTTCAAGGTTACAGAGTGTGACACAGCAAGTAATTGCAGCTGCAGAGTAATTGGTTCACATGATTAATGAGGTGTAGAAAAGTGGGTGGGTGTAGATTGAATTTTGTGGGAAGTCTGGAAAGGATTTCAGTTCTGAAATTTCACAGACGTTGCCAGTTCCTGTTTTTAATAAAGCACTTTGAGATTATGTCTGTCTTGGAGTTACTGATTGAATTGGACACATTCTGGAGCCCTGACAGTGTGGCTTATGAGGGAGGAAAGGATCCTGATTCCTTTCACAAGACACACCTGTGGATAAAATTTAAAGGAGAGACAGATGGGAGGAATGGTTGTTGGGAACAAACATTGAGTTTATTGCCTTGTTACTTCATTTGTGGAACTCCATATATTGCTCTGCCTGATTTATTACCTTATTTTGCCTTGTTGGATTTATAATTTAAAGTTTTCAGTTTACAACATTTGGACTGGATTATCTGCAGCCAAAGGCTGGTGCAGGTTCATGGGAGAATTTTTCCTCCAGACTGGAAGGTAACTGGGTCATTGGGAGCAAAGTTGGAGCTAATAAAAAACTTATTCTTATTCTCCAGCTGTGTTGCCTTTGTGCCACAGCCCCGGTCATCACAGTTACACTCACCATTGCCTCTTATGCAGTTCATGTATATTGGTCCTGAGAAGGGGCCACTGCTCCAGGACATGATGGAGGCATGATGATTAAGCATGACATTATCAATATAGAAACATGAAAGTAGAGAATGCTATTTTTAGAATGAGAGTCATGTCTAGTAGGAATGTCATGATTATGTTAAAGTAGTTTGTTGGTAGAAATTGTTGGACTAACGTGATTCAACCATGCTATGAACAATGACATTGACTAGGAGTCATGCCAATCATAGCAAAAATGCAGGAAGGAGGACTTAGAAGGTATGGATATGGAGGCAAGGACAGCCATGTGTCTGGACCATGATGGCCAGCAATCCCATGGCAGACCCAAGAAAAGATGGATGGATCATATCAAGGAGGACATGAAATACATGGGTATAACCTCAAAGACACCCTGGATTGATCCAAATGAAGTCAGCGGGCCCTGCCATAGTGCAGAAATAACACTAGGAAGAAGTTTGTTGGAGAAATCTCTTGGTGTTAGGATAAAATAAGACATATAGCCTTAAGGGTTCTATGTAAAATTTAGTGACAAGGTTAGATTTAACATTAATTTTAAGAGTTAGTTGTAGCCTTACATGTATGTTGTAATCAACATAGCTTGCCAACATTTATAGTAAATATTTTTGATTCTGTTACAGTTAAGGTTGTATTCCCTTGATGACTTTGTTAAATTTAGCAAGAGGACTAGCTTTACTATGTCTTTCTTTGGCTAGATTTATGTTGCAGTGAGGACTGTGTTCTTGGGTACCTTGAGATTAAAGATGAAATGTGTTGTTCCTGTTATCTTTACAATGAGTTAACATGCATAGAAATACTCTGGTTGATGTTGAGGAAAGAATTGCCTTTAGGTAATGTTTAGGATATTTATTTCTATTGGCATTCCAGTGAAATTATGGCTTCAATTAGTCCATAATTCTGAAAATCTGTATAATTAATTATAACACCAATTTTGATGGGTAGGAATAATCTTAGATTTGGGAAATGGTGAGGATTGTGTCCCTGGGTAATACTTACTGTAGGTTAAATATATATCCTAACACTTCAGTGAAACAATAGTGAACATTGCATCTTTCTATGCTACATTGTGAAATTTATTGTGAGCGTTCATTTCAGGGTGAATTGTTGTGTTTAACAGTAGTCTTAAATTTATGCTACTGTGGGGATTTGCTTTCTGGAGTAACCTTGAACATATATATTTCTATTGTTGTAAGGATAAGTTAGATATGGGGTTAGGGTTCATTGAGTTCTATTGTGAAATTTATTGTGAGTGTCAGCTCTACATCAAGCCAAAGACACTTGGGAAAACCTCTCAGATTTATGTGTGAAAAGATCCATAGTCCCTAAAGTGCATCTTTTCAGAAAGCTATGCAGCGGACATCTGTAAGAATGGGAAAAGCTAAATCTAAACCACACTAAAGCTCTTTTTCACAAGCAATTAGACCATAAATTTCATGGAAGCCTAATCTTAACATTTCCATTTACTGCAGCTAATATAGAAATACAGTAGATATCATCTACTAATAATAACCAATAAAGCATACCTTAAAACTAATCCTGTTTAATTTTCAGAATAGAACTAAAAAAATCAGAATAGAAAGATAGATACAGAGATAGATATAGATCAAAATTACTGTATAGAACTGCCCATATCATCAAAGGTGACTCTGAACAGGATATAAGAAATAGGTAAAACCACATACAAAAAAACCCCCCACCGATACATTAAAAAAACAGATCTATTTGGCAATGCTATAAATTTCAGAATATAACTAACTCATATTAAATCTTCCCCTTTTATTTCAATCTGCAGACAAAAGTTAGGATTAGTTTAGGATGTTCTTTTTCTATGTTTAGTGGAACACTTTCTTATCAGCTTTGGAGGCGTGTCCTTCCCATGTTGAGACCAAGTAGATATATTTCTAAAATAATTAGATGAAGCTATGGTTAGGGATAGGGTTGGCTTCCTGGTAAGTTTTTAAAAGTCAGTGGATACTATTCTTTGGTTAAAACTGCAATATTCCACTGCAGTATTTCAAGTCTGGTCTTACTTGTTTACAGTGTTAACATTAAAAATGAAGACATTTATTTGTTCATGAAAGAAGACAGTCAGCCATTTTACCCAAGTTGGAAATTTTGCCATTTAAACTTGTTCAACTTAGTAAGATTATCATCTTCTATTTAAAGACTCTGCTGCAAATAACATCAGCTTTTAAATATTTGAGATGACTTAAAGCTTCCAGATGTTTCTTTGATTCTCTTATCCTTTTCACATTATGGGGTAAGTTTCTTTCAATATATTCTATTGGCCCAAACAGTATGTTAATAAGACTCTAATCATAGAATATATAGTATAATAGAGCTGGAAGGACTTTGGAGGTCTTCAACTCCCTGCTTCAACAGGAAACCCTATACCATTTCAGACAAATGATTGTCTCCCTTTGCAAACCTCCAGCAATGGAGCACCCACAACTTCTGAAGGCAAGCTATTCCATTATATGATGATTGCTCTCATCATTAGGAAATTTCACCTTAGTTCTAGGATTGCTTCTCTCCTTGGTTAGCTTCCAACCATTGTTTCTTGTTTTGCCTTTTAGTGCTTTGGAAAATAGTTTGAAAATCCCCTCCAATCTTTCTAGGGGCTCATCAAATATTGGAAGAGTGCTATCATGGCCCTTCTTTTCATTAGACTAGACATATCCAATTCCTGTAGCCCTTCTTTGTATGTTTTAGCCTCCAGACTCATAAAACATTTTTATTGTTCTTCTCTGCACTTTTTTCAGAGTCTCAATTTTTTATATATATTATGACTATACTGTACTGCACTGTACTGTATGGTACTACTGTAAAACTAGAATCTAGAGCCGTGGTGGCACAGTGGTTAGAATGCAGTACTGCAGACTAGTTCTGCTGACTGCCAACTGTCTGCAATTTGGCAGTTCGAGTCTCACCGACTCAAGGTTTACTCAGCCTTCCATTCTTCCAAGGTCAGTAAAATGAGGACCCAGATTGTTGGGGACAATATGCTGACTCAGTAAACCACTTAGGGAGGGCTGTAAAGCACTGTGAAGCGGTACATAAGGCTAAGGGTTATTGCTATCTTTTGTAGGATGCAAATTACAATCTTGGATGTGTGTTTGTATGTGTGCCTATGTATAGTAAGGCACAATCAGTTATTATTTCAACATTGCATATTTCATACAAATTGAACAAAAATCATTTCATATTCAGAAAGAAAAGAAAAGAAAAAAGTATAAAAAAGCTTATCAGTTACTGTTGACATGATTTTGTGATACATTTACTTAGAAAAAGCAACAGTTCAAAATAACATGCTTCAAATTGCATAGTGTCCGGTTATCATAAAGTAGGAAGCTAAGATTTCTCAAGAAGAGCAAAGGTCAACATACTTTAGCCAAGAGGCTGCACTAATTCTGCTAATAAATAAAAGCCTATGTGGGTTGCCAGGGAAGTTTTTGGTTATGTGATTCAAACTACATTTTGTGGGCTATTTCTTGGCCTGACTAGGAAAAAAAATCATTTCCAACCAGAGAGAAAGAGAAAAAGAGAAAGAAAGAGACTTCTAAAACCCAGTCATTTTGTTACATGTTTTTTTTTCTTATAGTTGTAGGGAAAAAATGGATATCTTGCAGCATTTTGCCTTTTTAAGCTATTCAGCCACATGACTTTTAGATTAGGCAGAGAAGTTCATAGGTATAATTGTGGGAGCAGTGTTAGACTGTACAGCACCCCAACCTAATAATCAAAAAAGGAGATGCTGTGAACTTTCTTTTGTTATATTATCACATGCTGGAAGAAGGAGTATTTACCACAAAATAAAGTCAGCCTAGTGTCGTTTTTGCTTGACTCCCTGGGTGGTGTCATGCACAGAGTCTCTTCCTTAGAAAACTGCCTTAAAGATTGTCATAGCTTTAAGAGAGAAAATATATTTTTTAAAAAATATTCATTACTGTGAAATAACTGTATTTGGTACTTAATTGACCTATGAAACTGAGACCTGGTTAAACAGCTGATCCTGCAAGAAAACCTGATTCTGAGAATGCTGTAGCAAGCAGAGGCATTCTGGGAATAAATTAAGAGTCTACGGCTAGGGGGTGATTCATTAATCAAGTGTGAACATCAGATAATGAACAGATACCTTAGTAGTTCTGTGTAAGATTGATCAGAGCATAAAAAGATGGCTTTAATTTACTGGCAACTAGTGGATTTCTAAAAAGGAGAAAAAAACCTTAGTAATATGGGGGATGGCTGAATAAAAACAACATTACACTGTGGTAAAAGCAATCTAAAGTTGCTTTGCCCAGCAAAAAGATTGACTAATGTATTTCAAATATTAAGGGTGTTATTCTGTGCTCACTACACGTTAGTCTGTGTGCAGCTCGACATGCAGCTAAACCCTCCAATGAAACAGACCATGTGCGTAGATCTGGATGCCTTATTGAAAGAACAGGATATGGTAAAACTGGGGAAAATAGGAATACATGCAATGAGAACTAAATACATAATAGGCAGAAGTGACATAACAATTAATAACAATTAATAAATACAAGCAATCTAAATCTTACCAGTGATGCTCTGTGTGTGGGATGTGGGTTTATCCTTGAATGAACATGTGCCACAGATTAGAATAGATTATTCTTTGTGCTTCTGCCTCCTCCAAATGCTAAAGGAAAATGGAATCTGGCTTCCCAGCATGCACTTGTGTGTGTGTGAGAGAGAGTGAGGGCTGATGGGTAAAGCGTTGGGTCAGCTTCAAAACAATATAATTGGTATTGTCCTTCTGGCCACTAGATGGGGCTAGAGAGCAACAACAATATTTATAAAAAATGTATGCTGGGGCATGACAGATGTCATATTTGCAAATAGGCTAATGTGGGTGTTTCAAAGGCTATCTGTGAGTATGTGTGTGTGTATACTATCTTGGTAGTGGTCCCCATGCAGGTATTATCTCTCCACACTTGCCCATTTGCGATTGGCTAATCAGTTGCAAAGATGTTGTGCAAAGCATTTTCCTCACTATGTTTTGGAGGGAGTTAATATAAAGGTGTGCTCAGGCAGTGTTACACTGCGTTTTTCACCCAAGTTTTACTAATGTTTATGAGATGTGATTGACAACGTAACCAGCACAATATTGGGGTTTTAAAAACTTTGATATGTATGTATAATCTGTACGTGTTTTTGTGTCTTGTTTGTAAAGTTGTTCATATACCAGCAGCCCTTTTTTAAACATTTCCACAGCCATTTTATCTTTTAATTGGCAGCTCTGCTTGTAATCAGAGTTGGTTATAAGATAGGTGGCTATATAAATGTTTTAAATCAGGGGTGTCAAACTCGCATCATCACAGCGGCATCACGTGATGTCTAAGGACTTTTTCCCCCTTTGGTAAACTGGGCAGGGGGAATGGCCAGCAGGACCCGGAGTTTCACAGCCCTGTTTTAAATGAATATGTGAGCAAAAATACTAACCATTAACAATATAGGGCGCACTGGTAAATCTCTAGCTTGATCTTGCCAAGTTAGTGGACTGTCAGGGCCTAAGGAAAATAATCACCACCAGAAAGAGTTTTTTAAAACAAAACACAGAAGGGATGTGTTAACTTAAAGATACATCAACAAGATTATTTGTTCTCTCAGCCATATTATCTACTGTCTGAGTAACCCAGAGGATTTGTTTAAACAACAGATTCTAATTGAGGCAAATTATTCAGTAGGTGAGAGCAGAGCTGTGTTTCCAATGCTACCTGTGAGGATTTATTTTATTGTATTAAAAACACTTTAAAGATTATCATCTTGGTTTATTTGCATTCCAATGAGGGTTTTTTTCACCGTGGTTTCATAACTAAAATATATTTAACTCAGTAGGCCATTTCTGTGAAAGGCAATACAGTTTTGAGGTCTCAGCCATAACAAATGATCAGTTAGCAAAACAATTTAATTGAGGATTTAAAAAAACAGGATAGAAATGAAGTACATACTTGCATAGATAAACAGAAGTCTTGTTTAACTGCATATATCTATGAACAGTGTTATTTATTATGTCTTTCAATTTTTAAATCATTCCTGATACTGAGGTATTGAACATGAGTTAGAATGTTCCATTAAGTTAATCTAGGATTTTTGCTTAATCAAGTAAATAATTGGTTAAAAACAAGCATTTATTCAACAAAAGGAGGTCTGCTTGGCTCCTGGAAAAACAAAGAACATATTCAAATATTTTTATTACTTCTATGCTAAGAGATTGGTTTTAATAATCCATTTACCAAAAACATTTCAGTTCAATATATATTATAAACACCCAACAATAGTAGATTAAAATTATTACAGCTATTAAGCCTTTTAGAAGCATTATGCAAATTTTCTTTTAACAGTAATAATTTCATACACCAGGAGTGATTGAATGTGAAATTATTTTAATAAGGAAAGAAAAAACAACTTTCCTTAATAAAACAATAGGTTAAATCAGTACTTTTCACAACTTAATCAGTCCATAATTACAAACTTTCATTTAAGCCAAAAGAATTGGGCTCAACTGATGCTTCTAAAGGAATCAGAAAGAATGAGTAGGAAACATCCCAATCTGGAATACTTTTAGTTGTCTAAATAATAAATGCAACATCTTGTTGTACACAATGTGAATCACTTGATTCTTTATTATGTCTTAATAGACTCATAAATTTAAACTCTTTCATGATGTTCATTTCTTGCATATATTCCAAAGTAGAAATGTGATCTTTAAATTCTGTAAATGTCATTCCTCCATCATTGTAGAACTATGAGTTTCTAACTAGGGACACTGGTGGCAATTAATCTCTCTGAATTGCATAGGAACTGACTTAGTCTGCACTTTCTGAATTAATGTGTCAAGCTGCCTGTTTTTATCTTTTGGATGTGACAATTCTCCAGACTTTTGCACTGCAGTTTCCAGCTCTAAAAACCGTGTCAAAATATTTTTGATATGCATCCACTGAGTAAAAATGCATACAGAAAGGACTCTTTTGCACACAAATCTTTATGGACTTTTTGGGAGCATGTGTGTGTGACATTTTGGGAAAATATATTTGAAATGTGGTATAAAATGGAATCAGATTTTTTTTAAGTGGACTAATGGAGGCCATTGCTCCTGAGCCCACATAGACAGGAGGAGAGTCAAATATATTAGCACAGTATTTGAAAGTATCAGATAAATTATTATTTTTTCTCCCTCCCTCCCTCTCTCCCTTTCTCCCTCTCTTGTTTACTAGACCACTTGAATCTGAAATCAGAGATGAAATTATCATGATGTCTTTACACCTCTCAGAATCTTAAAACTTTTGGAAAGAATTTTAAATTCATATGACTCACTGATCTTTATTATTGTCAGCTGTTAATCACACTTACAAATTACAAAACAAAAAGAAAATAGTGAACTTAGCAAAGTAAAAAGAGTATCAAACAAAAGACTTTGGAAAAAAGAGTCATTTGCCTAAATTTGACATCCACAATTGAAGGTGTTTTTTAAATTATATTTATATGCCGCCCTTCTCCGAAGACTCAGGGCAGCTTACAATTTTTTGGGATACAACCCAGTGTGCTCAGCAATAGCCTTCATTCCATTGTATATGCCTGCTTATTACTAAACAGCATTTCTACAAAGTCAGCTTATTGCCCCCAACAATCTTGGGTCCTCAGTTTACCTACCCCGAGAGGATGGAAGGCTGAGTCAACCTTGAGCCTGGTGGGATTCGAGCCTGCAATAATTACAGGCAGCTGGAACTTTAAATGCAGGCATTTAACAGCCTGAGCCACCAAGGCCCTTTAAGATTGTTTCTCTGCAAGTGGGGAGATTATGAAAAGATAGAGAAATGAAAGCAATTTGTGATATGACAAGTGTCTTGGCTTTGGATGCTCATAGACTGAACAGGTAAATACTCTAGTGCAGTGGTCACCAATCAGTGGGCCATGGACCACTGGTGGTCCACAAGAAAATTTTGGTGGTCCACAGAGAAATGTCACCCCCACAAAGACTCATTTCTGGCAGAGTTTGGGGGGGAGAGAAAGAAAGACTTCTGCTGCTTCTACTGCTTTTCTTGCATGAAGCCAAAAGTCTCTCTCTCTCTCCCGCCACCCCGCCGAGAACGGAGCTGGAAACTGTATCCTGTGATCTCAAATAAAGAATGATCGATCGGTAGGAAAACAAGATGGGGAATTTTTCTGCAGACTTTTTTTGGGATTTTTCCAGGCTCTCTGCTGCTTTCTGCAGAGACCCTGGGAAAACATCAGCAAGCCACCATCAGTCAAAATTCATATTAGTGGTCTGCGGGATCTAAAATTATGAGTTTGGTGGTCCCTGAGGTCCAAAAGGTTGGTGACCCTGCTCTAGTGTACTATTGCTATCCCAGGTTTATTTTATTTTATTTTGTTATTTTATGAAAATCTGCTCCTGAATTTATAAACTCTTCCCAAAAGAACAGAGATGTTTTAAATTATGTAGTGATAATTCAGAGATTATACTGAGATTAATTCTAGAACTTCCCTGGCAGTTTTGGACCAGAACCATGTGTCTAGACCAGGCCAAGTCCAAAAATGCCAGGGAATTTCTAGAAGCCTGGCACTCTGACAAAGCATCCATCAACAGACACACAGACATTAGCAACATCTGCAGACTATGCAAAAGAGACAACCAGCCCCAAACAGAAAAAGACTCCAGCACCTCTCTGTCAATAATCAGCACTCAGAGCACACAGATGAATGCCAAGGTTAATGTCATGCCCCCGTCAGAACCTGAATCTGTGGGGAAGATGAGCTGGAACCTGAGCTAACAGATATTGAGAGGGTGGGTTTGTTGTCTTTGGAAGAAAATGTGGGAAGGCCAGGAACTTTTAGGATCAGGACAGATTGTAGGCAGGGAGGAACAGAGGCAGGATGAACATGGAGACAGAGCTCAGGCGAGGAGCAAGGACCATCCCCTCCTGATCCAAGAGAGTGGAGAGAAGGCATGAACAGTGCAGACTGAGCAGGCCACTCAGGAGAAGAGTGCCCCACCCATCTTCACAAGGCACAACAGGGGAATGAGACTTAAGGAAATGCTGTGGGGAGGGGCATTTGTTGGGAACAAATGCTGAGTTCTTGAAGTGTTGCATGCCAACATTTGAACTTTCCAAGAATCCTTGCACTCCTTCTGGTGTTCTGGACTAATTACCTGGACCTTTTGCTTCCTGAACTCCTTGATTTGCCCTGTTGGATTTATTGCTGTGCAGCCTTAATTGCAGCCAGAGCTTGCTTGAGGTTTGTTATCACTCTGCTCTGGGACTTGCCAGAAACATGGGAGCATTTGGGGAAATTTGGAGCAATAAAGGGGCAGTTTGAACTGCTGTCTGTGTTATCTCTGTGCCATACCCCGGGTCATCACAGTTAATTTCAGATCAACAATCAAGTAAGCAATACCCCAGTCAAGAAACTGCCAAAGAGTCATCTGTGAACAGCCCAACCAAAGAATCTCTAAGACTGCCCCCACCCACACAGGCAGGCAAATCACCAGAATATAAACTGACAGCAAACAACACTCCTTACTAGCACTGATTATGTTACCTACTTAGGGTAATGAAACGTCTGCAAGAAAACAAGCAAACTCAAAGAGCACAAGGACTCCTGAAGAGTATTTGGAAACTAATTGGTGCATGATGTAGAGATGCACACCATTTTGGGGCAGAGGTGGTATTCAGCCAGTTCTGACAAGTTCTGGAGAACCGGTAGTGGAAATTTTGAGTAGTTCGGAGAACCAGTAAATACCACCTCTGGTTGGCCCCACCCCATCCATTCACTGCCTCCCAAGTCCCAGCTGATTGGAGTCCCAGCTGATCAGCTGGGTCTTCTTTTGTTGCCCTGCACAGGAGAACAGAGCTGGAAAACAGGTTAGTGGGGTGGGGAGGGAATAGGGATTTTGCAGTAACCTTCCCCTGCCACACCCACCAAGCCACACCATGCCCACCAAGCCATGCCCACAGAACTGGTAGTAAAAAAAATTGAATACCACTACTGTTCTAGGGGCTGCTAGGCTAGATCGTATAGTACCACTGAGGCTTGAAATGCATTGGTTGCTAGTTTTACCCAACACTGTAGGACTACATTACCAAAATCCCAGCTTTAGTGATTTAGGAACCATTTTCCATTTAAAGAAAGCTAGATGCATTAACTCTGAATCTTTGTAAATGATGGAGAATTATAATCTGGAAGTTGAATGCAAAAGCTATTTGGCTCTTTTTAAATGGGTCTCTATAGCTGCTGCATTTGGTTTGTTTCCCCTGTTTCTCTAATAATGTTCTTATTTTATTAAGAAATATAGTTCTAATATTCTTCTGGATGCCCTGTTTTTATGAATTTCTATTACTTCTCTAATAAAATGCCAGGCAAATGAATTTATGAGAAAACATAAAGAAAATGAATCTATAGGCAACACAGAAAAAGAAGCACCACAGTGCATGTTCAATTATTACCCACTTGGAAAAAAATGTTTTATAGTTGCATTTTGTTTATTCAACAGCATATGTCTGCAGAAATTAACTTTTTATAAAGCCAAATATTCTTCCCCAGGCTACCCAGTTCTATAACTACTGTGTTATCCTTTGGATAGTTCTTGACACCCTGCCTGAAAGAGAAAAATTTCTTCAATCTGTTACTCAAGTTCCAAACTACCTTTTAAACTGTAAAAATAAGGACTTTTTAAAGTCACTTTTTAAAAGATAAGTGTCACATGCAATATATTTGAATATGACTTTTTAAAGTATCGTATTGAATATGACTTTTTAATATCCTATTCAGAATATTAAATTTTATTCTTGTCTTATTTATGGAGAATGTTCAATATGGTTCAAAGATACCTTTGTTAGCAGCTTGATACAACTCTGCTCAAGCAAGCATTAGGCCCAAACCAGTTATATAAGCCATCTAAGGAATATAAGCTGCTTGCCTCTCTTATTCCTGCACAAGTAGGCCCTATCCTTTTAGATATAATTACTCTTTATATGCTTTCCCACCAACTAAAGTCACGGTTATTTGGTTTTTCTAGACAACTAAGAGATAGGAGATGATTGGCATGATGGTTGAGATTCAGAGGTGGTATTCAGCAGGTTCTGACCAGTTCTGGAGAACCAGTAGTGGAAATTTTGAGTAGTTAATAATACCACCTCAGACTGGGCCCACCACCATCGATTCTCTGCCTCCTGAGTCCCAGCTGATCGGCTGGGTCTTTTTTTGTTGCCCTGCACAGGAGAACAGAGCTGGAAAGCAGGTTAGTGGGGTGGAGAGGGAATGGGACTTTGCAGTATCCTTCCCCTAGAGTGGGGTGGGAATGGGGATTTTACAGTATCGTTCCCGCTGCCATGGCCACCAAGCCATGGCTACCAAGCCACGCCCACAGAGCTGGTAGTAAAAAATTTGAATCCCACCACTGTTGAGATTATATAGAACATACATAATAGATCATACATTACAACAAGATATTTTTCCTTAGTGTTGGACTTACAGCTTTCCAAGCAGATAGGCTAAAGAGAGATGGGATCACAACACCCAAGAGCCTTCTAAAATCTAGAAGTAGACAACTTATGGGGAGGGGGGTGTTTAAGATCAGTGTGGTGCATTTGGGATGATTGGACCATACTAAGGAAGTGGATGAGATCAAGCCAAAGTACATGGTGATATCAGGAAATAAGCTAAATTCATTTAATTTAAATTATAATAAGCCAAGTACAGTTAATATGAATGTATATCAATTTCATCCCAAGATTTTATTCAAAACCAATTCAACTGAATCTCTGAGTCAAACTAACTTTCTAAATTGGATGAATGATTTAGACTAAATTGTCAAATCAGATGCCTTTGAATTGTTCAAGTCATTTTTTCCCCAGTGTACACAAAAGGCCTCTTTTATGAATTATTTCCCATGTTCTTAAAAAGAAAAAGAAAACAAAACCCATCCCACAATCAAAGCTATGTAACATTTTTGTAATTCATGAGAACACAAAACTGGAGGCTTAATTTCACTGTTGAATAATTTCCATGTGTTTTCTATACTGATGCCATCATTTATTTATTCAATTTGTATGCTACCCATTTCAGCAAGCGATTCTAGGCAACACACAATATTAAAATAAATTAAAAACAAATTACCATCATGAATACAAAAATTAAAATACACAGCAGCTGAGGAGAATGTCATAATCACTTGTTAGCACAACCAGGAGATGGTCCCTGTCACACATGCAGAGCCCAAGTTTAGGCACAGAGCCTAAACTTGGTGCTTAGGGTGTTATAAAACAACAGTAGGTTTGAGGTCAACCTAATTTCTTGGAGAAGGATTATTATGTAGGGTATTATGGCATGAAAGGCATAGTTGTGCATAGCTAGACAGCATTCTCCACTGATGGAACTCAGAGCATTCCCATCTTGCCAGACTGGATTGGACAGAAGAAACAATGGAGAGCAGACCATCTGTCAGATATCCCAGTCCAAAACCAAGAAAGGGCTTTGAAGGTGACAAATAACACCTTGAATTGCACCCACTGTGGTAATGGTGTCATATATACATATTGAGCCATGGTGGCGCAGTGGTTAGAGTGCAGTACTGCAGGCTATTTCTGCTGACTGCCAGCTGCCTGCAATTTGGCAGTTCAAATCTCACCAGGCTCAAGGTTGACTCAGCTTTCCATCCTTCCAAGGTGGGTAAAATGAGGATCCAGATTGTTGGGGGCAATATGCTGACGCTGTAAATTGCTTAGAGAGGGCTGTAAAGCACTGTAAAGCACTGTGAAGTGGTATATAAGTCTGAGTGCTATTGCTGAGTGCTACCTGCCAATTAACTAACACCTTATACTACTCGTGCAGCTGCATTCTGCACCAGTTGAAGCTCTTCAAGGACAGCCCCAAGGAGACCATAGTGCAGAAATCCAGACGGGATATTATAAGAACATGAGTGACAGGGTGCAGGGCCTTGAATGTAACTTTCAAAGATTTTATAGTAATCTTGGAAGTATTTAAACATGCAAAAGTTAAAAGTTGAAAAAAGAATTTAATAATATCTGGCAGCTAATTGCAGCAGTTGTCAATATCAGACTTAAGCCTTATGAAGTGCACAACATTTGATGAAATCTAGGAGCTCAGGAACAACATCTGTCAATATCTGAGTATTAATTAGGTTTATTTTAATTGCACAAATAAATATAATCTTGGTACACTTAAATGTCCGCCTGCCACTTAAATTTTATTCAGATATCTTGAAGATAAATCTAACATTAAAATATGTATTCTAAAATTTGGATATTCAGAGGATAAACAACTACATGTCAGTTATTTTAACCTCATTAAATTTCACATGTTCCTGTAAGATGCGAGTGTCAGTATGGCACCTATGGGTACAAATTTGCCATTAATTGGACTCCTTGCCTCTTGGTATTAATTTTTAAACTATAAATTACTTTAATTAAAGAAAGCAGAGAATATGCTTAAAGTACTTATTTGCAAGCTGTATTGGGGAAACCATAGGAAACCTTAGAAATTAAAAATAGTGTGAAGCTATCAGTGCATAGCATGAGGCTAACCAGTGTTTCATTAACAGTGTGTAAAAAAAATCAACCACAAACTGTTAAGTTTGCATGAAGAGTCAGATGCGAAGAGCTTCAGTGAAGAGTTTATTAAGTGACTACAGCTCGAATATAAGACAAAGCAAAATGCAGTCCAAAAGGGCTTCTTCCTGATACTTTGGGTGGGTTTTTTTCCCCCAAGCTACATTTATCATTACAACTATTTTGGCAAAAGTCAAGGCCCTCCATATTAGATGTTTTGTGTGAGATGATGCAACTTATTTTCAAAATTTCAAATGCAGTCAGTGGCCTCCCCAAAAGATTAAACTGGCCTAATAATCTAGAGCAAACCTGGAGAAGGCCAAGCAAATATAGAGACAAGCAAGGAGAAGGAAACATATATTATGCAAATGGAGGTCTCTTAAAAAAAACACTCATAAATTCCATAGAGATCTTTGAGTACCCTAAATCAGGGATCCCCAACTGATGGGCCATGGCCCACTAGTGGGCCATGAGCTATTTGCAACCAGGACACAGAAACAGCAGGTGTTCTGTCCCAGCTCCTCAAACACAACAAACCCTCTGAAGTGAATTCAAAAGATGCCTTTATTAGGAGTGCCAGCAGCCCCAACAAAAAGTTTCTCTTTCAATGCAGGCTAACAAGTCCATCTGTCTGGAAGATGAATATTGTCTGTCACATCTATTCATATCCACCCCCTGCCTTTTATCCCCAGAGCTGGGCGGGGGGCTCACTAGCAGTGGTGGCTTTTCCTTCCCCAACAGGCTTCCCCAGCAGTGGAAAGCCCCATGGCTTTCCACTGTTCTCCCCTTCTCTGCCTTCTGTGCACATCAGGCACTGGACTCAGCTGTTCTTCCTCTTCTTCATCAACCACCTCCAGACTGAGGGGGGTGTTATTGACTCTCCATTTGAGAGCTGATGGACAGCCCAAGTTCTGTCTCTGTTTCTCTCTCTCTGCCAGCTCCATTCCCTCTTCCCCCTCAGTTGCCCTGATGCACTGAAGTCCCATGCCTCCTCCTCCTCCTCTGATTTGGCTGCTGGAAGGGCTTATGGCTGACAGGCACCACAGACGGCAAGCATGCATATGTATCCCCATTTGTGAGATCAGCGGGCAAATATGTGCGTGCGGTCCATTTGCATTAGCAGCTGACATGCTAGCTGCTCACGCCCAACCATTCCCTCTCCCCACCCAGGTCCACACAGCTGGAAAGGTTGGGGATTCAGCTCTAAATCAATCATGGGACAGTGAATATTAAGAATCTGTTGGATCTATGTACCACTCTGATACTTTCTCTGATATCACATGCAGGTTTGTAAGAAACCTGTAACACCCCTACTAACATAACTGTGGCATCCTTTGCTTTGGATCTCCAATATAATATTTCTAGATACATATTTTTTAAGATATGGTATTTTTATATAGTTCCTGTGGCTAATAGATTTCATTTGCCTATAGTCAGCACAGTGCTAGCAAATGAAACAAAAAATCTATTGCTCAGCAAGGGAGATTCTTAGCTTCCCAATATTTTATGACAATTCTCAAGTGTGGAGCACAAGGGGTCTTGAAAGCAAAGGAATAACTGTTTTCTTTTTATATATATTTGTGACATGAATACTTAGTGCCAACAGCACCAGTTTTATTTGCATTGTGGTATCATGAGACTCTATGAAGAAGCAGAGAAACCTATTATCTGGACACCAACACAACCTCAGAAATGCAATTCTTTTATCTTTCTTTATCATTTATGCCAAATAGAAATAAAGCAAATGCCACGCACATGGCCCCATTAGAATCAATGTCAGTCACACCCTCCCCAGCCCAATTACTAGGTATGATTTGCAATGTTCAGACTGCTGAGGAATGGCAATTGTTACTCAAGGCAACTGCTGAAGGATAGCAATATTTATTTAAAGCTAATGAGGGTAGAATTGGAACTACAGTATTTCCTGCTGCATTGTTTACATAAAAATGCTGTGGTTCACCAAGGCAAGAATAGTTTGCTAGTTCAGACCTTTGAATTCTAATTTCCCAGCATTGTTTAAGAATTTTAGCCAGTATTGCATGTTTTTTTTTCTCTGTGTTATGGATTCATAATACATTCAAACAAATACACATGCACTTAATGCAACTCTATATAGATAGTGTATATCAGGGTGTCAAACTCAATTTCATCAAGGTTGTGTTTGATCTTGGGAGTGGGGCGGGGAGCGTGACCAGTTCAACATCACTCTTAGAGTCTCTGTTTTTAACTGCGATGGCCTCCTGCAGTCCTCTGCCAGCGAAAATGGAGCACGCGGCCTCCCTGGACCTCCGTTTTTGCTGGCAGAGGACTGCAGGAGGCCATCACGGCTAAAAGCAGAGCCTAGTCGGACCATGTATGGTGTCCCTGAGCTCCTTTTTAACCAGCAGACAGTTTCAGGAGGCCGTTGTAGCTGAAAATGGAACCCAGGCAGGCCTTGCACAGCCTCCCTGAGCTCCGTTTTAAATGGCAGAGGCACTGTGGGTGGATCCTTTGCTGTTTGTAGGATGGCCCTGCAGGCCAGATCTGAGCACCCTGAGGGTCAGATTTGGCCCCCGGGCCTTGAGTTTGATGCCTCTGGTATATATCTTAAAGATCTTGCATCTAAAGGGTTTTTTCCCCTCACAATTTGTAACAGAAAATCCACATTCAAAAATCAATTATGGTTGTTGAGGTCTGTACTTCTGTGCTATCTTTATTTGTAGCCCTCTTGAGAAACTGGCTTCCTCAAGCTTTATATCTGTCTAATAACAGTCATCCTGTGCTATTCCATTAGATTGTAGTGAAAAAAGAGTAGAAAACAGCACTTCCTTCAACAGATCAGGAGAGCAGCAATTACGATTCTCTGAATTATATTTTATGTCTTTTTCTATTCTGCTATGCCTTGACTGTGTAGAACTAATTCTTCAAGAAATTGAACCTTCCCTGGATGTTTTCAAACAAAGGTCTTATAGGCATTTGTGAGGGTTAACTTGGATTCCTGTACAAGCTGGCTTTAAGAGTCTACAGGGTCCATTTCAAATTTATGCTTCTGTAAATAACTGTGGAGGGAATTGTCCTGAAAGATAGGAGGAAATGCCATTACCAAGGCAATAGTCAAATAAGAAGGTTTGAACTTGGGCAAATTGAAAAGGAAAAATACCCCTAAGCCTAAATCCAAGAAAACTTTTTTAAAAAAGCCTAAATCCAACAAATCTTATCAAGATTTCAAATAGGGAGGAAATAAAAGGTTACGCTTCCAGGCACAATCATATGATCAAAGCCAGGCCCTTTTTAATATACATTATCTGTAGATAATAAAGAATTAAGAAGCTGATCACTTAGTTGAATCCACCATCTTTGCTATTTTTGATCCTTACTTCCTGAACCATGGCAGTATTTTGGCATAGAATGCAACATCTTTTCATTGAGAAGAAACCATTCAGTTTGCCCTTGGCCAAGAACCAGAGGGAAGATTTGTTTTTCATCTGCTGCACTATAATAAACAGTGCAGAGTTCTCCTGCATTTCTGTGCTCCCAGTTCTCATACAAAATGATGAAGGAGAATTTGCTTTAGAGACTCTATCAAGGGGTGAAGGATCTCAGAGAAATTCTTAAGGGTTGAATGAAATGCTCTTGTACTTATTTAGTTATGAGTGGCAAAAAGAAAAAGTAGGGATGAATATCCTATCGTTTACTGTGCAATCCTCACTCCACTTTCATTCAATTCCAGGGGGACACATGAGAAAGGCATGCTTTCCGCTGGGTTTTCTTTAGCAATGATGCTTATCCTTGTACTAAAGTAAACTAAAGGAATTGTAAAAGTCTTCTTTCACTGGCAACATTTGGTGCAGTTGTCCATGATTCTTTTCTCCCCAGAAATTTGGTGGAGATATTCAAAAGGACTTATTAAATAAATATTAAACTTATGTCCTATTTAGTAATGTAAAATGTAAATACAATTTGTATTATACAAAAGTTCATTTAGGGACCCTTCAAAGTTGCAACAGCACTAGAACAAATGACTTATGGCCATTTTTCAGACTTATGATCGTTGGTGCATCCCCATGGTCATGTGATTAAAATTCTGATGCTTGGCTCATATTTATGATGGCTGTAATGTCCCAGGGTCATGTGATTAAGGTTCTGAGACCTTCTGACAAGCAAAGGCAATGGGGCAGTCAGACTCACTTACCAAATGTGTTACCAATGTAATAACTGTAGTAATTCACTTAACAATGGTGGCAAGAAAGGTCATAGCATGAGGAAAAACTCATTTAACAACTGTTTCACTTAGCAACAGAAATTTTGCAGACTCAGTTGTGGTCATAATTCAAGGACTTCCTGTAGCTATACCACTCTAAAGAAAGGATATGCAGTGAGAAAAATAACACAATGAGGATGTATTATTGTTAAATATAATAACACTAAATATACATAAGAGCCATGGTGCAGTGGTAAGAATGCAGTATTGCAGGCTGCTTCTGCTGACTGCTGGCTGACTGCAATTTGGCAGTTCAAATCTCACCAAGCTCAAGGTTGACTCAGCCTTCCATCCTTCCGAGGTGGGTAAAATCAGGACCCAGATTGCTTGGGGCAATATGCTGACTCTGTAAACTGCTTAGAGAGGGCTGCAAAGCACTGTGAAGTGGTGTATAAGCCTAAGTGCTATTGCAATTAGGTAAAGGTAAAGGTTCCCCTTGCACATACATGCTAGTTGTTTCCGGTTCTAGGGATCGGTACTCATCTCCATTACAAAGCCAAAGAGCCAGCGCTGTCTGAAGACATCTCCATGGTCATGTGATCAATATGACTAAATGCCGAAGGAGCACAGAACACTGTTCTGACCACCAAAGTGGTCCCTATTTTTCTACTTGCATTTTTACATGCTTTCAAACTGCTAGGTTGGCAGAAGCTGGGACAAGTAATGGGAGCTCACTTCGTTACATGGTGCTAGGGATTCGAACCACTGAACTGCCGACCTTTCTGATCAACAAGCTCATTGTCGTAGCCACTGAGCCACCACATCCCTTTTTAGCGATTACATTTGCTATAGTCATTGGATGTGAAATAGGTATGTGTGTCTTTAGAGTCAACATGTGAATGGGACATGTTAAGGTTGAATATGCTGGTAAAGTATCTGGTGCCCAATAATACCCTGCATCATTATAGTCTAAAACTCACTCATGCTGTTTATGTTTATCATTACACACTTTGAACAACAGGCAGAGAACTGCTGGCTCTTCTGTAAACCATTGTTACACACAGCTGAATTTTCATCCAGATCCCCAGTTCTTGAATGTGTGTCACACTTGATTGAAGGTTCTGTGATATACAAACTACTCTGGTATTTGATATCCCTTGATATGGTCCCTATAGACCCTAGAAGATTAAGCTGGGGGCTCCTGTGGAGGAAAACTATCCTGCCTTGTAATTTTAAAAGCCTGCAGTTTGTATTTATGGCAAAAGCAGAAAGTGGCACTATCTGTGTCAAGCTGTTGGCTCCTGCATCCAATTTCCTGAATCACTGGCAAAATAGCTGAAGGCTAAGCATGTATATTCCTCTTTTAAAAACAGATGGCAATGTACACAGGGGGACCAAGATCCTCCAGGTCCAGCGAATTATTTCTCAAAAATGTGCCATTGCAGATGATACAAAATCTCTGCCTTAAGTTTCCATTACAGTTATGTTAAGTATGCATTCTGCGGGTGAAACTTCTCAGCAAAATGAGCCTTGTTTTCAAGAGTGGGTATTAAGGATACAAACCCAATCTTGGTTTTAAGGCAGCCAGACTAGGAAAACAACAACAACAGCTATTGGATAGCAATAGCTAAGGAAAGCTGTCCATTAGAACAGATGACAAGACAACAACCAGTTTATACATTAAATCTCTGGAAAGCAGAGTTGGTATTCAGCAGTTCTGGAGAATCAGTAGTGGAAATTTTGAGTAGTTCAGAGAACCGGCAAATACCACCTCTGACTGGAGATTTTATAGTATCCCATGCCACGCCCACCAAGCCACGCCCACAGAACCGGTAGTAAAAAAAATTGAATCCCACCACAGCTGGAAAGCAACTTATAATTTTGTTTTGACAAAATGCTTTGCCCTAGAAGGCCTGTTTAGGAGCTTAGAAGAGGCTTTGTACATGCACAATCCATATAATATCGAAGCCTCTTTCAGCTATTGCAACTGCTAGGGAAGCTTTGATGAGACCCCACGTGCCTCATTGAAGAAAATCTTATTGCTTCCTTGCTTTGATGAGCAGAATGGTGTTCTCTCTATGATATAAAACATCTCACAAAGTTTCAATCAGCAGAGCTAACATGGAGAACATTATGAAGGGAAGAAAGGAAAATTGATCTATCTATCTACCATGTTTCCTTGAAAATACAACCTGCTAAGAAAGTAAGTCCTAGCTTGATTTTTACACGTGCACCCAATATTTATTTATTTATTTATTTATTTATTTATTTATTTATTTATTTATTTATTTATTCAACTTGTATGCCTCCCTACTCCCTAAGGACTCAGGGCGGCGAACATTAAAACAGAGCAGATTTACAATAAAAAACAATTAAATAAAACAAGCCGAATACATTAAAACATTAAGAAAAAATTAAAGCCCTACCCCCCAAGATAAGCCTTAATTAAGACCCCACCCACTCCAGGGTACACAGGTAAAAATTAAGCTAGGGTGAGGATTGGGAGGGTGTTGGAGCTGCCCTACTACTTACCTTCAGACAGTTGCAGCCAGGCCTCGCACATCTTAGCCACTTCATCTGCTGCAGCCGTCAAAGCTTTCCTGAAGGCCTCAGGAGCTGATAACACAGCTCCGGATCAATCCGGAGCTCGATTATCAGCTGCAGAGGCCTTCAGGAAAGCCTTACTGGCCTTGCTGGACAAAGATGTTCCTGAAGGCTTCTGATAGTTAAAAAAAAGAGGCTGGGGGCAATGTGGACAAGTGAGGTGAGTCAATGGATGATATCCCCTCTCCCTGAAAATAAGACCTGGTGCTTTTTTTGCTGGCAAAAAATATAAGACAGAGTGTTATTTTCAAGAAAACATGGGTATCTATCTATCTATCTATCTATCTATCTATCTATCTATCTATCTATCTATCGGATGCCCATCTTACCATAGGGTAGCTCTGGGTGGCTTACAGTTACATATACAATTAAAACTTAAGTTAGAATCAGATATTAAAATCCCATAGGGACCCATGGGGAAGGCTGGGATTGAGTGGGAGGGAGGTGGGATCTGTTATTATTCAATCAACCACATTTATTGCATTGTTCTGACACTGGGGCCCAAGCTGACTGGCAGAGCCAGGTCTTTAGGCCCTTACAAAAAAAAGAAGGGTTGGAGCCAACCTCACCTCAGGGGAGGGCAAAATGTTCCGGAAGGCAGGAGCAATAGCAGAGAAGGCCCTATTCCTGAACCCCACCAGTCGGAATAATCAGGCTGAAAGGACTCGTAGCATGCCTTCTCTGCTGGCATGAGTGATGTGGGCCAATCCCAGTGTGGTGAGACAATCCCACTAGTAACCTGGACCCATGCCATGAAAATCTTTAAAGGTGATCTTCAAGACATTGATTTGCACCTGGAAACAGACTGGTAAACAATGCAGCTCATGGAGCAGTAGTGCTACAGGAGGCAATCTCAGGGGCCCCAAAACTACCCACATTGCCTCACTCTGCACTCAGCTATAGCTTCTGAATACTCTTCAAGGGTAAATCCATGTAGAGTTCATCATAATAGTCCAGCCGCAAGATGATTAGGACTGAACAACTGAGCACAGGGAATCCGGATCCAGGAAAGGCTGTAACTGGCACACAACATGAAGTTGTCCAAGGGGTCTCCTTGCCACAATTGTCACCCGTTCCTTGAAAATGACTGAAGTGAGTTCTCTTATTTGGCAAATCTAATTAGATGGGGTTGATTCCACCAAAACTTCACGGATTTGATTCATCAAATCATCCCACCTGAGTTTTGCATAGATCTACATTTTGTTCAGACCTGTCCTAGTTTTACAGCTTATGTCACACTGAAACAACTCATTGATTCAGCATATTGAAATACCCCTAAGATGTTAACAAAAATAGGTGATTGTGATTTGTCAATATTTAGCATATTTAAAAATAAATTGGTGAATAAATTATATTGATATTGATGGCACAGCAATTTTAAAGCCAACTTAGGCAGAATTGACAGGCAATCTCCACAGTGATAACTTTGCATTATTAATTACAGTTCCATAATACTGAACAAAGCCCCAAAGTATAAGACAGATTCTTTTTTTTAACATGGAAACAGGGAAATGCCATTGCATAAAGTCTGTACAGTAGATTACAGAGATCCTGTAGGATTTCTGTAGTAGTCTTTGCAAATTAAACCATATGTATAGTAATCCTCAGCAAGCGTTATATGAAAAGAATTATATTAGGCAAAGACCCAGGTCTCTGGAAAAGGCTCTAATGCTGGAAATGATGGAAGGAGAGAAAAGAAGAGAATGAATCAGTAACAAGATGAGGTGGGACTTGGTCACAGTGGCAATGAGTGCACCCTTGGTAGATTTGAAACATCAAATCTTGTTGAATATCCAAATGAAGAAGTGAAGCCAAGGAACGAAGGCTTCATTCAGGTTCGCCATTACAGTGGGAAAAATAGTTTGTCCTGATTGGCTAAGCCATCTGACAGCTCCCTATAAAAGGGCAAGCTGTCAGACTGGCAGTTGCTGGGTTGTTCTTATAATAAAGAGCTTGAGGTCAAAGAACAGTGTCTGCCTCTTCAATCAGCCCACAATCTAACATCAGGGAAGATCATCGAGGAGAAAAACTATCTACATGATCAACAGGAGTAAAAAAAAACCTACTTGATAGCACACAATCAATAAAAAAAATTTTAAAGGTGCTTTTTCAAAAGGCAACTGGACTTTGTTTTTCCTTGAAGATATTTTGCTTCTCATCCAAAAAGCTTCTTCAGTTCAGACTTAGGAAGCTTCTTGGATGAGAAGCGAAATATCTTCAAGGAAAAACAAAGTCCAGCTGCCTTTTGAAAAAGCACCTTTGGAACAACCATGACCTGGATGACTGAGAATTTCCATAGACAAGCAATAAAAATCTACCCTTTTTATTTTATATAAGTTTTCTTTTGTCTTCTGAAAGAAAGCCTTCTTTTTGGTTCTTCTTTGGAGATTACATGATTCTGCAAGGCAATGAAGACTAGCTATTATTTTATTCTCTTACACATCTCACTTGGTATGTCAACTTTTCCTGACCTGAAAAAGTTCCATCAGTAATTATTTCAGGATATGTACTCCTGGAATGGAACTGTTGAAGCTCAGCAACTCAAAAACTGTACAGGTGGGTTTATTGTATAATGAACCAGACACTCAACATACTGTATATTTCAGTCCTTCTTCGCTAAGGTAGATTGATGAACTCTGCAATATAAGAATGTACTCTAGCTGTTGTTACAGAATTAGCTACATTCTCTACAGAATGATTTTAAACTATCATTTTTTTACTGTGACAGCAAAATGAATTCCTGAAAAATATGGAACAATCAAATAGCAGAGCCAACAACTTTTGCAATAGCCTGGCTCCCAATTTAAATGGCACAATAATTGCTGGGCATGCTGATATACACTGTTATTTCCATTTAGCTGAAAGGTAATTGGTTCCCAGACCCTGTGATCATGATGAAGAAAATGCATGATTATTATTTGGTTAAAGTACACAAAATGTATTGCATAGTTTGTGCATGTGTGGCACTTTGATATTTCAGAAATATCAATGAGTTCTTTATTCAAGTCAGTATCTCACCAAACTGAAGTGAATGCATGCTTCAGTGGATGGGGGTGAAGGAAGGAAATGTTTAAGGTTTGGGGAAAAATTAAATATTGTTTAAAAAAACTTGAAAATATCAATTTGTTTGTAATAAGGATATTGGTGATAGGTCTAGATCAGGGGTGTTAAACTCAATTTCATTGAGGGCCACATCCAGATTGTGTTTGACCTTGGAGGGACCGGGGGCATGGCCAGCTCTATGTCATTCATGTCAGGGGCACCTATGATGGCCTGAGCACTCTGCCAGTGAAAATGGGCTTCCAAAAACGGATTCCTGCAACAGCTTCCTGCAACCCTCTGCCAGCAAAAACAGAGCTCAGGAGGGCTGTGAGTGGCCCTCCCAAGCATCATTTTCTCTGGCAAAGACACCGCAGGCTGGTCCTTTGCTGTTTTCAGGGTGGCCCCATGGACCAGATCTAAGCACCCCACATGCCAGTTCTGGCCCCTGTTTGACACCTTTGGTCTAGATTATCATTGAAGCTAAACAGTGTTGGTTCTAGTTCATATTTGGGTTTTCCAGAGCTTTTGCCTAGACTAGGAACTTGAAAAAACAAATATTTTGCAAGAAGTTATATTTTATACAAAAATCTATATCTTGCAGCAAACTAAAGGCTGATTTACAGTATATTCACATTTTGTGCTTATGTTTAATATCCTGATTACTACTATAAGCATTAAGCTATAGCCCTGAGTTTTTATTATCCTTTTCTGTAATTACACATTAGTTATTTGGGCACTTGTTGGTGATAGTTGGTTTTAAATTATTCTAAGTCACCAAGAGTTATTGGCATAGATGAGCAGCTATGTACATTGTTTAAATAAATAAATATTTCATTTTAATCTTCTCTGAATTCAGGAATTTTTTCTACCGTATTTGTTTGCTGATTTGAATCCCAGCTGAGCACATTTTACTACCATTTCATTGGCACTTGAACTTGTTTCTGTGAGTACATTTTCATTGTATTGTGAACAATGGAGCCTTCAAGCAATATTATCCCACAATCATTTTGTCATGAGCATTCATGGCTTTGGAAGAATGATGATTATTTGAACTGATTAAAATAGTGTTAAAAGAAGTTTTGCAATCTTCAGAGACTGGAATAAAACCCAGTTACAATTTTCCTTCAAGGGAAACAGTCATCACCTTTGAAATAGCACATATCCTGTCCAACCACCCAACAGCAACAAGCAGATCAATCTCACCAGTGGCAGATATCCTGCTAAAATAATCTTTTCCACTTTATTGATTTCTGCAAGCTCAAAAAATTTCCAGGTAATCCCACAAGCCCACAAGACATCACCTAAATCATCTTTGCAAGCAGTGGTGGAATTCAAATTTTTTTACTACCGGTTATGTGGGCATTGCTTGGCAGGTATGGCTTGGTGACCATGGCAGGGGAAGGATACTGTAAAATCCCCATTCCCTCCCCACCCCACTAATCTGCTTTCCAGCTCCATTCTCCTATGCAGGGCAACAAAAGAAGAGTCAGCTGGGACTTGGGAGGCAGAGAATAGATGGGGGTAGGGACAGTCAGAAATGGTATTTGCTGGTTCTCTGAACTACTCAAAATTTCCTCTACCAGTTCTCCAGAACTGGTCAGAACTGGCTGAATACTACCTCTGTTTGCAAAGTTCTTCCTAAGTAGTATTTAAGTCAGGATGAATGTGAATGATTTCATCTCAAACAAATCTTGCAAACTTGTCTCAGCACCTAGTAAGGAGATGTTTACCCACCAAAAATGTGTGTTCCTTTGAAGAAGGCTATTGATTAAGCACTGGTACAAATACAGATTAATAGAGTTGGAAGGAGTCTTGTAGGTCAACTAGTCCAACCCCCCACCCAATCAGGAGACCCTACACCATTTCTGACAAATGGCAGTCCAAACTCTTCTTGAAAGTCTCAAGTGATGGCAGTCCCACAACTTCTGAGGGCAAGCTATTCCATTGGTTGATTGTTCTCACTGCCAGAAAATTTCTCCTTATTTCCAGGTTGAATCTCTTCTTGATCAGTTTCCAGCCATTATTCCTTGTCTGGCCTTCAGGTGCTTTGGAAAATAGCTTGACCCCCTCCTCTCTGTGGCAACCCCTCAAATATTGGAAGACTGCTATCATGTCTCCCCTGGTCCTTCTCTTCACTAGACTAGCCATGTCAAGTCTTTGCAACCGTTCATTGTATGTTTTAGCCTCCAGTCCCCTAAACATCTGGGTTGCTCTTCTCTGCACTCTTTCTAGAGTCTCAACATCTTTTTTATGTAGCAAAGAGGGAAATGTAAACATGCTAAACTCAATACACTCCAAATATGGATAAGATGATCCTGGAGCAGATCACAAAAAATATACATCAATGTATAAGAAAAAAATTGGAAATGTCAGATGATGTTTCTTGGTTGCTGTGTTTCTTGGTAAAGCAGCCTTTCTCTAGCTTGATGGACCCTTCAGATTTGTTGATAATAGATTGCTATATGTTGTCTAGGAATTCTGTGTATTGTAATTGTAAAATGTCTGGACTTTGGAGAAGGCTGCAGTTGAACTCTTACAATTGCCTAGGAATATTCTTTCTGTTCTTGAAATATTTATCATCATGTTGATTTATAATAATGATATCGATCAATGGTAACATAATCCTTCACATTATAATCTTTAAAAATGTATTAGGATAGAAATATCTACTTGTTAGCTAGTTGGGTGTTCAAACTACATCATGAATAGGATTAAAATATTAAACATGCTAGATAATAATCAAGGCAGAGTTGTCTATCCTTGGTAATATGGTAAAGACATGTTGGACTATAATACGCAAAAGCTCCAGTCGTTTCAATTTTCCTTTGTATAGATACAATATGAGAAGCAAAAATCTAAGAGTTGGAAGACTACAAATGCTTCTCAACCATTAGTTAAGTTGAGAATCAACCTTTTCACCCAACTTACTTTAACATGTTTAAAGAGCAGGCTTGAACCTTAAGAAATGCATCTGTTGTCCTTTAACAGGATACCTAAAGTGCTTGAAATAAGGCATGTACACTTCAATGGTAGGATGAAATATTTTTATTTGAATTAAAGTACCCATTTCTGTTATTTTGTAGCTCAACACATTTAATTTTCTATAAGCATTTTCATTACTTCTCCTTATCTTGTACCCTTCATAGTTGCTTTCACAAAAACAAGCTGCTATTTATCTGAGGCATTCTTTTGTCTTGTTGAAGGTTATAAGAGCATTTTATGTTTTCTTCTTTCCTAATTCATGGTATAACAATTTTTTTAAAAATGTGTATTTGTGTGCAGTGCCCAGCTTCTCACTCCAGTGTGAAATTATCAGTGTAACTCAAATTTAGGAATGTTTTGGAGGCTCTCTACAGTGGTGTCCCCCAAGGCAGCGTTCTAGGACCCACACTCTTTATACTTTATATAAATGACCTTTGCGATCACCTTATAAGCAACTGCATCCTCTTTGTGGATGACGTAAAACTATTCAACACCACTGACAATGCTACTATCCTTCAAAGCAACCTTGATTATATGTCTGAATGGTCAAATATCTGGCAACTCCAAATCTCAACCAACAAATGCCCTGTCCTACACATTGGTAAAAAAAATCAGTATACCAAATACAAACTAGGTGAGATATGACCTCGTTGATGATCCTCGCTCTGTCAAGGACCTTGGAGTTCTCATATCAAATGACCTAAGTGCCAGAGCTCACTGTAACTGCATTGCCAAAAAGGCATTAAGAGTTGTAAATCTAATCTTATGAAGCTTCTCCTCCAGAAATATCGAATTGCTAACTACAGCATGCAAAACCTTTGCCAGACCAATACTCAAAAACAGCTCATCAGTCTGGAATCTACACTGCATATCAGACATTAATACAATTGAGTGAGTCCAGAAGTATTTCATGAGAAGAGTACTACACTCCTCTGCTCGCAACAGAATACCCTATATCACCAGGCTTGAGATTTTGGGCTTGGACAACCTTGAACTACACCACTTATGGTTAGACTTAAGCGTAGCACACAAAATTATCTGCTACAATGTCCTACCAGTCAATGACTACTTCAGCTTCAACCATAACAAGAGCACACAACAGATACAAACTCAATGTAAACCGCTTCAAACTTGACTTCAGAAAGTACGACTTCAGCAACAGAGTGGTCAATGCCTGGAATGCACTACCTGACTTTGTTGTTACATCCTCTAACCCCCACTCCTTTAACCTCAAACTAATCACTATTGACCTCACCCCATTCCTAAGAGGTCTGTAAAGGGTGTGAGTGCACCATCGTGCCTACCGTCCCTGTCCTATTGTCCCCATTTATTTGTACCTATTTCCTGTATTCTTACTCATATTTATACTTATATCTATTATCTTGTAAGCAATTGACAAATCAAATAAATAAAATAAAACGTTCTCTAATACTGGAAAACTATCCTTGACTTCTATATTTCTTGAAGTTCATAAGATTTATGAAGATTTCATTCTATTCATGTAGAGCTTAATTGTCTATGGATTTTTTTTTCTTGTGACTGAACATATAAACAATGATCCTGGAACAGTATATTTCTAGTCCTGAATTTCTCCCAATTTCCTTAAGTATTCTATAATACAGTCTCTCTGTTAAACCTTTATTTAGTTCTAGAGGCTTTTTTCCCCTAAGAAAGAGAGTATAGGGTTCCTGCTTGAGCAGTGGGTTGGTCTAGAAGTCCTCCAAGGTCCCTTCCAGCTCTATTTTTATTGATTGAACCTGAATAAAGTCTTGTACTTAATAGGTGCTTATTCCCAAATTATTGTTTATCTCTACTTCCTTGTACTACATCAGGGGTGGGCAAACTTTTTGACTCTAGGGCCACAATGGGTTCTTAAACTGGACTGGAGGACCGGAACAAAAGCATGGATGGAGTGTTTGTGTGAACTAATATAAATTCAAAGTTAGATTACTTCATGTAGCCTTCTGGGAGAGCAAGAGAACCTCCGCTCTTTCAGCTCCACGGGCCGGATAGAACAGCCAAACAGGCCGAATCCGGCCCCCGGGCCGTAGTTTGCCCACAGCTGCACTACATACTGTATAGAAGTGAATTGTCCATTAGATCACACATTCTGATGCAATCACCCAGATCTGATTTGGTCTTGGACTTCCCGGATACTTGCATCACTCCTTTCTCCTTGTCACAGTACCCTCTATGATACTCAGAATTTTTTTTTTTAAATTACATTTATATGCCACCCTTCTCCAAAGACTCAGGGTGGCTTACAATTTTGGGATACAACCCAATGTGCTCAGCAATAGCCTTCATTCCATTGTATATGCCTGCTTATTACTAAGCAGCATTTTTACAAGGTCAGCTAATTGCCCCCAACAATCTTGGGTCCTCAATTTACCTACCCCGAGAGGATGGAAGGCTGAGTCAACCTTGAGCCTGGTGGGATTCGAGCCTACAATAATTGTAGGCAGCTGGATCTTAAGAGCAGGCATTTAACAGCCTGAGCTACCAAGGCTCTTGGTAATTGCAGCAGTTGTCACCTTCCATTGATCCCCAAAGCTTGCAATCACTTGTACATACAAATGGATGTAATATAATAAAATAATTTAGTAACCCATAGCATAAAAATTAACTGTCTTTAAGTCAACATTGGTTCCATAGTTTTAAAGTCATGTTCATGTAGTTTACCCTGGCAACAACATGGATTTGATTTGTCCCTGATATCTTCCAGAATGTTTTCTTCTACTTTCCAATCTAATTTGCAGCCTAGAATTTGTCGTGTCTCTCTCTGTCCAAGTAGTAGCAATTCCTTTGAAATACTGTAGGTATACTTTAGTCAAGAGGGGTTTTTAAAATTCATTTTTAGCAGTTGGGACTGCAGAACTAGCAGGGCCATAACATTATGATGCCAGACAGTAGAGGGCTAATTTTTCTATTGCGCGGATTTTAGTAGAATAAGTTTCTTTGTTTTGCTCTTTGCTGCTGCCTTATCTTTATTTTATTTTTTTCTAATATATTCCTGAGCGTTGCAAAGATTGCCTCTCTCCTCAAAAAATGGGCTTGGGATTTGTAAGCCATTTGCAGTTTGTGGCCCATGAACTTCTTATTTCCACTGCAGTGATAAAATGTATCGCAAAAATAAAAATAGTCCATCCTGATTCTTAGCAGAAGAAATATGAGTAATTCTGCCTGCTTAAATTTGATGGGTTGACAGGTCAAATCAGCAGATACTAAATAATGATATGGCTTTGATTAAATAAACTCCTCTCAAAGACATTACCAAACATAATATTTCAGCTTTTTGCCTCCTCAGTCTTTCTTTTTCTTTCCCTTTCATTTCTTGCTCTTTGTTTGCCAGCATCTATTATCCTGATATATTATAATTCCTTGATATAATGTCATTGGGATTATGAAGAGCAGTTGAATGACTGTTGCCAATCTTGGTATATCTTGCATAGTGCTAAATCAATATTTCAAGGACTGTGCTTCAAAGAATATTTCAATGATTTAAATTGGTGGGTATCATCAGAAAGCTTTCGTTCCATTTCAGCATAATGTTTTATGCTTTAATGGTCCAGCACAAATACGGTATAACAGAAAAATACAAAATGAAAAAAGTATTGCTGCATCAGGAAAAACAAACAAATCAGGGTCCATAACACTACACAACACATGAGAACAAAATGCTTCAGGAAACTCATGAAGGCAAAGCTTTTCTTCATTATTTTGCTTCACTGCAGATGTTATTTATTAGAACTCGGCCAATATTTATTCTGCATCT
Source organism: Naja naja (assembly GCA_009733165.1). Lineage (NCBI taxonomy): Eukaryota > Metazoa > Chordata > Lepidosauria > Squamata > Elapidae > Naja > Naja naja. The sequence goes on along the minus strand of CM019151.1, from coordinate 22,306,722 downwards.
ATTTTCAGCTCATTTTGATGGAGAATTTTTTCTCAGTTTTTTTTAAAGAAGAAAAAATGTTCAGGGACAACATTGTAAATTCAGAGAAAGACTGTTGTCTCTTTTCTAGTCACAGAAAGTACCTTGCACTTAACAAAGAAGCATTCTCACCTTCCAAAGAGGAACAATCCCAAAGGTGCTTTTCCAAGAGGAAACTGGGCCTTCTGGTTTTTCTTTGAAGACATTTCACTTCTCATCCGAGAAGCTTCTTCAGCTCTCCTTCCATTCCCTTGAAGAAGCTTCTCAGATGACAAGTGAAATGTCTTCAAAGAAAAATCAGAAAGCCCAGTTTCCTCTTGAAAAAGCACCTTTGGGACAACTATGACCTGGAAGACTGGGAATCCTCCAGGAGATAGGCATAACTGGACAGCTTCCTTGACTTCCCCTATTTGAATTACATCCAGAAGGAAAAATCTCATGAGGAAAATGTTTACCTCAAAAAGCAGAGGTATCCAAAGAGGCTAAATAATTACTCAGAAATGTGTAACTGAAAAAAAAAGAAACAAATCAAACTCACACCAATTTCTCATCCAGAAGAAAAATGCCTAGAACATTCCCAAAAACCAAACAAACAAACAAACAAATGTAGAAATCCTTTTAACAGAAAAAGAAATCTAGAAACTGGCAAGAAATTAGGGAACAGATTTAAGCATAATATAGGATTTATACAGAAAAGCTCCCTTTAAAGCATATCTGAACCAAAGACATCAGTCAGAATATGTGCCAACAATAAGAAGTGACTAGTGGAATAAGTTCTGTCAGTTTTGCTCTCAATGTCTGTTGCTGGATGAGTTTGATGTCTCATGGGGAATAAGACAGAATCCCAAATCCCAAGTCCATCACAGAACCTTATCCAGCAGCATTGGTGCCCACAATTGGATCAGCACCGGACAAATGGATTATAACTTGTAAAAAATATAATAGAACTATTCTGTCTTCTGATCCAGACATAGTGCTTCCGCTAATGCAACCTGTTCATTTTCAACGGATGATCCATTAAAATTCTTAGTTGCTTCCAATGTTTTCGTTTAATACATTAATTTATTGTGTGCCATCAAATCACTATTGACTCTTAGATTTTCTCCGGGATATATATTATACAACTTCATAAATGAACTGGCAACTTTCCCAGGTATTACCCTGCTATCTCTTGTGCAAATGGACTGTTACCTTTGGTGCTGTGAATTCAACTCAATCCTCAGCACTTCATATATAGTCTCAATGGTATCAGGTTGGTGTGAGTTCAGAGTAAATTTTTTACTTTTAACTCTACATGATTGGGCAGGGTTAAATCTCTTGAAAATCAGTAAGTGGGTACCAGACTAACACTTTCAGATGTAGTAACAATGTAAGGCTAAAAATACTAGCTTTTCAGTGCTACTTTCTTTTTTATTTATTTATTTATTTATTATTTGAACTTATATGCCGCCCCATCTCCGAAGACTCGGGGCGGCTTACAACTAAAACAAGAAACAATAAATACATTAAAAAACAATTAAATTAAGTTATAAGTCCAAACATTTATAAAATGATTAAAAGCAACCCTCCCCAAAGGGTCACAGCCCGGGTTGGTCAAATAACCAGGTCTTCAACTCACGGCGAAAGGTGCGGAGGTCAGGGGCCAGGCGGAGCTCCAAAGGCAGTTGATTCCAAAGGTCAGGGGCTGCGACAGAAAAGGCTCGTCGTCGGGGAACCGCCAGCTGGCATTGGCTCGCCGACGGGACCCCGAGGAGTCCTTGCCTATGAGCTCGCACAGGGCGATCGGTATTCGACATTGGAAGAAGACGCTCCCTTAAATATTGAGGACCCATGTCATGAAGGACTTGTATGTTAGCACCAAAACCTTGAATCTCACCCAGAGCGCAACCGGCAACCAATGCAGGCCGCACAGGAGGGGTCACATGGGAGAACCGGGTAACTCCCATCACCACCCGCGCCGCTGCATTCTGCACCAGCTGCAATCTCCGGATGGTATGCAAGGGCAGTCCCAAATAGAGAGCGTTGCAGTAGTTGAGCCTAAAGGTAACAAGGGCATGAGTGACCGTGCGCAGGGTGTCCCGGTCCAGAAAAGGGCGAAGTTGTTGAACAAGGCAGAGCTGGGCAAAGGCCCCCCTGGCAACGGCCCCCACCTGCTCCTCCAACCGGAGCCGTACATCCAGGAGGACCCCAGATTCCACACCCTATCCACAAGGGGCAACATTGCCTCTTATCTGCCTCTGTTCACTGTCTTAGGTAAACAATGATGGCAATATTCCCAGCACCCCAGAAGGGCAATTCAATGGTTATATGAGTCCTGACTGGAAGAGACCAAGCTTTGCCGTTATGTCCTACCAGCCTGGCATCTTACCAAAGCCAGTGCGGAGGGGGTCATTACTGGTTATATAAACTTACTAACAAGGTATGATAAGCCTTCTGATATCACAGACAATGCTGGAATTGAAGCATCAAAGCGCACCATAGGGAATGGCTTAGAAGGACTGAAAAAAAGAGCAACAGTCAGATAATTGAGGCTTCAGCCCCATTCCCAAAAACTATGAGTAAACATCTCAGATAGGCCCCTTCCTGGTTCACATAAAGATAAAGTAAGTGGGAAACACATTCATACTTGTTAGATTTTGTTACTATAGCCATTACAAGAAAAGTAGTCCTGACCTATATGCCATTGATTTCTTAATCTGCTTTATAGAATGGACATATCCCAGAATAGTAAGTTAATGATCAGTTTTCAGTGTCATATCAACCCTATTCCAAAGCCAGTAGAGAAGTTCCTACTTTATAACAATGATTTTGAAATCTGTCTCTGTCTCTCTCTCCCTCTTCCTCTCCCTCCCTCTCTCTCAGAGTAGAACACTTTCTGCACTGATTTCACAATTTTTCTATTGACTCTTGGCTAGGACCTTGGCTGCTGATATTTCCATTCCTCATTCTGTTATCTCTGCCCTAAAATATTTTTCTCATTTTTAGGTTAGTGTAGGACATTTACTGAATTGTTTCAGTTCTTCTTTATGGAATGGACAATTTGGATGCTGTTGTCTTCTCCTGGTTCTTGCTATCTCTGACTTGCAGGAAGAATATATCAAAAATTTATTGCTGTGAAAATCTTGAAGATATCCTTGGCAGGAGTAATATGCTCCAATAGTTACATTAAAGGTATATCATTTTTGTTGCTTTTGTTCCATTCTGACATAAAATTGTAGAGATTTTCATGCTTCTCCATTATATCCTATGACAAATTTGTTTCTGGTGAGGACCTTGAAAAGTTCTGAATTTGGTCTCAAATCAGGACCATCAAATAACATACAAATCTTGAATTTCTAATTTGAATCAAATGGGAACTGGTTTATACATGCCTGCTTGACAAATACAAAAGCCTTGACACTCACAACTTTGTGGATGAATAAAAAATGTCCTTTGATTGTTGGAACTAAAAAGCTCGCTAGTCGATGAATTTAAAAGGAGTGTTTCTTTTTAATTTTTACATATACTTCATTTTGGTATTAGGCCCCTTAATTAAACACAATAAGTGTATAACAGAGGTACATGTACAGAGATTTGAAAACCATGAATCGTCTGAGTGTCTATTAAATGGATCTTTGTATGCCATCTCAATGAGGATCAAACCTATATCATGTTGAGCACTGTGAAGAACACATGAAGATATCAATTTGCTTCAGTTGTTATGTATGTGTCACCTCATTTTTCCAATATATGTTCCAATTTGTTCCAAAATTTTGGGGCAGAAAACTATAATGGAAAAATAACATAAAAGGGGAAGGCCATACTATTTTAATGGAACTGTATTTATTTTTTAGGGCATCACCTTCCATTATTCAACTCAGAACTCTACAATTTCAAGGCAGTCTTTAAGTAGGCACAAGCCTTCCCCAACTCTAGACTATTTTCAGTTTATCCTGTTATCAGGACTGAGTGTTTGGGGTAAATTATATGTATTGTTATTGATTTATTGACAATTTTATCAGTATGTACTGTACATCTGTATGGTAAGAAGTAGTTTGTTGAGTTTACTAATCAATCTTCATCCTTTCTGCTTTTAAATCAAATATAGAGTATTTGTTCATTTATGGATCCATTTCTACAGAAAAGAAAACAAAATAGAATTTGCTAGCCATTTGAACTTTCTCCCTTCTTTCTACAACATACACATGCACCGCATCTATTTTTCTACTGTAAAGCCAACACAAACTTTTTGGAAGTTAACCAGGTGATCATATAAACGGAGAACATGGTGCTGGGAATCCCAAGGGTGCTTTTTCAAGAGGCAACTGGATGTCCTGGTTTTTCTTTGAAGATGTTTTCTTTGAAGACCTTTTTCTTCTTATCTAAGTCCAGTCAGAGCTGAAAAAGCTACTTGGATGAGAAGCGAAACATATTCAAAGAAAAAACAGAAAATCCAGTTGCCTCTTGAAAAAGCAATTTTAGGACAACCATGACCTGGATGACAGAGAATTTTCACAGACATGGTGCTGGGAAGTTCAATTACAGGATGAATTTGAAAAAGGGAGAGGTGTCTTCCAGCACAATAGAGAAACTTATAATTTCTTCTTTCATCTCTTTATATTCTGTGTATCTGCTTCCATAAGTCTTTCCAACATCAGTTGAGTCATACTTATGAGTCTATTGATGCTATTGATAATCTAGCAATCAATTTATATTTTTAAAGAATGTTAGGAATGTAACATAACCAGGAATCCATATCAACATAATACCATCCATATTTAGTTGACTTTCAATAAAAGAATGTGATATATCATCCAAGACTTGATAAGAAATGTTGCCAGGATAATCCATATTTCAGATTTTAAAAAAGAAACCTTTTTTTCTCCATTTGAAAAATTTGTCCAGAATTATCATAAGTAATGTATATAAGAACAGCTGAGTGCCTTCAGAAAAGTAGTTAATCCCACTAGCTGTCCTTCATAGTAAATTCTGAGTTAAAATTTGGGAGGAAAAAAACCTACTAAATTTGTTTGGCATCCATGGGATGAACTGAAATATATGTTAAGTCAACAGATGAATAATTACTTTTTAAAAAGAGTAGAAGATCATGATTCAAATGGATTGGCCATTCCATGGTGGCACAGTGGTTAGAATGCAGTATTGCAGGCTACTTTTGCTGATCATCAGCTGCCAGCAGTTTGGCAGTCTCACCGGATGAAGGTTGACTCAGCCTTCCATCCTTCCAAAGTCGGTAAATGAGGACCCAGATTGTTGGGGGCAATATGCTGTCTCTGTAAACTGCTTAGAGAGGATATAAATCACTATAAAGCAGTATTTAAGCCTAAGCGCTATTGCTATTGTGGTATTTCTTGTCATGGAGATGTTATATACTCTCTTTTGGAAATAATAACTATATTATTGATCAGTATCACTGGAAATAAAACAATCAGCAGATATACTACCCTTATCATACTGAACACTGGGAGAATTCATCCAAACACAAGTATTATGTTCTAGCTCATAGTAATAGAATAAACTTACGGATTCACAAAATTTTCTAGTTCTGATAAATGAATTCTACCATCAAAAGCAAAGACCACATGATACCAGCTCTGTGCTCAATAGGAAGCATCAAAGGAAGAAAGCAATGGCTGTTATGTGCTTCTGATCAGCTATCAGGTAATTAATCTAGATCAGACTCTGAGCTGATGCATAGGGACACTTCTTATCTTCTTGTCATAACATATTGATAGATAGCACAGAGTTACCTCATGGTGAGATAGGCCTTCCCCAATTCAAATGTAATGAATAAAGAAATAAAATAAAATAATATTCTAGTTCAGCACAGAAATGTCAGACATATCTTTGAAGCACTGTAGCAACTTGGAAGCACAGCATCAATTCTGAATGAAGTGGACTAATTTTAGGAATGTTTGCATATTAGGCATCCAAATAGCTAATCAACCACCTATTTTGTCTAAAAGGAAAGTTGCTTTTTCCTTAATGGACTTTATTTAATCTCCACTGCAAGCAAGCAAACAAACCCATTTGGAAACTCAGTTGGTTAAAAGCCTACCATGTCAAAACAATTGTTTATTAAGGGAGTCTTCATGGCTGCTATTTGTTGTAATTTGTTATATTTTTGTTGTTGTTTTAAAGAAATGGCTGTAAATGTTATTGGGCACACTAATACTTAATGATACATTTCAATTCCATTTTGCTTAAATTGTAAAAACAGTGAGAACTGCTGCTTCATGGCCAAGTTGTTCTGGAAGCACTCAATCAGCATTTTGTAAGGCATTTTCCTCAATTAACTAAATTGCTGTCTGACACGGCTTTTAAAAAAAACCTCCTGGGGAAATATCCAGTTTAGGAAAGCCTTAACAAGAAGTGAGCAGTCCAGTCAAATTAATAGACATATTGTACAAAAATGTTCCAAAATCAAACTGTTCTATCAGGTAGGATGACTCACAATCACTGTTATCCACAAAGGAAAACTTCCCACCTTGGTATCTGTGTGACTTCTATGTCTCCAAATCAGTTCACCTTTTATGGTGTGAGTAGAAAATGCTTCAGTAAATCAAATTTGTCATGAGCTCAAATAAGTTTTAAAAATATCAGCTGGAATCCTGAACTAAGAACACATTGGTTTATGTGCTTGTGAGTCATAATTACATTTTGTGAGGAAAATGCGGTTTTTGTAGCAAACCCATGTTTTGGTAAGAAAAATATTTCCATTTGTCTCTAATTTATGTTTAAGTCTTTTGAGGGCCCTTTAACAGGAATCCAATAAAAGTTCAAAGTTTTCTTGGCTTCCTTAATGCAGGCCTCTATTTCTAGTTTTGTTCTTAAATTTTGGAAGACTGTGTTGTTGATGTTATTGTTTTTACATGATGGACTGAGGATGGGTTTTTAATGAATAGTGCTATTTTAATTTGGATTATTGGATTTCATGTTTAATCTCTTTTTAAATTGTATAGTATTTATTGTTTTTATGATTGTATGCCGCCCCGAGTCCCTCGGGAGATGGGGCAGCATAGAAATCCAATAAATAAATAAATAAATAAATAAATAAACAAACAAACAAACAAACAAACAAACAGACAAATAAATAAATGTTAAGCCTATTTTAGAGAATTGCCTATTGTTACTTTGTTTCTGTAAAATGCAGGAAATCAGGAGTCACCGTGGTTCAAATGAATACATGAATATTGCACATGAACATTACAAGAATCTGAACTATTAATGGTCAAAGTAAATTTGGTGGTAGATAAGTCAATGGAATTCAAGGTGAGTTACATTTAGATCTCTGGTCGATGCAAAGGGACTAGAGACTGATGACAGATTTGACCCCTCCCTCAGGTTCAGTCTGGTTATCTCCTTCAGTTTCCTAGCACAAACTGGATAGAAATCACATCTCCAAATTTTGATAAGGTTGCTGAAAGATAAAGGGCTACAAAAAAGATGTACTGGGGTGGAATCTCCAGCAAGACTGGAGGGAGGTGTTAAAAGACAGTCAAGCTTAGAGCCCTTGCATTGGTGAAAGAAGCATGGACCTGACTTCCTCCAGAAACTCTGAAGCTTTAGATGACTGTTTCCAAGGGAAAGCAGTCAAGTCTGGTGAGATTCTTGTAACATGAGTGACTAACAATAAAGCTTTTGTTTGAGACTTTTAACGAGTGGTTCCAGTTGCTTTCACCTGACATACACAGATTGTACACCATGATGGGGTCTCAACTCCTCACCCTTTATATCCATTATTCTTGCCTTGGCAATGTCCTCCTTTTCTTAAATCAAGGACATCACAGTCTAATGCTGCAAGGCATTTGTGTCTATCACCCAAGCATTTTAATGTTTCAACATTGTCTAATTTTTTTCAGTGTAACATAAGTAAAATGTGTTTTAAAATGCCACAAGGACCATGCTACATATTGCATTCAAATGTAAATTAATTCAATGTAGTTTTTAGTGTTTTTGTTCTATATATTTCTTTATCTTGGTCCTGCTTTTGGAAGTCTGGTCAGTGAATTTGTCACTCAAGGACCAAATGCAGCATTGGCTTTAAAGAAAAAATGTTCATACCAGTATATTAAATGCAAAACATGTTCTGTTTGGGTTAAAAAACTTTCCTCTGACCTGTGTCTATAGAATCTGATTATTTAAAAGGAAAGGAATGGTACTTCATGATGAGTTATTCACAAGCCCTACATTTATTTATTTATTTATTTAATGTGCAGATCAAACCTTAAATAGGGCAATCTTTGTGGCTTTATCAATGGCCAGAAAAAAAGATACTCTTGGTGAATTCTACTAGTAGTAATCAAGAGATCAACACCCCACAAAATGGGTGAAAGACTGCATCTCTCCACATTCGCATAGCATGTTGTTATCTTCCAGCAACCCCGATTTGATAATATTGGTCTTACATTCAGGCACTTCCTAACATAGGATGGGTCAGATCCTTCAGCCATGTTCTCTTTTGGGATTATTCCTTGTCCATAAATTCTCTCCTCCATCTTCTAATTTGGTTCTGCATGTCTTCAAGAATATTTGCTCTTATATTAGCCCTATATTAGTCACCTGTTAACCCAAACTGCCACTTGAATGGAACCTTATCTTATTTGAAAACAATCACAATTTCTGTGTATTTTCAGTTGATATTGTCAAAAAGCTTAGTCATTTACTATATTACAGCCATCATCTCCCTGCATGGAGTAGTATCGTTTATGTTTCAAGTTTCTTTTTTAATGCAGTAAATTTTTCTATTCCCAATGAGAATATATAATTTTTATATTATAGCTTTCTCTTGAAACAATAGAGTTGCCCATTCTTTGCTCTTGGGCCTTTTTACCATGATTAATAACTCACAATATCTAAAACCATTAATCATGGCTAATGCAATTCAATAGGCAGCCCCATAGCTTACACCAATAATTATCTGCCAATACTAAGAGAGGAAAACTTTCAATATCCATTGCAGGAACAATCTGTATTATCTGTATTAAAGTATGAAGGTGATGGATCAGTTAGATTGTAAAATGATACCAGATCTCAGAATGGATTACTTAATTTATTGCCCCAGAAGAGAATGGGAGTACATTTACAGAAAGAGAGAAAATATATCACTTCAACTAATCCCATGCATATTTTTTGAGAAATAAATTCTACTGAATTCATTATGATACAGATTCATGTACCAGCAACTTCATTCATAACAAGTGGGTTTCACTTAGATTTGAAGTGCGTTGAGCTATAAGTTGCAATCTTTGTCAGCCCATCTTCTTGGGGAGATACCTCTTTGAACCTATTGAGATACACCAGACCAACCCATATTATTTTAAGACAAGGGCATTAATATTAACCACAGACTTCATCAATCAAAAGTTGTCTGAGATGAATATGCCTCCCTCCATGTTTCTTACTTCTACAAAGCAAAGATGACTAACACCAAAGGATGCCTCTATACACACATAAAATGTAACTTTACTGAAATTTTTTCTGTTTACTAGTGCATAATAAAGAAAGTAACAAAGTACAAATGCATTTCCTGGAGTAAGTACATATAGGAAACTCTCCAAATACTCAAATAATTATGGGGAATATATTTTAACAATCTTGAGTGAAATGGATCTGTTCGATAATTTTAAGCACTGGATTTCTATGTATCATGCTCAGGGCAAATGCTTCCATTCTAGATCTTTGTGACGTGATCCGGACTTGACAAAAGCTTCATGCTATGGCAACTTGATTATCTCCAACGAGGCACAGTAGCAACACAATTTCCTTAAATAAGTAGTCTGCATTGCTTCAAAACTGTTAGGAAATTATTCCCAATTCAGTTTGCCCCCAGTAGATGTCTGATCAATTCCATTAACCCCACCTTCCCCAATTCAAATCTAATCTATATTGATATCAAGATGAACATAAAGATATTGATTTTCATATCAATTTTGCTTCTTATTAAACATTAGCAACTGTCAACATGTAAAAAATAGACCAAAGAGGGGGAATTTAGATTAGTTTTTGATATCAGTATCAATTTATCCAAATGCTTAGAACTATCCAGCGACAGTATAAACAATTTTGTCAGTAATTAGCATTTACAATCCCAAAGGGAGTGGCCTTTGGTTATTCCAGCTTTAATCATTTTATGTACATCATGGAAACAGAATAGGACACCAGGTGATCATTCTTCTGTTCTTTACTATGAAAGAAACAGTTTGATGAGTAGAATAATTTATCCTGCAAAAACTCTTTGATGTTTCTTACATCTGTGGCTTGAAAAAAAACTGGAAGAGATTGTCCAATTTTTGAGACCACTAAAGAATATTAAAAGAGGAATATTGCTTTGCTGTGTTTCTTCTCCTTTGTTGCAAAAACCAGAAAAGGACTTCTTTGCAGGAACTGATGAGCAGCCGCATAAGTTGTCTTTCTTTGTTCTAAGGAGAAGAAGGTTTTGCCAAAAAATAATTGAAAGAGGATGTGATTGAATCCTCAAATCCTCCTCACTCCATTGTCCCAGTGGAAATCACTTGGGCATACCTCTTGTGTGTGTGTAATGCTTAGCTATGGTTATATATCTGTGCAGGTCTCAAGGCTGTGGACTTTCCCTTCTAGCATTCTGTCTGTGCTTTCAGATCCAGTGATACAGCTTAGCTTTGGACTTCAGGTAATCCTTGAATTATGGCCACAGTTGATCCCAAAATTTCTGTGGCTAAGCAAGATTGTTGTGGTGTGAGAGTTGCCCCATTTTATAAGCTTTATTGCCACAGTTGTTCATGGCACTCATGGCAGTTGCTAGCAACACCATTGTTAAGTGAATCTGGTTTCCCCATTGACCTTGTCAGAAGGTTCCAAATGGTGATCACATGACCCTGGGATACTGAAACTGTCATGAATATGAGTCAGTTGCCAAATTCCTGAATTTTGATCTTGAGACCATGGAGGTGCTGCAATGGTTGTAAACAGGGGTGGGCTGCTGGGGGTTCGCAGGGGTTCAGGAGAGCCCCTAGCTAAGATTCTGTGCAGTTCAGAGAACCTCCAAATCCAACTCTTGGCTGGCCCTGCCCACCCTGCCCCTCCCAGGAGTCCCCATGCAGCCTATTTTGGATGCACATAAGTGCAGGATGCACGGGGAGGCTTGGGAAGGTGAAAAATGGGCTTCCTGGAAGTTTGGGAAATGGGCCTTGTTCTGGATTCCAGAGAATCTTTGGAGCCTGGATAGGCTATTTTCACCCTCCTGGAGGCCGGAGGAAAGCCTCCAGAACCCGAGGAGGGCAAAAACACCCCCCTCCCCACCATGGTGCAGGAGGCTGACTAGGCCATGGCCACCATGCCACAGCCACCCAGCACCCTTTGCTAACATTTTTGAATCCCACCTCGGTTGTAAATATGAAAACATCATAAACCCCTTTTTTCAGTGTCCCAATTTTGAACAGTCACTAAATGATCTATTGTAAGTTGAGAACTACCTGTACTTGGTGCCTTTATAATTTCCATCATTAGGAAGTCAGCACAAATACTGGTAATACTGGCTGAGGATTTTGGGAATTGTGGCTCAACACGCAGGCAACACAGCTGCCAAAAAGGTCAACACATTAGAGGGATAGAATCAAGATCACATGAAGTGTTGATACCATTTTATAACATCTTGGTTAGACCATGGTTAGACCATTCCTTGGTTGGAATGCTGCATCTGGTTTTGGCTGCCATGATGTAAAAAAGATGTTGAGATTCTAGAAAGAGTGGAGAGAAGAGCAACCAAGATGATTAGGGAACTGGTGGCTAAAACATATTTAAAAGGTTGCTGAAACTGGGTATGTCTAGACTGATGAAAAGAAGGACTAGAGGTGACATGATAGCAGTGTTCCAATATCTCAGCAGTTTCTACAAAGAGTGAGTCAAGCTATTTTCCAAAGTACCTGAAGGCAGGACAAGAAGCATTGGATGGGAACTAATCAAGGAGAGAAGCGACCTAGAACTGAGAAGAAATTTCCTGACAGTTAAAACAATTAATCAGTGGACCAACTTGCCTCCAGAAGTTGTGAATGCTCCAACACTGGAAGTTTTTAAGAAGAGATTGGTCTGAGATAGTACAGAGTTTCCTCCCTGAGCAGGGGGTTGGACTAGAAGACTTCCAAGATTCCTTCCAAACCTGTTATTTTATTCCATGGGTCTTCGAACTTGACAGCTTTAAGATTTATGGACTTCAACTCCCATTATTCCTCCTCCAGTCATGTTAGCTCAGGAATTCTGAGAGTTGAAGTCCACAAGTCTTAAACTTACCAAGTTTGAAGACCCTTGTTTTATTCTATCCTGGACTACACTACTTTAGTGCTGCTTATTTCCATTTGTATGAAGAGGCCTTTTAAGAACATATTATTTTCCCCAGCAGTTGTTCTAAGATAGTAGGCTACTTTTCATTAAAATGCATTTTCATTAGAAGTTATCTTCTAATCATTGTGAGTGCTATTTTTATTTTGCTCATGTTTTAAAGAAACATTCCTCATGCAATCAATTCAATTGGAGATGAAATGTTTTCTATTCAAATACTAATCAGGTTTTTTTAAATGGCTGTCTTTGGAGTTTACTTAGACAGACTCATGCCTTTTTCTTTTTTAAAGAAAATAAAAAGCCAGCATTTTTCCATTCTTCTCACAAACCATGATAATTGTTATGAGATCCACATAGGCAGTGTTACATAGCAACAAGAAAACAAAATGCATAATTCAGACTTCTCTTTTTTTAAAATTTTTATTTTTTAAAACAAACAAGTACAGACAAAACATAAAAAAACATAAAACCATCTTCCATTTTATATACATACAGTGTGTCAGTTGGTTACAAATCTTTTGTGCTTTCCTTTCGTAGTCATCACTCACAATTTATATAAATTCTCATATTGTCAATCTAAGATATGCTTATATATTTATCAGTTATTAATCATTTATGACTAAACTATTTGTTCCATCATTTATACGAGATATTCTCAATTTTGTTATAAAGTTTATATTACACTTTCATCCAATGGTTAAATGTATTTATATTATATTTTATATCAATCTATTAAGCTTCTATTATAAGATTTCTTAATGTATTACATTACCATGTCTTTTTATCCAACCATTGATAAAACAAATCCCATATCATGTAAAATTGTTTATCTTCTTGTTCTCTAATTTCAAATGTCAATTTACTCATTTCAGCACATTCCATGATTTTCTTAATAACTTCCTCCTGCATAGGTATTTTTTCATTTTCCAATTCTTAGCAAATACAATCCTAGCTGCTGTCAACACATTTACAATCAAATATTTCAATTCTTTATTGTAAATTTCCAGTATAATTCCCAATAAAAATATTTCTGGTTTAAAGTCTATATGTTGTTTTATCAATTTTTCCAACCATGTGTGGATTTTAGTCCAATATCTTTTTGCATCCGAACACGTCCACCATATATGGTAGTAATACGAGCCAGGTATCTGATGACATTTCCAACATTTATCCGATTTATTCTTAAACATTCTCGCAATTCTCGTCAGGGGTAAGTGCCACCTGTAAGAGAAATGGCAAAAATTATGGTCTCAAAATTATAAAATGACAATGTCAACTGCTTATAAAGAAAATTTGAATTCAGACTTCTCAAATATAATCTAGAGAGGCATTTTTTTTTAAAGTAGAGAAAATAACAAATATTAGGTGGATTCAAGAATGGTTCAGCAAGTGGTATTCCATTAGAAGTGAATGCAGAGTTTAAAACTAACTCTGGCTTTTTATGTGAAATATATGCTTTTTAAAAATGTTGAATTTCTAAAACCATGTAACTAGATTTTATGGTAGCCCATATCTCCAATGATAGAGGCAGATGTCCTGATTCGACTTCCAAATTATAACATACATACTTGCATTGATAGAAAGCATGTGTATCTTTGGACCAATATGCTCAGCAATTTACCAGAAAGTACATATTAAAATATATTGTGTCATTACGTAATTACATGATTATGAGGAAAAATCAAAAGAAAAGGTGGCAGGACCACGCTGAAACCATGACATGATTTTGAAATGAGTACTACCAAGAATAGTTTACATACTGTTCATCCTGAACAATCACATTTCTCTTTAATGAGGATCATATAAAGAAATTAATCTCATTTGAAGTGCTGGAACATGTTCAAGTGACAATATGAGTTGGAGAGTGGGGAGAAGCTGGGGAAAAGAACAGCAAGCTTGATATCTCAGACCTCTGTTGGAGCTCATAAGCTTCCAGCCAGAGGCAATCTTACCATAGTCACCTATGTCTGGAGACATGAAACTCACATGTTCTGATTTTGAAGTTTCATTGTTCCAGCTCTTTGGATTCTACTGCTTTGTTTTATTTATTTTGCACTGAAGCTTTGTATTTCTAGAACTGACTCCTCTTTAGTCCAATTCCCCTTTTGCCATCACTGTGTTTACTATCAGGTCCAACCATGACATCATTTTAATTTTCCCAATTTTGGAAACTGCTATGGAACCCAGTGTCTGTTTGAGTGTTGGGTGACAGCTTTTCTTTGATGACAGTCCATCAGATGCAAGGGAAGCATTTATCTATATATTAGACAATCCATGCCATACTGGGTCATCCTTTCAGAGATATTTCATTACCTAAACAGAACTACAGATTTACCGTGGGTGAATTGCAATTGTGTAACTCAGCCTCTTGCCTTCAATCTTAGCAGGTATATCCACCACCCAATGTTGGAATAGACACCCTCATCTTAGATTATTAAACCCATCTTCGTGATTTATTATTTGACATGTATATTAACCCATTGCCATTAGTTTTTTGTGGTTTGGCATTTGGAGCTGTGGATGCCAGCCATTTTATCCAAGAGGAAAAAAAATATGTACTGGAAGCTGTCATAGGAGCAATGGGACTCTGAAATTGTTTGCAAACCACCTCCTCATTCTTTCATTATAATGTGCCATGATAATGGTCAGTCAGTGTTGTTTGGTATAATGACAGCAACTTCATTGTGCATTTAAATTTTCTCTCATGTTCAAATGCTAGTCTTTGGTCAAGATCAATGTCAGTGGAAGCTTCTGGAATGTCTTGAGTTGTTCTTTTGCAAGCTGAAGAGACATAAAATAAGGGTTACGTTGTCATAGAAGATTTTCTAATAACTCAACAATCTCAATGTTGAATTCCATCATTGTGGAATGTACCCATTATCAGTACTACACTGTTGTGAGGATCCATGAAGTACATTTGAATCAGTGGGCTCGCTGGTTGGAATTTGGCATTAAATGGTTGATTTATCCTTGAATAATCACAGAAGTATTCCATCTATTTCTCGAAAGGGCTTCTTTGCACCAGAGGATATAATTTGGAAGAGGTAGTTATAATGTCTGATGTTCTTCCTGAACTCATTTACAATAGATTCATCATTGCTATATAAATTGAGGGATTTGTTAGGTAAAGGTTGTAAAATTGCCTATTGTGAACTTTCCTTCATGCAGCAGAAATTTTTGCTTTCTCCAGGAAAGTATAACAATGAGGGTAGACTTTCACCATGGCACCAACATCAGCAGAAATGTTTATGTGACAGAGAAGAGGCACATACTGTAAGCAATAAAAATATCCAGGCCTTTCTTAATGAACCTCAAAGCTGTTGGTTCTTTAAGAGCCACACAATGAGTCAATTCTGTGGTGCTGGGTGGGTGGGGGAGCAAGGGATTATCAGACTGGATTAGAAACTGCAATGGAATATTGAAAATTAAGGTCAGATGACCATGGCAGTAGCCAAATCACAGCAGAGCCTGAAAAAGCTGCAACTTCCTCAAATGTCATTCCTTTGAGAGTCATTGGTTCCAGATTTTGGACTCATTTTGTAGGTTAGTCCATTGAGATACCTTGGTACAAAAATTACTGCCTTATGATGCATTGTTTGGCCCAATTAAAGGTCATACAACAAGCATTTAAATAATATGTAGAATAAGCTAAGTTTTGAGAAGATGGTTCCATTTGAAGTAGGTTTCACTAAATCTCTCATACAGATCAAGTTAGCTAATCAGTTCAAAACATCTAATGAAATCAGGTAATCTTTCAACTGCTTTGGAAAAATGAACTTCTGTTTTTCCAAAATTTCAAACATCGTTACAGCTTACCTTCGTAGAGAAACAAAGCTAAGGTATTAACCTCAGCTTTGTTTGTCTATGAAGGTAAGCTGTAACAATGTTTGAAATTTCACAAAAACAGTAAAGGTGATTGGTTCTTTGATTTGAATAGTCAGCCAATGAGTTTCATTGCCTTCCTAAACTCTGTCTATTAGAACATTTTATAGAGTAAGGTGATGTTATGTATGTCTCACTAAGCCTAAGGAAATCGAAAGTAAGATTAAACTTTATTCTGTTGTTTTGTTCTCTATTGTTTGATGTCTATTAAAAGATCCCTTAACTTTGACCAAACCTTCAATGTTTATTCTTATCCAATCAATATATTTTTAATCCAGTGTTTTATTCTTACTCTTTATCTGTCATGTAGCCAGCCACCTTTTATTGTATGAGTGGGTTTGAGATAGTACACTCGAGGGAGTCAAATTAGAAATTTAAGAGGGCATGATTCAATTTGAGCCCCTGATTCAAGATTTGAAGCCATTTCAATTAGACTGAATCAGGTTTGAAGAAGAATTCAATAGAAACTCAGTAGGTTTGTTTATTTAGCATAGGGCAAGGGTGTTAAACTTGCATCAACATGACAGCATCATATGACATATTGGAACTTTTTTCTCCTTTGCTAAAACAGGCAGGGGCATGGCCAGCACGTGGCACATCTGGCCTGCAGGCTGTGGGTTTGACAGCCCTGGCATAGGGCATAGAGCACATGGACAACAGTAATAACATTATATGGAAGGAGCACATGATACTTTCAGTAGAAACTATAGGAGACAAATGATCCCTCAAGTATTCATGCTCCAACCTTGGCAATTTTAAGACTTGTGGACTTCAACTCCCAGAATTCCTTTGCTGGCTGAGGAACTCTAGGAATTGAAGTCCACAAGTCTTAAAGTTGCCAAGGTTGGAGACCCCTACTCTATACCACCCAGACTTTATTGGAATGATATGAGGGGCCTATGGAGGGGAAGCTCATCCAATAGATTACAATGAAGCAGCAGTTTCCCAAGAAAGATGAGTACATTTCAGAAAGAAGGGTAAGACAAGGGTAAGACAAGCATAGCCCAGAGTGGCTAGGAGAGCAATGATAGCCACTCCTAGAATCTCCCAGGGTTTGTCCATTGGGATGAGGGTTTAATCTGGCAAGATTCTGTCTATTGTGCATAAGCAAAGAAACAACTGAACTTAGGCTAAATTTTTTGATGCTGTTCTTGAACTTAGCATGACAACTAGCAAGCAATGCAATCCACATAGAATAGATAATATATGAGATACCAAAAAAGTGCCTATTACTGCTCATACCACTGCATTTTGAACCAGCTGTAGGCTCTGGTTTGTCTTCAAGGACAGGTTCATGTAGTGGGCTTTTGCAATAATCCAATCAGAAAGTGACCAGGACATGACTAATTGCATAAAGGTAGTTTTGTCTCTTAATTAGCAACTCCTGATAGCCTGAAAAGTTTGGAAGCCACTGCTTTAGAGGATATTAACCTTGCCACACTTCAATCACATAGCTGCCTAAAAACTAAGCTAAATTTATCATAATTGTTTTTCTCATACTTCTTTTTACAGTAAAGATAGCAGAAATCAGGAAAAGAAAAAAATAACAGTTCCCAATTGTCTTGCCAAGAACCTTTAAAGAAATTGGTTAAACCAATAGAGGTTACAAATATTAAAAAAGTATTTTTTGTTTTAAAAAAAAGACTACCTTATATCTTTTCTTGGATATGAAGTTCAGTTTGTTCCTGAGGTTTGACCATTGATTTCCCCTTAGGAGGAGGAGATGTTTTGCTGCCTCTGTGATACCAGGACGGTTAGCAAAGCTGACTGGTTAAGTTAGATTTTTTTTATTAGAACCCTGTTTAGATTTTTCTAGTTAGAACCCCCTCCTGATTGGCTTTGTTATAGTGCTAGTCTCAGTGGGACACATTGGCAAATCTCATGTCTTCAAGAAGAGTAATCATTGACTTGCACTTGTGGGTGGTATCATTGATCAGTAAGACTTCTGGAAAGCTAGAAAGCTGAGAGTACTGACAGCTGAGAATTCCCAGTTGTGTGGCAGAACTTAGACAGGAATTTAACATTCCATTAGCACCAGAGAAAGCAAAGTTAAGGCTTTTGGCTGCATTAAGGAAGCTGAGAGCTGAGAAAATGAATGAAGCCCAAAGTACTGTTAGCCTCGCCATCCTGAAAGCGCTCTGATAGGCAGAGAATTTAATGAAGCATCCAAACTATTTGACTGGCTACTCATGTCAGTGTCAAAGAGCCCATCACAGCTCTCAGCTTCCATCTGTTGTTCAGCATTTTCCATCTATGGAATTGAAGCTGCAGTATTGCATCCTATCTGTAACACCCTCAAAACAGAAAAAAAAAGCCATCAAATCTGCAAAGCACTTTGAAAGGCAAAGCGCTTCAATGGAGTGCTTTGATTGATGCTTTGTCAAACTGAATATGCCTTTCAAGCTTTGCACAGCCTTTCAAGATAATATGCTTGCAGTTAGACTACTGTGTACAATGGACTATTTATTTATAACACAGACTATTAAAGGAACAATAGTGACTACTGATAACTCTTCACAGATTTTTTCCTTTAGTTGCACAAGCATTACATAATAACTCTGACCACCCAGAAAAGAAAAAAAATAGAGTATTGTACGATTCAAAATTTAGTAAAATACTTTTTCAATCGATGGACCACAAGCAATGCTGTTGAATCGTCTTTTCATCATCTGTGCTGTCTTTCTCTTAAAAGAGATCATAAAGGTATATTTCAAAAAGGTGAAATCTTTGTATATATCTGTCTGAAACTTTAATAGAATGTCTGTCTGTCTGTCTGTCTATCATCAATCTACAATATTTATTTCAGTATCTTTCTGTTTGTCTAGCTACAGCATCTACTTATCTATCTTTATATCTATCTATACCATCTATCTCTATCATCTATCTATCTATCATCTATCTATTGTCTCTATCTGCTTTTGATACTACCACTCTGAGACGTTTTATGAATCTCAACTTTCTTTGAATCAAATCAAATTGCCTCTAAAATTTACACCTGAAATTTCAAGGAGATATTGACTGATTTCTACAACCTTAGTAAATACAGGATAGACCTACAATACAGGGATATTTTTTTTTAATTACATTTATATGCCGCCCTTCTCCGAAGACTCAGGGTGGCTTACAATTTCTGGGATACAACCCAATGTGCTCAGCAATAGCCTTCATTCCATTGTATATGCCTGCTTATTACTAAGCAGCATTTTTACAAGGTCAGCTAATTGCCCCCAACAATCTTGGGTCCTCAATTTACCTACCCTGAGAGGATGGAAGGCTGAGTCAACCTTGAGCCTGGTGGGATTCGAGCCTACAATAATTGTAGGCAGCTGGATCTTAAGAGCAGGCATTTAACAGCCTGAGCTACCAGTTGTTACAGATCGAGCAGAACTTATGAAAGTTCTGCTCGATCTGTAAAGCTATACCAGTTATGTGTTTACCTGATTGAGCCATCATAAAGGAAAAGTAACAACTGGAAAAATAGCTAATTTCATGTAGCGGTTAAGGCCCCAGACTAAAAACTGGGAGACCATGTATTTTAGTTTTAGCACAAAGCCACCTGGATGACCTTGGACTAGTCACTCACTCTCAGCACTAGGAAATAGGTAAGGGCAAATCACTTATGAAAAACTTTGCCAAGAAAACTGCAGGTTCTATTCCAGACAGTTGTTGGAAGTCAACCCTGATTTGAGGGCACACACACGCACACAACCAATTGGAAAAGCAGGATGTGGGGAACCAATATAAAATTATCCTTTATCCAGTCTAATTCATTTCAGTATAATATTTTCAAAAGACCCATCAATATCCTTTTCTTTATCTTGTTCTATTTCAGAACATGATCAACTTCCTTAATGTGTCCCTGTATTGTCACAATTCATTTCTACACACGTCAACATGTCTGATGGGGACCGTGTCCTTTGATAGTCTGTGCATCAAATTCATGAACCTACCAACATTTATTATCACTCCTTCCTACCAATGCAATCCTCCCAATCCATTTTGTTAGGATATGGTTCATTTATTTTCCAGCCTTCACAATAGCACTTAACTATAGCTTATAGCAATAGCACTTAACTATAGCAAATCCCAAGTGGAAAAAAAGAGAGCAGTTTAGTCTTGTTGATATTCTTAATCTTGAAATACAGTCTTGGAAAGGGTGATTTAAAAAATTATAGTTTTTTTCCCTATTCTGGAAGCTTCAGAAGTTGTCATTACCTAGCTCCTCTTGCTACATTCCAAAATCAAGTTGTTTTAAGTATCTGATAGCCAAGAAAGCTGTCTCACCTTGCCTTATGACAAGGCTGATTTAGCAATAGCACTTAGATTTATATATCACCCCACAGTGCTTTTCAGCACTCTCTGGTAGGTTTACAATGTCAGCATATTACTCCCAACAATATGGATCCTCATTTTGCTGACCTTGGAAGGATGGAAGGCTGAGTCAACCTTGAGCTGGTCAGGATCGAACTCCAGACTGTGGGACAGAGTTAGCCTGCAATGCTGCATTCTAACCACTGCACCATGAGGACTCCACCAGGGAATCAAGAAGCTGGTGATGGACAATGGACAGAAACAATGGAAAGACCTCTGGTGTAGAAAGAAGGAAAAACTATTCTATTTTCTCAACCATTAAAAAATATTGTTTATCAAAAAAGTTTGCCAAAAAGGAAATCTGAGACAAAACTAAGAAAAAAAGATGTAATATATTTTATCAGCCATAATTAAGCAAAGATGTAATAATTTGGAAAAAATACATTTTTAATATTAGCAACTTGTTTTCATTCTGGTTTCTCTATAATTCAATAGAAACTATCACAAACAATGAATAATGAAACTAGTCAAGCCAATACAAACAAACAAAAATCATACACAGGGTATGTCCAATAACCCAACATATTCAAAAGATATTTAGAGGGTGCACAGATATTTTTTTCCTCTGGATGCCAATTCGCCTATTAACTATGTGCCCTAACAAGTGATTTGGTACCCATTAACTCAGCAGTCCCCAACCTTTCTGGCTTTGTGAACCAGTAGGTGGGGGATGGTTCCACCTAAGCTGCAGGCAAGTGTGTGTATGCATGCAGCTCCATTTGGGCAAGCAGTGGCACATGTGCCTGCCGCTCTCAGAAATGATCTTCCAATGTACACACTTCCCTGCTGTTCCCATAAGTGGAGCTATGTGTGCTTGCCTGACACTTCTGTGGCCCGGTTCTGAAGGGGTTGTAGCCCGGTATTAAGCCACAGCCTAGGGGTTGGGGAATCCTGCATTAACGCATATCAGTAGATCTTCTCTCCTATTAACATTGTTCAAAGAGTTACAACAACTAATTCCCACAACACTGTCAAACTATTTACTAAGACTATATTACTATTATTCTTCTCACCCTTCCTATTATCTATCCTTTTCTAATGACTATAACCTTGTTGCTTGTATCTTTATGATTTATATTGTTTTATTTAGTTTCCTAGTATGATTTTGATTGCTTATTTAGTATCCTATGACTATCACTAAGTGTTGTATCTTATGATTCATGATGAATGTATCTATGATGACTATGATCATGATTTATCACTTATACCTTTTATGTACACTGAGAGCTTATGCACCAAAGACAAATTCCTTGTGTGTCCAATCACTTGGCCAATGAAGAATTCTGTTCTATTCTATTCTATTCTATTCTATTCTATTCTATTCTATTCTATTCTATTCTATTCTACTCTACTCTACTCTACTCTACTCTACTCTATATGCATACATCTATATACAGATACAAGTCATTTTTAATTGTATGCTGAATATACAGCTATCATGGAGAAAATTATCTAGCCTTGGCAAAATGTAGATTTAGCATGGATTGTTCTGCAATTTCCTCTCCTATTTTAATGTATGAAGAATGTGTGAACCCAATAAGCACAGTCTCTTGGACACATGCTGTGAATTATCTAAGCACAATTACACCCTCCTTTAAAACTGTTTCTTCTAACCAGAGGTAGGCAACAGTGTTCTTCATCACTTTTGTGGGGTCCTTCCAGATCTATCCCAGAGCCTCTGGAAAATCCCTGGAGTGAATAAGATTTTTTTTTCAATCCATTTGGTTTTTTTTAAAGACTGATAGGTTTTTTAATGTTTTGTTTTTAAAAATTGCCATATTACTTCTTTTAGAAAATAATTCAAGGGTTCAAACAGATACTTTAACTTCATTTTTATTTATTGTTGAATTTATACCCTACATTTCAGCTTACATCTGCAACTTAAATTGGTTTACAACAAAACACAGAAAAGAGGCATTAACCTAATGACTAAAAAAAATCCTTATTATCCAAAATTAGATCTCTCTATTTCCCTATATTTTAAGTTTGAGAAAGACTCACTTGTTCCATTTTCAACACATCTGTCTCTTGATATCATAGTGTCACCAAACAAACCTGTTGGAGTCTCTACAATGGTGATGATGTGTGGCAAAACAAAATTATCCACCTCTATGCTAATGCCAAATCTAATTTCCTAAAGTTTAGTCAGCAGGAAAGCCTTAGAAATTTGTATCCTATGACTCCTGATATATTTTTAAGAAGTCTTAAGTTTTGTTATGTTAGATTATGTGCTGTATTGTGTTATTTATTTGTAGCCTGTCTTTGTTATTTTTACAAATAATTTAAGGTGGTGAACATATCCAACACAACATTATTCCTCTTATTTTTCCACAACAGCAACCTAGTGAGATGGGTTGAGATGAGAGAGATTGACTGACCCAAAGTCACTTTCTTATTAAAATGGGACTTAGAACTATTTGTAATTATAGCATTATGTCAGCATTCCAGAAAAACCAAACTCCAACACCAAAACTCAGAAACAGGCAATTTCTCAAAGTTCCAATTTATTAGAGTAGTCATATTGGCATATCTGAGAAAACCCGAATCTGAGAGTTCTGAGCTTTCCCACAGTAATTCAAAATCACAAGCCCATCCACTGCAGCCATCAGTACATCACATGGCCCAATCACCATTCATATCAACTTGAGACAGCCCTGAACCACTCCTCACCCAGGTGCAGGAATGACATGACCTTGACTGCAAAGGAGTATGCTATTATGGCTAACTACAACCACTCTACAAAATCCCCCTCCCAAGTTCCCAGGCACAGGAATGTGGCAGCGTGGAAGCTTCTGGTGCTAATATGGCTTCCAAAGCTGACACATTGTTGAAATGAATCTAAATATTCACTTTATGGCCACCATTATGTCTTGTCAAAACTCACTTTGATAGATTTCTCTTAAACTGTCTTTTCTATAATTTGACCTCTTTAAGGTTTCATTCACCACATTTCCTATTCCCTTTATTATGACAGACACCAGACAAAAAATTAAAGCTTGACAAGCTCATTACATTGTTAATATCATTTTTCAACAGGTCTCATCCCTTACTGTACTAAAGATTTAAAGATGAATTAAAATGTGATATTCTTTCTTATTTTTCCCACTTATTTGCCTTCTGGAATAGGAAGCAGACACCACAAGGATTGGATTTCTACATTATGGTTGGAGAATAGAACAGAATTTTGAAAGCAGGGAGAGTTTTACTCTGCCCATCTTACACTAAAGAGTATTAATGTGAGGTAGGACCATGGTAATTCTTATGGTTAGGATGCAGGGTTGCAGGTTAGCAAGCTCACATTTGAGAACCTAGTGCTGCCGTGGGATGAGGTAAACTCTGGTCCTTCATCTAGCTCCTGCTGGGAACATGAAAGGAGTCTCCAACTGGACATCCTCTAGGCTACAATAATGTCACCAGTTAACCCAGAAGTGCCTCAGTGCTTCCAACATGAGTGCAAAATCAAGGTGGGGTTATTCTAAGTTTCACCTTCTTTTCCTTCCCTAACTGTTCTTGCCTTTCTTTTTTAAATTTGGCTTTCGACTCATCTCCACCACCAGGGAATTCTTATGATATCCAGAAATGCCCACTAAATGTGTGAGCTCTACAAGCCCAGAATTATCCAATTAGCAACATCAGCTAGGTGATGGAAAACAAGATATACATGCAAGGTCAATTTGATTGCAGTAACAGCATATATTTTGTCTAATCATCACAAATGATCAGTGTCTGCTTTTGCCAACATCACTTTCTACTAATTGTTGACCGAATTATAGGGAGTTGTAGCAAAATATTTCTTCCCTGTTCAAGAAGAGAAGAAGTAAGTTTTGCGTTTTTCAAAAGCTAAAATGTTTAGCATGCTTGGAAGACCCAAGTTAAATTTGTATGTCAACTTTCTGGCTATGTTACAATTCCAGTTTGCCCCAGCTGATATAATCAACATTTTGGAATAATAAAAGTTTCACTCCACAGTGTCTTGAGACCTAGGTTGAGATTGGATGTTGTAGAAGGATGCAAATCCTCTATTCTAAAAAGAAAAAGAGAATTGCCAAATATTAAATACATATTTATTTGGTAAAATGATCATTCTCAGTCCGACTTCTACAAATTATGGATCAATGAAATTTGAGAAGGCACAGTATTGGTTCAACAAACTGTAATGACTTGGACTTTTCTGTAGCAAGTACCCTGCCATATTCTTATAAACTTGCCATTCAATTTAGGGACCTGGAAGATCAGTACATAAACCAAGTGGAAAGCCCACTTGAGTGAGGCAGTTTAGTGGCTGCAAATAGTCCATGTTCAGAAGACAGCAGAATGGTGACACATGTCATTTATCTCTTTTCTTCCTCACATTGTTCAAATTACTTGAAGAGCCCTCTCTCTTTCTCTCTTCCTTCCTTCCTTCCTTCCTTCCTTCCTTCCTTCCTTCCTTCCTTCCTTCCTTCCTTCCTTCCTCTCTCTCTCCCCTTCTCTCTCTCTCTTTCTGTGTGTCAGTTGAATAAGGTGCTTAAGTAGAACTGCATTTCACTTGCTTTCATTGCATACCAAAGCTGATATGTATCACTTAGAATTGAATTCAGGGATCATAGTTAAGAACGGATCCTAATGAGTTTAGGTGGCTCTGGCTGATAGCCTCATTGCTTTAAGCAGAAATCAATTCAAATAAATTTAATTCCATGATGCACCTTTTATTGATTATATGCAATCAAGTAATTTTTGAAACTTGTGACCACAAAAACAGATTTTCTCCATAACAGCCTATCTGGTCTTTCAGATCTTCCAACAGTGTAACTCAGTGTCACTGTAAATGAGTCCATCCATCCTGCATTTGGCCATCCTTTTCTCTCTTTTCACCATTCCTTGCTTTAGGCATTTTCAGAAAAGTTGGGTCTTCACATAATGGAAGGTCCTAAACTCAGAGAATCTGACACATAATATTAGTTTATTTATAATAAAAAAACCCTTGTGTTCCAGAACAAGATAACCCCAACTGTTAAATGGTCTTAGTAACTAATCTCTCAATGAAAATAGAAAGAAAAGCAATAATTATGCTAATTATTAGCAGTTTATATTTTTATAATAAAGTAATTGAAATGAGTAAAGAGAATTTATGTATACATTGTGAGTTTAAACAACCTGTTGCCTGCTGGTTTATAGGTGTCTGCAAAGAAAACAAGTGATAGAACATGCATTGTTACATTTCAGCATGGTATCCTCCGGTTTAGGTTCTAGGCTACATTTTATTTATTTATTTATTACTTGGATTTGTATGCCGCCCCATCTCTGAAGACTCGGGGCAGCTCACAACTAAAATCAAACAATAAATTAATTAAAAGAAAAATTAAACGAACATAAGCCCAGTATAATAAAATGTCAATTAAAATTAAAATATTGAAATTTAAAATTAGAAAATCCCCCCCAGGAGATCAGCATAGCCCGGCTTGTTCGAATAACCAAGTTTTCAGATCGCAATGGAAGGTGCGGAGGTCGGGGGCCAGACGGAGCCCCAGGGGAAGTTGGTTCCAAAGGGCGGGAGCAGCTACAGAGTAGGCTCGACCCCGGGGTACTGCCAACCAGCATTGGCTTGCCAACAGCACCCCAAGAAGCCCTTGGCTGTGTGCTCGTACAGGGCGGTTGGTATTCGATATCAGTAGGAGACGCTCTCGTAAATATCCTGGACCCATGTCTTGTAGGACTTTGAATGTTAACACTAAAACCTTGAATCTCACTCAGAGGGCAACCGGCAGCCAATGCAGGTTGCGTAGGAGGGGTGTAATATGGGAGAATCGGGAAACTCCCATCACCACCCGCGCCGCCGCATTTTGCACCAGCTGCAATCTCAGGCCGGTTGCGCTCCGGGTGAGATTCAAGGTTTTAGTTTTGACATTCAAAGTCCTACATGGTATGGGTCCTCAATATTTGAGGGAGCGTCTTCTTCCGATATCTAGTACCGGCCGCCCTGTGCGAGCTCACAGGCAAGGACTCCTCGGGGTCCCGTCGGCGGGTCAATGCCGGCTGGTGACTCCCCGATGACGAACCTTTTCGGTCGCGGCTCCTGACCTCTGGAATCAACTGCCTTTGGAGCTCCGCCTGGCCCCCGATCTCCGCACCTTCTGCCGTGAACTAAAGACCTGGTTATTTGACCAACCTGGGCTGTTACCCCTCCCTGGGGGAGGGAGGGTTTTAATGTTTACTGTTTTTACATCTTATATTTGGGCTTGTCTTTGTTTAATTATTTTTTAAATATTTATTGTATATGTTTTTAGCTGTGAGCCACCCCGAGTCTTCGGAGATGGGGCGGCATACAAGTTCAAGTATAAATAAATAAATAAATAAATAAATAAATAAATAAATAAATAAATAAATAAATAAATAAATAAATAAATTGTCCAGCACCTCTCTCACCGGTATGACCACAGGAAATGTCACTACACAACATAGGACTCTAACCACTGGTGATGTAGTCATCAAGGTCATCAGAACCATCAGGGCCGAGGCCACCAGCGTCGTAAAAAGCCCCAAGGTCATCGAGGCAGAAACACCAGGATCGTCGGAGTCAGAGCTATCCAGGACACCGGTGCTGCCAGGGTCATCGGAGTTGCCAAAACCACTGGGACATACATCGCTGTCCCAGTCTCCGTCCCAGCAACCCCGATAGTTCATATTGGATCGTTGATAGGATCCACAGCCTCCCCTGACAGCATTCAGTCCAAACAGCACCGTCTGAAGTCACGTGGCCACCACTGCCAGCCGCCGAGACCGCCGGGGTGCAACCCCCTCTGCCGCCGCCAAACCGGCCAGCCCGATGGCCAGGAACAATGCACCAGCTGGGAACCTGCCACCTCCACCAGCAGGGCCCGGAAAAGGAGACACCGCCCCAAAAAACATGTTATCCATTGCCAACTGTCAAAAGCCACCGGGGCCGTAATCGCCAATCTTGTTGTTGTTCCAACAAGCCAGCTGTCGTGATCGGTGGAGCGAAACTCCTCCCACCATCGACATATCAGCTGGCTCAGCGGTATCGGAGCACCGGCTCCAACCACCAATCTCATCACCACCAGCGAGCCAGCGATCCACACATCAGAATCCATGGTTCTCCTCTGCCCCCAAAGGGAATCAGCCTGGATGACACTGGCTGGTTCCCCGTGATCCTCGCCGTCCGCCCCTGGGTCATGGGGATGCAGAAGCTCCCCAAGCCTCCCTCAGGACAAGACCAAACTTTCCCTCCTGTGGAGCTCTAAGTATATTCGGCCATCTTCTTGGGCATGTGCACGTGATACATAAACAGAGGGATAGAATCAAGATCATGTTAAGTGTTAATGCCACTTTATCATGCCTTGGTAAGGCCACACTTGGAATACTGCATCCAGTTTTGGTTGCCATGATGTAAAAAAAATGTTGAGATTCTGGAAAGAGTGCAGAGAAGATCAACAAAGATAATTAGGGGACTGGAAGCTAAAACATATGAAGAACAGTTTCTGGAACTGGATATGTCTAGTCTAATGAAAATAAGGACTAGGGAAGACATGATAGCAGCGTTCCAATATCTCAGGGGCTGCCACAAAGAAGAGGAAGGCAAGCTATTCTCCAGAGCACCTGAAGGTAGGACAAGAAGCAATGGGTGGAAACTAATCAAGGACAGAAGCAACTTAGAACTAAGGAAAAATTTCCTGACAGAACAATTAATCAGTGGAACAACTTGCCTCCAGAAGTTGCGAATGCTTCAACACTGGAAGTTCCTAAGAAAAGATTGAATAACCATTTGTCTGAAGTGGTGTAGAGTTTTCTGCCTGAGCAGGGGGTTGGATTAGAAGACCTCCAAGGTCCCTTTCAACTCTGCTATTCTGTTATTCTATTCTGTTTATGTACTTGTGAACAATGTCAGGACAGAAGTACAAAAGACTGGGCTTTGCATTGTGACATCATCTTGTATGCTTTCTTAGTTTTTCTTTAAAGTAATAAATAGCAGCCTTTTGATTACAAATACTATTCTGATAATAGATATGTTATGCTGGAAAGTAAAAGGCTTTAAATAAAAGTCTTCAAAAATGATTGAACTGAATTCTGATAAAACCCTTGAGCAGTGATACCAACCAATCCACAACATGCTAGATCTACCTTTTTGGATTATTATAGTGATATATGTCTTTGTCCTCAACATGCAGAAAGTCAAAAGTCACCAAACAAATGGATAGTTACTTGGAAATTTTGTGAAGTTGGTGAATCTTCTGGCAAATTGCATTTGAGTTAGCAACTCCCCCAAAGCTTTGGGTGCTCAGAAATAATTGATCAGCTGTGCACTTGGTTAATTTTATAACATGCCTTGTTGACAGGGAAGGGAGGGGGGTTTTGTTTCTTCAAAATAACTTGGTACCTATTATGTTGATAGGGAATTTGAATTTCTTCCTCCTGCCCCTCTTAATTGAATTGTTCTATCTTAGAGAATTGGGACATGGTAGCTCGGTGGCTAAGATGCTGAGCTTGTCGATCAGAAAGGTTGGCAGTTTGGTGGTTTGAATCCCTAGCACCACATAATGGAGTGAGCTCCTGCTACTAGTCCCAGCTTCTGCCAACCTAGCAGTTTGAAAGCATGTAAAAAAAATGCAAGTAGAAAAATAGGGACCACTTTGGTGGGAAGGTAATAGTGTTCTGTGCACCTTCAGTGTTTAGTCATGCCAGCCACATGACTACAGAGCGTCTTCAGACAGCACTGGCTCTTCGACTTTGTAATGGAGATGAGCACCGCCTCCTAGAGCCAGAAACGACAAGGACGTATGTGTATGTACCTTTACCTTTACCTTTATTTTAGAGAAAGTTGAATGGAAGATAGTCTTAGTCAGAGAAAGATAGGAGATACAAGGACTAAAAGAAGAAGAAACAGAAAAAACAAAGGGAAAGTTCAAAAGAATAAGTAGTACCATCCGGGGTATCTTGACTCCTAAGAGTTGATGATGACAATGATGTTATCCATTTTGTCCAACTCTTGGTGATTCTATATGCCAGATCTTTCCACATCTTCCAATGTTGCATTAGTTCTTTGAGTTGTTCTATGTTCTGGCTAGTGTCATCTTTGTTGATGTCCAGCCATTATGTTCTTTGGCCTCTTGGTTTCCTTTTATGGCTAACTCTTCCAAACATAATTGCTTTCACCAGTAAATTTCCCCACATGACTGACATGGCCAAAATAAGTGAGATGCAGTTTTGTGATTTTTGCCTTCTAGTGACATGTCTGATGTTATGCACTTCAGTACTTGCTTGTCCTTTTTTTCTCTCTTCCACCTGTTACCCCAAATATGGAAAATTCTGTGAAAGTTTATGTAGGAAAAATTGCTAACCAATTTATCTGAAGGGATGAGAGGACTGGCAAATCAATTGGTATGAATGGAAGAATTAGGGAAATGTATTGGCAGACTGGGTCTGTAGATCTCCAAGTTGGAATCTGACTAAAAAAAATGCTGTCATGTAGTAATAGAAAGAACAGTATAATCTAATCTAAAATCTCTCCAAGAATATTTCTGGCTGAAACTCATATAAGGATGGAAGATGCCAAGAGAAAGACATGCTTCCTTTAAGTAGAGCCTTCTACAAACAGAAGCAGATACTGACAAAAGACATATAGTTCATACAATGTTCAAATCTCTACGATAGTTGGTTTCATGGGGATTCTAGCCTAGCAGACATTTGTAAAGATGACAAATGAGTATTTTTGAGATTGATCAGATAGACAATCACTGCCTGACTTAGAAAGGAGATCAACGTCAGGTGGAAAAGGCCAATGGATTATTTCTGTCTCCACAGTTTGTATAATTTGCATTAAAACATAAAAATTTTCACATCTGACCTAAATGATATTTATTAGAATATTTTCCATAAATCTATTTTGCATAGATTAGCAGTAAGAACGCCTGTTTATTTGAAGATACCAGGGAATCCAAGGCTAAACTGCAGCTGGGACCCAGGTGTTTCAAATCCTGCTTTCTTATAATATTTTATTGCACAGATGGGACTTTTCCCACATGGGTGGTACATTTTCTACACTGTAAATTAGACATGCTGCAGAGATAAATGGGATATTGCATTGTCTTTATTTCTCTATTCTTTACTAAATTCTATTGTACTTTTGTTAAGAACAATATTACTGAAAATTAGATCAGGTTTGGATGCTAAAGAAGGAGCTCATTCAATTTTCCCAATTAAAAGGCAATCATTTCCCTCTAAAGGAATACACAAAATATTAATATACAAAATTAAAATTTCACTTCTATCAAAATACATTTTATATACAAATTAACTGCAATTTCATTTAAAATGTAAATACATAAAAGCTAGGTATAAAGGGAGAAATAACCAAATAGACCTACAGATTCATACAGATTGACTGGCAGATTGTATATTGGGAAAAGAGACATACAATTAAACTTCCTGGCTTAAGCTGATGTATTTTAGCTCTGGCTAATACAGTGGCTAATACAGTTCCAAATATAGCTGTGAATCATATCTTTCAGGAAAATGATGTAAAATCATTGCTCGGTATTTCTCAAAGTAGCATTAGAAGAATCAACTGCATATAAAAGTTGGGTACCATGAAAAAAAGTAATATTAAGTGAAGAAAAACAGAAAGAAAGTTTCATTTCCAAAATGACACTGTATTTCTCAGATATGAACAACTTCTGAAACAAATTAGGTGCCAAAGAACCCAGGATTGGCTCATCATCCTCTGAACTAGCACCTGGAGAGATCTGGGGAAATATCTGGGGGGAGTCATCACATTCCCCATAGTGCTTTACAACATTCTCTGGGTGGTTTACCATGTCAGCATATTGCCTCCAACAATCTGGGTCCTCATTTTACTAACACCAGAAGAATGGAAGGCCAACCTTAAGCACCATCAGGATCAAACTCCAGGCTGTGGGCAGAGTTTCCCTGAAATACTGCATTCTAATTATTGTTCCACCAGGGTTCCTAACAACATATTTCCCCGAAACCCCATCCCTGCAGCCATGTCCACCAAGCCACACCCACAGAACCGGTGGTGGAACTTTTGGATCCCACCACTGGAAAGAACCACTATCCTCACTGCTTCCCTCAGTTACCTTCCATATTTTTTGCTTGCCATGATTGTAACAGAACTGCCTGCCTCTCTTCCTTGAGTCCTCACCATACTCCCAGACCCTTAAAGGCAGAGGTGGGATTCAAAAATCCCAGCAACTGGTTTGCTGCCCAGTTAATGGGTGGGTGTGGCCATGGTGGGCTTGGCCGACTGGATATTATGGGAGGGCCATTTTTCACCTTCCCAAGGGTCTGCAGGCTTCCCTTAGGCCTCTGGGAGGGCAAAAATGGCCTCCCCCAGCACTGGAGCCCTCCAGAAGCCAGAA
Source organism: Naja naja (assembly GCA_009733165.1). Taxonomy (NCBI): domain Eukaryota; kingdom Metazoa; phylum Chordata; class Lepidosauria; order Squamata; family Elapidae; genus Naja; species Naja naja. The sequence goes on along the minus strand of CM019151.1, from coordinate 22,274,764 downwards.
ACAGGCTTGTTTCCTGACTTCTGGTACTTCTGGGTGGGCTGTTTTTCACCTTCCCAAGAGTCCAGAGGCTTCCCTTGGGAAGGGCGAAAACTGCCCCCCAGGCTCTGGAGGCTATCCAGAAGCTGGAAACAGGCCCATTTCCAGACTTCCTTTACTTCCAAAAGGCCTGTTTTCCCCTCCCAGAGCCTTCATGTGGACCCTGCACTTACCTGCATTGAAAATGGGCTGTGTGGAGACTCCTGGGAGGGGTGGGGTGAGGTGGGCAGGGCCAGCCAATCAGTTCAAATATTGGTTTGGTGAACTAGATACAAATTTAACAACCGGTTCACCTGAACTATTCCGAACCGGTAGAATCCTACCTTTTCTTCAAGGCCACTGAGTTTAAAGACCCTCACTTCATTAAAATATATATCACAGATAATTTTAATTTTTTTAAACCATCCACTGATCTTGAGATTTTTTTTAAAGGCTTAGCTATCTTAGCATAGAATAAATGTTTTGCCATTCTGTACAAATCGTGGCTGTCTACAAATATCTTGTATTACAATCAAATGACTGTCAGAAAAAGAACTGCAAAAAGATTGAAATTCAAAAATGTGTTTTTTTCAAAAAGAGATATAAGCTCAGTAGAACATGTGATAATTGATTTGACTCACAATAAAACTTTGAATGGATGTCACACTAAATGCATCATAGCATACCAGTAGGGAAGATAAAATAGGGATATCGTTCTCTACTAAAATTTTGTCATATTAATTATATTCCCTCATTGTGCTGGTAGATTGTAAGTACACTGAGATATTTTGCTGTCTTGGATGACAATGTCCAATTAATCCTTTTGATTTGAAGAAATCGGGAGAACCACCTAACAGGCTTTAAAAATGGGTCCTGTTGTTGGCTTATTCTTCCTTTTGCAATAACACAGAGAAAACTGATGCGTTATAAGATGTTGATTCAATTCCTATTGTAAGCTGTTGTTTTTGCCTACAGGAAGAGTAAAATGTGTCAGCCTTGGAAGCCATATTTTATTTGGAAGCTTCAAGGTTGCCACATTTTAATGCCTGGGAATTTGGGAGGGGGGATTTCATAAAGAGGTGGAAGATTAGACTTAACAACATTCTTTCTTAGAAAGTTAAGAACATGTTACCCTTGCACGTGGAGAGGAGTATCTGGAGGAATGTCTCCAGTTGGGACAATGGTTGATTAGGCCATGTGATGGACTGGTGGATGCAGGGGAATGGGTTTTGAATTTCAATTGGGAAGGGAAAATGGAAACTCTCAGGTTCAGGTTTTTCCAGGTGTGCCAACATAACTTCTTTAATAAATTCTTACTTGGATGAACTTTGTTTCTGAGCGCTGAATGAAATGTGGAGTTTTATTGGAACGCTGACAAAATGTACATTTGATTGGCTGGGTCGTAATTTAAAAATGTGGAGAATTGCAGTTGGTTGATGAATTGGCCAAATAACAAGTGTTGAAAATCCCTACAATGAAGACTTTTGAGTTACTCAAAAGTAGTTATCACTTACTGATTATAGTAGCACTCTGTGTATATGTGTATGTGTGTATGTTAAATTCTTGTATTTCTCCATGTGGTCTTTCATATGCATGCAGACATGCACACACAGATATAAACAGGACAGGTAGTCCTCAACTTATGATCACAGTTGATTACAAAATTTATGTTGCTAAATGAGACATTTGTTTAAGTGAATTTTGCCCCAACTTACAACAGTTTTTGTCACAGTTGTTAAGTGAATCACTGCAGTTAATAAGTTGGTAACATGATTGTTAAGTGAATTTGGCTTCTCCATTGATGTTGCTTGTCAGCAGGTCACAAAAGATGACCATATGACCCCGGGACACTGCAACCATCAGAAATAGGAATCAATTGTCAAAATTTGAATTTTGATCATATGACCATGAGGATGCTATAATAGCTGTAAGTGTAAAAAATTGTCATAAGTCACTTTTTTCAGTGCTGTTGTAACTTCGAATGGTCACTAAATCAACAATTGTAAGTTGAGGTCTACCTGTCTATAGACTAGGATTGCCATATTTCCAATGAAAGGGATGTTCCTTTGACCAAACCATCTTTTCAGTGCTGTTTCATGAAAAGTTGCCCTGAAGTTGCCAAAAATAGCTAATTTGCAAACATTACGCTTTTATTTTTTGCTGCTTCCTGTAAGATATTTGGCCTGAGGGAAGGCAAAGCCTAGCTAAGATTTGTTTTTTGACAGCCCATTAATTTGCTATTACTGTCTGAGTTGTTGGTCTGCCTTTCCATGTATATTTTTTCTGAGCCATGCAAAGATGGCATTTCAGACCCATACCGAAGGTTTTCAGCAGCCTCATAAGAAAAGGAAAGTGATCAAATCAGTTGAGGAAAGGCCAGCTTCCTGACATGGTAGGATTTAGAAGAATGAGTTCACTTCCAATTCCCAGCCTATCATTTTTCATTAGGCACTTCAGTGTACCTCGTGGGCTACTTGTCATAGGGACCAAGAAAGAGATAAGAAATGATATGAAACTATTTCCCCTGACACAGAGACACAGATGGAGACTTCATTCTTACCATATTGTCTACCTTAGTGCTGTCCCTGAAGCCATTAACTATCATAATGATGGGCCTCCAATTATTATTTTTTCTTTCCACTTTCCTGATGGCTTTTCTCTCTGTGACACTAAAGCACCAGTATTTAGCAGCAGTTGCTCATTCAGAAATCATTTGCCCTTGAACATGGAAAAAATGCTCCAGCCAAGGTCCAAAGATAACAAGGAAAATGCAAATTAATACAACTGTGGTGCTAGCAAGATAAATGAACTTGCACGCACAATGTGAAATGTTGCACACATTCCATAGACTATATTATGCTAATTTAAATGAACTTGCTGTGCATTTGTTTAACTTAAACACACACATGCACACACACACACATAATTAATGTTATGTATGTATGCGTCTGTTGTGTACCTAATCTTGTCTCTCCCAGATGTGCTTTTTCAAGAGGCAACTGGACTTTCTGGTTTTTCTTTGAAGACGTTTCACAAGAAGCTTCTTCATATAAAAAGAAAAGTTATCAAACGCAAATGACCAGCTGTCTTCAAGGAGTATAAATCCTTCCATTCCCCATCATCCAGTCAGAGCTAAAGAAGCTTCTTGGATGAGAAGTGAAATGTCTTCAAAGAAAAACCAGAAACTCCAGTTGCCTCTTGAAAAAGTACCTTTGGGACAACCATGTCCTGGACGATTGAGAATCTCCCTAGACACTAATCTTGTCTGGGTTTGGGAGCTAAACAGAGTTGGCTTTTGTTAGTACCACTATGGGAGAATGGTAGGCTAGACTAGGACAATTATGACACATCTTGGAAAAAAGCATTGGCAGACCTTCCACAGTCTTCCAAGAAAACAACATGGCTAGATTCTGGAAATTACCAGAAGCCAAGCTTGGTTTTCAACTTTGTCCAGGAATCCATAATTCACATACAGGAAAGACAAGGACATGACCTCCATTCTAACAACCTGCCATATTGACAAGGAAGGTCTAAGCAGACATTGCATATGAGATGGAGTAAATGTAGTTGTTATTTCCCAGGGGGTTGGACATAATGCACAATAATCTTTTGCACAGAGGACTCCAACTACATTTTGACCTTCTAGTTTAACATGTGTAGATTGAAAGAGCAGAGATGTTTAGTTTCCACAGTTAGAATTACAAATACCTGAAGAAAACACATGTGAAAGGGAATACTAAAATGTAGGCACTATCAACCTACCATATGGATGTTGCCAATCCCTAGCATATTAAGTGAATCTCCAAAATGTAGTAAAATATACCCTCAAATGACAACAAAACATCAAATTGAGGAGATGACCACAAACATTCATTGGTTATAGTTGAGTTTATCTCTAAGCAGACTGTCCTGGAAAGAATATCAAAACCATCTTGACTTTTTTTCAAATGCAGCTACAGGCTAATTCTTAATTAATATTTTTCCTTTAGCTGAATCCAGCTGTAGTACTTGTTCCAGGCTCTACAATTAATTAATTTCTGAAATCTTTCCATATCATAGCCCAAGTTCTATCATTTACATTTAAGTAAAAATAAATCTACTTTTGCTCATCTGGGATACTTCTGGTATGCCAGGTCTTTCCAGTTCAATTCAGTTATAAAAATATGCTGGATTCCCAACACAAAATTAATCTTGCCAAATTACAATTTAAAGAGGCTTTGCCCACATTATCCATCTGTAGAGACAAGCAACTCTGCATCACTTAAAGTGTTCTATCACAGCAATTAAACAAGGAATTATAATCCCAGGAAAGTATGTTAACCAATATCTTCTGTCTTAAGAATGTTCTCCTCTTCTTTCACCAAGAACTGTATAATCACTTCGATTTTCTATAAAAAGTTAGAAACAGTTACTGCAGGGATAGGATGCTACAAGCATAACAACTGGTTTGGTGACCACACACTTCGAGTGCGCACCACATGCACGTGTCCTAAGACTAAAGTAAAATCCCTGTGCCTCTCAGCTGATTAGCAGGGCAATCCACTCTGCCACGCTGAACAGCTAAGAGGATAAAAAGGACCTAGAAGCACAGGTGGGTGTGAGGGCCCAACTGAAAATCCTCAGAGCAAGTCAGACCAAACCAGTTCTATACAGCTGCTCTTCAGAGCTATGGTAAGCCTGAACCGGTCCGAACTGGTAGCATCCCACTCCTGAGTTACTGGTACACACCTTCACACAAACATGATTCCATTAATTATACCACACTTTGTAAGAGCAGAGGAGGATTGTTCAAACACTTCCAGACTGTGGTAATATAGTAGAGTAGAGGTGTCAAACTCCATTTCATTGAGGACCACATCAGGTCTGTGGTTGACCTTGGGGGGGCTAGGCAGGTGTGGCTGACTGGTTGGGTGTGGTCAACTAGGTGGGTGTGATGCCACTCCCCAAACTGCTGGCATGTTTCCTCTTCACACAGGGTAGACCGAACCAAAGCTACATTAGCCTGATCTTTCCTCTTTACGCCGTAGACTGGGCCAAAGATACATTGACCTGCTCTTTCCTCTTTGCATTGAGTAGACCGGGCCAAAGCTACATTGGCCTGAGTTCTTCACATTGGGTAGACCAGGCCAATCTTTCCTCTTGGCTTCACAGGCTGGATTCAACCACATTGCAGGCTGCATGCAATCCACAGGCCTTGGGTTTGACACTCCTGTAGTAGAGTAATTAAGATATTGTATCAAGATGAAAGAAACTTAGGTTCAAGGTTACAACTCAGTTGTGAGACTATTATTTGATAGCATTCTCCCCCTTTCCCTCCCTCTCTCCCTCCCTCTCCTTCTCCCTCCCTCCCTCTCTCCCTCCCTCTCCCTCTTCTCCTCTCTCTCCCTCCCTCCCTCTCTCTCTTTCTCCCACACACACACAAACATACACAAAAACATATATTTCAATACAAATACTATTGGAGTAAAATAGGAAGAGACAATATTATGTACACTCTCTTGATCTCTTGAAAGACAAGATGTAAATCTAATAAATAATATTAGATTTGCTTCTAGGTATTCAATCAATCAATCATCTCACTTCTAGAGTTCATTTCTTCCTGCTCAAGTATTCTCAAAATACAAGTTCTGAGAATTGTTTTGTGTCATTCCATGAACTATTCCCAAAAAGCAAACTTTTTTGAAACTTTCACAAATCAGTTTTAGCAGATGCACAATGACCCACAAAATAAAATCAAGACAGAAATGTACGATGTGGATCATTTTAAACATTTTCTCACTGAGTGCAAGGAAAAGTTGCTTAAAACTTCAGCCTCTGAATTCATGTCTTCTAACTGCAACTGATTCCAATGGGACTCATGCATATGTACAACAGAAGACAAAATATAGCCTTTGGAGCTTAGAGATATTTTCACAGGTGCTTATCTATATCAAAAAAGACCCCATAAAAGAAGAAAATTTCAAAGAGGAGACTGATCCATCCTTAGTTCATTTGCTTTCATTTTGGAGACAGATTTCTTGAAGTTTGGATTATACCAATTAACCAATTGCTATGATCTTTAAGGGGCTCCTTCTAAGTTACATAAGCCCTATAAAGATAGTTTTCACACCTATGGCATTCATAAATTTGCTTTGTCAATATAGGATAGCAAATCATCCACGGCAGCTTTGATCTCCTCAGTTGTTCAATGTGGTTTCAGCAGATTACAACATTAAAAAAATATTTAAAATGTATCCAAATACAAAAGTACCCCTTGTTAGAAAAGAAGGAATAATATTCAAGAGGAATGTTAACTTATGATTAAAAATCTGACAATCAGAAACATATATTTATGTTTCAAAACAAGTTAATCTTTGTCAACTTGACTCAGTATTATCTAAATTCCCTCCCCCAAATCTTGACATTTAAGGTCCTGCTTTATCTGGAGGTACCATAGATTCTCTGAAGACCATAGATTCCATAGCTTCTCTGAAGAACAAGTGTTATCTTTGTATTTGATATTTAGATGCTAGTACTCTGATGAAGTAGAGCAGTCACATATCTGAAATGGTATAGGTTCTCCTGATTGAGGAGGGGGCTAGATTAGAAGACCTCCAAGGTCCCTTCCAACCTCTATTCTATTCTATTCTACTTTACTCTTTTGTTATTTTAGTTAAAGTTGAAGAAATTTTCATTTCTATTGTTTCAATTGTTGCTTCCTTCCAAGTGATTTACAGACTAGTAAGGCCTGATTCCTTCTCCATGCTGGCCCAAATGTATGTAAAATGGTAGTACTGTATAGACTTAACTACACTACTTGTGCATGAATGTTGGGAAAGGCCAGTTGGAAGAACTTTACTCCATGCCACTTCATGCTTTAAAACTCAATCTTTTTGAGTCAACAGATATATTCAGAATAACAAGAGCATGTTATTGTAGACTTTCAAAATAAACAGACAAGGAGAATCTTTCTAATTCATGAAATGCTTTCTTGAAAATATGCTTGTTCATGAAATTATGCCTGATCAGTTATATTTATTTAGCATATAGCTGCGGTGGCACAGTGGTTAGAGTGCAGTACTGCAGGCTACTTCTGCTGACTGCCAGCTGCTTGCAATTTGGCAGATTGAATCCCACTAGGTTCAAGGTAGACTCAGGCTTCCAGGCTTCCGAGGTGGGTAAAATTAGGACCCAGATTGTTGGGGGCAAGAGGCTGACTCTGTAAACTGCTTAGAGAGGGCTGTAAAGCTCTATGAAACAGTATATAAGTCTAAGTGCTATTGCTAAGTGCTATATAGCATACCATACATGGACTAACAATATGTATTAACATTTCAACTACATTAGTAGATCCTAATAAAATATAAATGTTAAAAAGATCTCTGTTCATATGTCAGTGTCTAGGCCATCTAACCATTAAAGCATTGTTTATATTTTAAACAAATCAGATACTGGACCAGTATTTGCCTTCAGCTTACAGCCAGTCATGATGTGATAGTAAGTTTGATGTGGGACCCTGCAGTTACACAGAGGGGAGGATACTATGCCCCATTTATACAGAGAGTCCCAGCAGGTGCCATGTGAGGTGCAAATCCTATTCAGGATTGTCAGTTGCTACCGTGGTATATTTTTATTTCTATCATTTATATATCTTCCTATGACTGAGTATTCTGCTGGCAGTCCGGCTATTCTGTAGACTTTCCTGGCTTTCAAAAGACATGGCCAGTTGTAAATATGAATTTACTAAGAAATGGTTGGGTGAATAACTTCTCAGCATATTTCCAACCACCAGGCCCCCAGCCTATCTTTGTCTTTATTGTGGGTAATCACCTCCATACAAAGTATTGTAGTAATCCATTCCTATTTTGTAAGAATGCCTGTGGGGATGAGGGTTTTCTGTTTTTTCTTTTTGGAAATAAACTTGATGCTTGAGGCCGCCAGCTTGGTTTGCAGCTTTTAAATTATTCTTATTTAATTAAAATAATCTATCTCTAAAATGCCAAGTGCAGAGGGACCATGGATATGCCAAGGAAGATTTCCATGGCATTATATTGGGGAGCATACATTAAAGAACACCCAATTTTTTAAACGATTAGAACACAGCTTCTGTTCATATCTATTTATGAACCTTGTATACTGCATCTGCAAAATTGTATTGTTTTCACTATCAAAACTCTTTTTTTAAAAAAATGCAAAGTTTGTAAGGTTGATGTTATGCCATGCCATCACTTTCATCCGTCAGCGATAGAATGCAATACACATTTTTATAACAGTGAAATAAAAGTGGGTGTACATCTTCACCTATAGGCCTGGATTCTACACTGACATCTTTCTGTTCTGCTTCACTGGTGTGTGAAGATGCATAGCATTCAAAGATTGAGTCCAATTTAACTGACACTCAAACACTCTATAGCTTCTCAAAAGTATAGGTTTCAATGAGAAAGCTCTGCAAAATACAAAGTTTTCTTCTGCTCTGTCCATAAGTTTAGGCAAGTAAGTAATTGTAAACTTTTGTCATGTCTGCAGAGAATTTCTGTTCATTATTTTTCTCTCCATTGTCAGCTGAATTCATTGCTGAATTATACCCCTGTCATGACCCACTTGCCAATAAATTTCTAAGTAATCATCAGTAGCTGATGAGCAAGAATTTATGTATTCTGCTGTCCTACACTCACATACAAAGGATCTAATTACACACCAAAAGTGTAACCATAGTACTTACATACATGCCTTTATTGTATTCGCCAATAAATCAAAGATTGTTTTTTCTATTGCAATTTGCCTAAGTGATATGGTTTTCCTCACGAGTTTCTGAGAAATTTATAGGGAGAGTCAGGATTGGCTGTCATATTTAGTACTAGCTGGATACCCATGCTTCACTACAAAGCTATGTGATTGGGCATATTTTATTGAGGACGATGTTGTTGAGAGGATCAATAACCCTCCAAAAACAACACTTCTGGCCTTTTTTGAATTAATATCTCTCCCGCTGCCTTCAGTTCAGAAGTGATTCCATAGGTGGAAGGCGTAGACATTTTGGTGAGGTAGCAACATTTAGTATCGTAAGAAGCCCCAGATGGCTCCTGAGTGAAGGAGTGCAGAGGTGGTATTCATCAGGTTCTGACCAGTTCTGGAGAACCGGTAGCAGAAATTTTGAGTAGTTCAGAGAACCAGCAAATACCACCTCTGACTGGAGATTTTACAGTATCCTTCCCTGCCACACCCACCAAGCCACGACCACAGAACCAGAAATAAAAAATTGAATCCCACCACTGAAGGTACAGTTTGAGCTGAGGTAACGGAATCTGAGGCAACTGGCCGTTGGAACAGAGTTATTTACTTCAACTCCCAGAATCCCCCAGCCAGCATGCTTTAAGCATGCAAAGCACACACTCACCGAACCAGTTGTTACATCAGTTGAATCGCACCACTGTATATATAGATAGGAAAAGCAATAAAATTGGTTGTAAGAAGTGTGCTGTTGCATAAAGGATGATTCTACAAGCCTCAAAATAAACTATGTATCCAAACTGAATCCATTTTTTGATTTAAAAAAATATTCTACCTCATCAAAAAACAGCATGTTATAGCTTCAGCTGGATATTACTGAAACATTAAACATAATCACAAATTTGGGTATCTTTTACAAAGCAATAAATAACTATATAATCTGGGCCAGTGACACATAGTTTTCCTCATGATCCTGCTAATTTTCTTCTTTAATCCACATATTTGAAGAGAAAAAAATACCCTCAATAATTTTATTTAAACATATTATTGAACACAAATTTGAAGGCATAATCTTGTGGCCCTTGGATAATGTTCAGAAATGTACTCTGTAGATTTCTCCCCTTTATGTTTGTTTATGGAGCAGAGAATTCTGCTTGTTGATTCAGTGGTAGGATTCAAAAAGTTTTAGTACCAGTTCAGGGGAAGGATACTGGAGGTGGTATTTGCCAGTTTTCTGAACTACTCAAAATTTCCGCTACCAGTTCTCCAGAACTGGTCAGAACCTGCTGAATATCACCTCTGTGTTGATTCCTGACATTATAGGCCTCCAAGAAGTATTCTCTTAAAAAATAGGTAAATCTCAAATCTAAAAAATGCTCAGAATTTCCAATCCTCTATTCTCTGCCTCCCGAGTCCCAGCTGATTGGCTGGGTCTTCTTTTGTTGCCCTGCACAGAGCAACGGAGCTGGAAAGCAGGTTAGTGGGGTGAGGAGAAAATGGGATTTTGCAATAGCCTTCCCCCAGGAGTGCAGAGAGAATGGGGATTTTGAAGTATCTTTCCTCTGCTACGCCCACCAAGCCATGCCCACCAAGCTTTGCCATGCCCACCAAGCCACACTCACAGAACCGGTAGTGAAAAAAAATTAAATCCCACCACTGTTTGAATTCCACCACTGTTTGAAAAGTATCCAGAAGCTTCAGCTGGGACAGAATGCATCTGCCTGACCAATCTTGGGTATACACCTGTACTTTGTGAGCTGTATTGGGTGCCTAGATTCCTTCTGGGTCCAATTCAAGGTGTTTTTTATGAGCTTTAAAGCCCTAATGGCATGGAGCTAGATTACCTAGCCATTTTCATACTATTACACTGGCGGATCCCACTTGGTCAATCAGGGAAGATACTCTGAGGACCCGATTAGTCGAAGAATTTTGACTTATGGGGTCCAGGAAAAGAGCTGTTGCCTCTGCCCTTTTCAACATTCCCCTCACCCCAGATGTGAGGTGGGACTCACTTTGCTGAACTATGTAAATGCTTGAAGACCCAGTTCTGCCATCATGCTTGGAGGCCACAGAAGAGCACCCAGCCATGTAGTTGAGTAGTACCCTGAATCCCTTCCCCCACTCATTTTAATTCTTTTATCCATGTTTTAAAACCAGTTTTATTATAATATTTATATATGGCTTTTATATATGTTTCTTTGTACATTGTTCAGAGTCGCTCTACAAGGCAGATGGGCTGCTTATAAATATAACAAACAAACAAATAAAATAAGTTGTTTTACTGAGACTGACCTTAATAGACTGCTGAGGGTGATGTAAGGAATACAGTCTCTCTTCTTTTGTCTTTCATTAATATCCTTTATTGAACTCAAATATTGTAATTCATGGGTGTCAAACTCACATCATCACAGCGGCATCACATGACGTATTGGGACTTTTTCCCTCCCCTTGTGGCCAGTGCATGACACATCCAGCCTGTGGGACAGGAGTTTGACAGCCCTGCTATAGTTCTATTAAAAGGTTGATATTTTATTAAGTTTCAGATTCATGGCTTATTGTCTGGCAAAACAGCTCTATCCCCCCAAAACCTATGAAATATTTGAAAATGAAATAAACAAAAATATTTGTTTTTAAAAATTAGTCAAGTGGTTGTGATTTCTTAGTTGAAACGAGAGGAGCCCATTACCTGCTTCATATGCCACTGATTAGCTTCTCTGGGTTTACAGCACAGTTCAAAGGTCACCCTTGTCAGCTGAATAAATCTATAGAGGTAGTCAATAATTTCACTATCTGTTGTTCTTGTTACTCAGCGCCTGAAGAGAAAAGGTTAGCTTAGTTAACTTAGCAATGGTTTAGCTAATACTTTGTATGAGATACATACCAAGCAAATGGTTTAATCATTACAACAGATGCTTCTGAGCTTGCAGCCATAGATTTAAATCCCAGCAGGGGATTTATGATTAGCCTTGCCATTAGCATAAATTGATCATTCTGATTGGCTAATCACTTAATTAGGAAGAAGCTTTTGCTACTGAGCTACTTTGGAATAATTTCCATAACTATAAGGCCAGTATTCAGGTTAAATCTATTGCTTTTTGGCTTATGCAATAATTGTAAGTGTTATAAATAGTGCCTGTCTGGACATGGTTACATTCCAATTCTGCTTTTAAAATTCTGGGAAGAGGAATGACATCTGGAAAACAAGATACCAAGGAGTGCAAGATTTAATTTATTCTCCTAATGTGCTTTGTATCATTGTTATGCTAGCTTTTATACCATAGACAGAGAAGAAATAATGGTTTAAATATTGGAAAGATGACTGAAGTTACATTGATCATTAGCAGACGTGATTACCTTCATTTTTATTTTGACTTCTGAGTCAGGAAGCCAAATATTATTCAAATTCTCTATCAACAGCTGAACACAAAGCTGTTTGTGTTTTAGATAACAATATGGAGTTCCTTTAGTTTAAGAGCTATCCAGATCCCTAAGCTTCCAGGAAAAGTTGCACACATATAATTCTATCAGAATAGTGCATATATAGTCCCTCTTTCTCTAACATCTCAGAGCAAGGTTCTGCCTGAAAGAAGCAAGGATTGTTTTCAAAATGAAGTTTTAGCAATAAACAACTTTTTTTCCTGAGCCAAGGGCAGCCTTTCACCTTCAATAGTGTTTAATGCACCTGGGGACTCACTTCAAAATGAGATAGTTGGAACTAGGACAAATAGTAAATCTGAGTTCAAACATATTTAATATAGTTTACTCTCCAGGCCTATATGCCATTTCCATCATATCAACATCATAATTTGGGAATTTGGGGAAGTGTCTCTTGGATGCAGATTTGTGGGACTAACATACTGTATGTAATTCTGGAGCTACCGGCTGTCTTATGCAGTTATTCAGTTTCACACATTACACAATAGAGGATCAAATTGTAACATCTTTATTTTGAAACCCTGTATGTTGTCCATATGGGTCCCTCTAGGACAATTGTGGCAGCCAAATCACCATGGCCATCTCATCCTGGCCATCTTGCCACAGCCAACTTGTCATGGCCATTTTACTGTGGCCAACCCAGCAAGACCATCTTACCATGGTCATTTTGCTGCAGAACAACTCGCTGTGGCCAATGCTCCACAAGACAACTCACCACAGGACAATCCACACAGGTTAACTCAGTGCAATAACTGTTATCTGCCACTGTTTCTCCAACATTATGAGCCTTGGTGGTGCAGTGGTTAGATTGCAGTACTTCAGGCTACTTCTGCTGACCACCGGCTGCCTGAAAATTGGCAGTTCAAATCCCACCAGGCTCATGGTTGACTCATCCTTCCATCCTTCCTTCCTTCCAAGGTGGGTAAAATGAGGAGCCAAAATTGTTGGGGGCAATAGGCTGACTGTGTAAACTGCTTAGAGAGGGTTGTAAAGCTCTATGAAGTGGCATATAAGTCCAAGTGTTATTGCTATTATTGTCGAAGAAACAGTGGTGGATTACATTTATTGCATTGAGTTATCCTGTGTGAAATTGTCCCATGACTAGCTATCATGCAGTGAGTTGGCCACAGTGAGTTTTTCTGCAGCAAGATAGCTACAGCAATCTGGTCAGGGCAAGATAGCCAAGGTGAGTAGACCACGGTGAGTTGTCCCATTCTGTGTCCATACTTCCATTTTTTCCTGATTGCTCAAAGAAAATGGCTGAATCAACGCTTTTTAAGTGGAGTGATAGGAGTTGTCTGTCTGCAAACTTTCTGAACATCTGGGCTTCCTTGCATATCATGCTTTTGCTTATTAAATCTAAAGACTCCTATCTGGGTTAAAGAGACTGTCTGTTCTCTTCCAGGTAGAATGAAGAACATTAAAATGTCTGTAGAGATTCTCAGTCATCCAGGTCATGGTTGTCCCAAAGGTGCATTTTCAGGAGGCAACTCTACTTCTTTGTTTTTTCTTTTGAAGGCATTTCATTTCTCATCCTAGAAGCTTCTTCAGCTCTGACACATTCCCCACTATTCTGTCAGAGCTGAAGAAGCTTCTGGGATGAGAAGCGAAATATCTTTAAAAGGAAAAACAAGGAAATCCAGTTGCCTTCTGAAAAAGGCATATTTGGGACAACATGGAAGTGTGTTAAATAAATACTATAAATTCAACAGTTATATTAAAGGCAGCATGAGTATAATAAATACTCATTGTTTACCTTGCATTAATCAGCTTCTCAATGCAATGTCATATCCAGCAACTGTTTGTTCATAGTCATGTCAATAAGGTAATTTTGATGACCCAGGGCATGGCACAAAGGCAACACAGTCACATAAGTAAGAAAAGTCCCTTTAATACCTCCAACTTTGCCCCCAATGTCCAGTTACCTTCGGCTGGAGAAAAAACTCTCCCAAGAACGGTCTTTAAATGGGAGAAATTCAGTCCAAAAACAAAGTACATATAAACTGTAAATAAAAATCCACACAAACCATGCTGCAGCAATTAACTGGACAGGGCAGGATAAGGAATTGCATACTTCAAAGCCCAGCAAAACACACACAGTTGGGAAGAAGCCAGGAACCCAGATAAGCCTCGACAAAACAAGATAATACATAATTTGTTTCCAACAAGTTGTTATGCACAAATTCCCTTTTTAAATACTGTGTTCCCAGCTGCAGCTAATGAAGGGAATCAGGGCCCTTTCCTTCCCCGTGAGCCATGCAACACATGTTGCTCCCTTCTCCGTTCCTCCCTTCCTCCCTAGGATGAAGAGGGGGTGGGCCTGGATCTTCCTCTGAATTCCCTCTGTTTTGTTCTACTTCTCCCCTGCTCTGCCCAGCCAGACTGTGTGCCCTTCCCCAGTTTCTTCCACAGCCAACGGAGCCACACTCCCACTCCCTGTCAGCTGCTCAGCCTCCCCCTCGGAATCAGATTTCGGCAGGGGCATGACAGTAATTATCACTGCCTGTAAATTCTGCTTTTCATATTCCCGCAATCTCATATTTTCAGTTCTCTGCATTTCAACCATTCAGTTCTCTGAATTTCAACCATTCAGGAGCACATGTTTGTGCAAGCGTCTGTTCATATCTACTTCTGTTTGAAGATAATCCTCTGTGGATCTGATGAAGAGGATGCAGTCATGAAAAGTTAGGCACCAGCAAATGTGCTAATTTCTAAAATGCTTCAGCTGTAATTGTTGATGTGAATCGTTTAATATTCTATCTACATATTTTGCATTTTACGTGTTTGTAAGCAAACCTATGACTAACGGTACTCTCAAGAGGCTGTTTTAAAGACCAGAGCAAGAGTTCTGAAAATGATCTCAGCCGACCTGTTGCCACTTCTCTTTTTTTATGAAGAGGGAATAGTTGCTATATGATGACATCACAGAGCAGCTAGTGGAAAACAGCACTTCAAGACTTCTTTTAAAAATGCAAAGAATTAAGTGAGGCTGTCTCGTTTAATTTCATTTAATTTAAGTGATCCTCTGAATGTATTCCTTTGCTGTAGCTAGGAGCCATGCTGACTGATTAATGTTGGCTGTTTGAAGTATACTCTTTTCTTATCTGGTCCTGTGCAGAACTCACTAGAGCCTGGGGAAACCTGCTGGTAAGTCAGACCTGGGGAGACATATGTCTGCTCCTCTGTGATGAAGACAGAGTGGAAATAAGCAGCAGCCCAAAAAACAAAATGGAAGCCATTTATACTTTTGAAAAAAAATAAAATAAATTTCAAAATGTTACTATTATGTATGCACATGCACATATGTGTTTATATATGTGGGAATATTTCTATTTTGGGCTATGAGGATAGATAGATAGATGGATGGATGGATGGATGGATGGATGGATGGATAGAGGGATAGATGGATAGATGGATAGATGGATAGATGGATAGATGGATAGATGGAAAGAGGGATAGAGGGATAGAGGGATAAGTGGATAGATGATGGATAGAGGCATAGATGGATAGAGGGACAGTTGGATAGATGGTAGATAGAGGGATGGAGGGATAGATAGATGGATAGATGATAGATAGATGGATGGATGGATGGATAGATAGATAGATAGGTATAGGTATAGGTATAGGTATAGGTATAGGTATAGGTATAGGTATGTAGGTCTTGGTGTATTCGGGTCTTGTCCCATGTAAGATTGAGAGTATCTTGGCAACGTTTTGACGAAATCTCATCCGTCTTCAGGCTGGTTCTTCAGAGATATAGGGAGATAGATATAGATATAGATATAGATATAGATATAGATATAGATATAGATATAGATAGATGAGAGAGAGAGCTATAAATAGATAGATATAGATATATATACACAGACAGACAGATTCCTGTCTAGTTATAATAATCCAGAAACATAATGGTCAGGGACTTAACATTAGTCCGGAAAACATTGCTCTTGGTGTTCTTTTTCCTGCCAACATGATTTCTCTTCATCCTTGATTTGGGAGGAAAATAAGTAGGAATAACTGCACCCTACTCTCCTGTATTCTACAGTTCCTGTACTGTATCATGAGGACATCATCTCAAAGAATTGCTAGTGAATTTGTTTGCACCAAAGCAAGGTGAATATAAAAATCAGCTTCTCTATTGCATACCAGAAGGCAAGACAAGAAACAATGGATGGAAACTAATCAAGGAAAGAAGTAAGGAGAAATTTCATTGGAGGTTTTTAAGAAGACACTGGACAACTACTTGTTTGAATGGTATGTAGACACAAGTTTAATGTAGAACCAGAGTAATTTTCTTGTAAGTGTCAAATAGGTTGTAAAAATAGCTACAAGGTTCACCTTGCAAGATAATTTGAATTCAAAGAAAAATCTCAAAAATTGCAGGGTTCCTGAAACATAAACCCTTCTTTTGTAGAGTTAAGAAAACTTTTTGAAAATTACCTGAAACATTTGAAAATATTATTCATATACATGGTGAGAAATTCCTTTTATTTATCGGTCATTTTCTATGAGGTACAGACTCTAATAGATCATTTATGCTCTGTTTAGAATAATCTCTATATCAAAATGAAGAGATTATTCTCAAAGGAGCAAAGAGGATCTATTAGAGGCTATCTACAAACCCACAGATAATGGGAATCTAGCAATAGCAATAGCACTTAGACTTATATACCACTTTACATGCTTTACAGCCCTCTCTAAGCAGTTTACAGAGTCAGCATATTGCCCCCAACAATTTGGGTCCTCATTTTACCAACCTCGGAAGGATGGAAGGCTGAGTCAACCTATTCTAGAATATACACTATATATTTTTGCAGCATGGCTTCATACAGAAAGTCTGAAGCAAGGGACCTACCCAATGCCTGTTTTTTTCCTGGTATTAATCTCCAAAATATCAACATACAAACCACATGTTTTACACATCTGTCTTGTGCCTATGGAGATTCTCAGTCACCCAGGTCTTGGTTGTTCAAAATGTACTTTTTCCAAAGGCAACTGGACTTTGTTTTTACTTGAAGACGTTTTGCTTCTGACCCAAAAAGCTTCTTCAGTTCTAAGAAGTGAAACATCTTCAAGGAAAAATGAAGTCCAGTTACCTTTGAAAAAAAAAACACTTTTGGGACTCCCATCTGCCTTAGTTCCCAGCACTGCTACCTATCCAATTCTTGCAGACACTTGCTGAAAGCATACTATATCCTCGTTCACAGAGAACAAGCCCTGGTCAATGCATTTCATCTTTTCAGGTTTTCATTTTCACAATGAAGCAATGGGAATACTTTTCTGATGATAAGTATGATCTTGAATTTTTTGTAGCGCCTCTGATTACAGACAGAAATACCTCACTTTGGGTGGAAATTGTATCTGACTACAAAGTTTGGCTCTGATCAGTATTGAAGCCAGCCCCTGAAAAAGAAAAATGAGAAGGATTGTCTTGTTCATCTTTATTCTCCTGGATCTCTGAAATCAGTAAGACAGATTTCTCCAGATATACCATCAAACCAAATGGAAAAGATCCCCAAAGCTGAAATTAAGAAGAAAGGAAAAACCTGAAAACGATATATAAGTTGTGGCTGTGCTTAAAGGAGACAACTCCACTCTGGTTCTTGATAAGGAAACCTGGCCTCCAGTGCCTTTGCCTTTCATCAGTATATATCCAGGGGTGGGCTTCAAAAATTTTAGCAAAGGGTTCTCTGCCTGGTTGCTGGGTGGGCATGGCCACAGTGGGTGTGGCCTAGTCGGCCTCCTGCACCACGGGGAGGAGTTATGCCCTCCCTGGGCTCCGGAGGCTTTTCTCAAGCCTCCAGGAGGGCAAAAACAGCCTCCCGGGGCTCCGGAGGCTCTATGGAAGCTGGAAACAAGCCTATTTCTGGCCTTCCTGAACTTCCAGGAGGCCCAGTTTTCACCTTCCCCAAGCCTCCGTGTGTGGCCTGCACTTACCTGCATCCAAAATGGGCCATGTGAGGACTCCTGGGAGGGGTGAGGTGGGGTGGGCAGGGCCAGCCATGAATGGGATTTGAGGGTTCTCAGAACTTCACAGAATCTTAGGGGCTCTCCTGAACCCCTGTGAACCCCCATCAGCCCACTATCACCATCAGTGAGTATGGGAAAAGCATTCTGGAGACATTTTCAATAAAGGTATTTTGGAAAAAAAAATAGCACTTTCCAGATAGTTCTCTGGCTTGCATATCAACATTTACCCGTGGCAAGTGTAAGACATATTCAAGAAACTAGCCTTGGAATGTTATAAAGTATAAAAATTCATTTCCCCCAAATTCTTGACATATATACACAGGGAATACTTGTGTAGTACATTACAGCATGTTTTTTTTAAAGTAGATATGGTTGTTGTATTTTGCTCATTCCCTTAGGGAATGAGAAAATGCAATTTTATTTGAGTGATATGATTTTTAGTTAAGTTACAAAGGCTGACATCTTCTGTTAAATGCATCAGATAAAAAGTGAAAGGAATGAACTCAGCTTTGATGAACTGTTACCAATTAATGGAGGAAAGACTGTATTAGATGAACTATAATCTGATTCAGCAATGGGCAACCTGTTTTTCTATGCCTTCAATGCCTAGAGACACCTAGAGTTGTTGCCAAAGTGATTTTTTTTATTGCGGTGAAAAGGAGAAAAAAAGGAGACACATATTTAATATACAGAGAGTAATGCACTGTAATTCATTAATTTAATGTTAATTACATAGTCAGTTACACGGGCACATCTACTCTGTGGTTCTTTATCCAAGCTCTATCAATTTGTTGTAGTATGAATCTCAAAATTCTGCTTGAAGATAAATTGTAGTGTTTGGTACGAAAACAAGAAGTTGTACATTCCTACTGGGCAATAAAGATTGTAAAATCATGAACTTGGAAAGGGCTATTTGAAACAAGAATCTGGGCAAAGATATTCCCAAGAGAAGGTTGTCTAACCTTCACCTGAAAACATTCACTAAAGGGAGTCTCACTGGGAATTGATTTCAGTGCTGAAATGGTCTTCTGACTGGGAAGGGTGTTTTTTAAGTACTCGAAAGAGACTTGCTTTCTGAGTTTAAATTCGTTATTCCATATTCTGTACTCTAGAATGGGAGACAGAAAGTCTTGACCTTCTTCAGTGTGAAAATCCTGAAAAATCCTGTCAAATTCCCCATCGTTTGTCCTTTTTCAAAACTAGTTAAGCCCATGTTTTTAATAGACTTACTCTTCATAGGCTTACTTTCTAACTCCTGACCATTTTTGCTACTCTCTGTACTTCTCTGTACAATTTCTCTAACTCTTTGCCAAAGTGCAGTGCCTAAAACTAGACATTTTCTCAAGGAGAATTTGACTAATGAAACATGTTTTGTATATGTACACAACGTAGTTGGGTTGATAATATATAAACCACAAATATATATGTTTGTAGCTTTAAGGAAAAATACTGTAATGTATTATACTATGTTCTGGTTGGTTGGTTATGCTGCAAGTTGCCATAAGAGGGAACTATAGATCATGGTTTAATTCTCTCTTTCTCACTGATGATCTCTCTTGATACTGATACTGACTGACTATTATTATTATTATTTATTATTTATTTAGACTTGTATGCCGCCCTACTCCCGAAGGACTCAGGGCGGCGAACATACAAAAGATATACAACAATACAAATAAAAACAAGTCCAAATTACCAAAAGTTAAAACAATAAAATCACTAAAACAACAAAATTAAAACTACCCACCCCCAGGTCAATCCAGGCCGGCCTGCTGAAACAGCCAGGTCTTCAAGTCTCGACGAAAGGAGCGGAGATCAGGGGCCAAACGCAGATCCGCAGGAAGCTGATTCCACAGGCGGCTCCCACAGAAAAGGCCCTAGCTCTGGGAGCCGCCAGCCGACAATGCCTGACCGACGGTATTCCCAGAAGGCCCCTCCTATGGGAGCGCGGGCGATTGGACTGTGATGCAGGCAGGAGGCGATCCCGCAAGTACCCTGCACCCATGCCATTAAGGGCTTTGTAGGTTGTTACTAACACCTTGAAGGAAACCCGAAGGCAACCGGTAGCCAATGCAGGTCGCGCAGGAGGGTGTAACATGGGAGTATCGGGATACCCCATCACAGCCAGCGCAGCGCATTCTGCACCACTGCAACCTCCGGGTAATCCGCAAGGGAAGCCCCATGTAGAGAGCATTGCAGTAGTCGATCCTGGACGTGGAGCGCATGAGTGACTGTTCGAAGAGCATCTCGGTCCAGGTAGGGAAGCTGGCGAACCAGCCGAACCTGGGCAAAGCCCCCTGGCCACAGCTCCCACCTGCTCCTCCAAACTGAGCTGTGCATCCAGGAGGACGCCCAGATTCCTCGCCCTATCCACGGGGTAACACCTCCCCCATGACCAAAGATGGCACATCAACTGAAACCCGAGATGCTGGTAAGAACAGCCACTCAGTCTTGGCGGGTTGAGTCTGAGCCTGTTACACCCCATCCAAGCCTGCACCGCCTCCAGGCACCGGGACATCACCGAGAGCATCATTGATCTGGTCTGGGGTGGAGATATACAACTGGGTATCATCTGCATATTGATGATACCTCACCCCAAACCACGGATGATCTGCCCAGCGGTTTCATGTAGATATTAAACAGGAGAGGTGAGAGAACCGACCCCTGAGGCACTCCACAACTAAGAGGCCTCGGGCGGGACCTCTGCTCTCCCGTCAACACCGACTGCTAACGGTCCGAAGGTAAGAGGAGAACCACCATAACACGGTGCCCCCCACCCAACCCCGGAGCCGCCAGAAGGATACCATGGTCGATGGTATCGAAAGCCGCTGAGAGATCTAAAAGGACCAGAACAGAGGAAAAACCCTGTCCCGAGCCCTCCAGAGATCATCCACCAATGCGACCAATGCTGTCTCGGTGCTGTGCCCAGGCCTGAAACCCGATTGGTACAGGTCAAGGTAATCAGTTTCCTCCAGGAACAGCGGAAGCTGCTGAGCCACCACGCTCTCAACAACCTTCGCTAAAAGCGAAGGTTGGAGACTGGACGATAGTTATTCAAAACGGTTGGGTCCAGAGCAGGCTTCTTAAGGAGGGGTCTCACCACCGCCTCTTTAAGGGCGGCAGGAAAAACCCCTTCACTCAAAGAAGCATTGATAACTGCCTGGAGCCAGCGTGTAACCTCCCTGGAGGCATAAACCAACCAGGAAGGACACGGATCCAATAAACACGTGGTGGAAGACAGCCTCCATGATCCTGTCCACTTCATCCAGGGAGACAGAGTCAAACTCAACCCAAACCGGATCCACAAGACTGCGTCGCGCCATCGTCAACATCCTGCCAGTCAGAGTCCAAGCCAGCCCGAATCTGAGCGACCTTATCCGCCAGATGTAGACTAAAATCCTCTGCTCTGCCCGCAGAGGGTCCCTCCCCCTCAATTGCAAGAGGGAGCGAGTGACCCTAAACAGGGCCGCAGGGCGATCATCTGCAGACGCGATCAGAGCGAGAAGTAAGTACATCTCGCAGCTCTGATCGCTTCCAGGTAAGTCCTGATATAGGCTCTTAACTGGAGACGGTCAGACTCAGAGCGACTAGTCCTCCACCTACTCTCTAGGCGTCTCCTCTGCCGCTTCATTCCCAAGCTCCTCCGAGAACCAAGGAGCTAAACGAGGTCTCCGGCAAGGGAGAGGCCGCAAGGGGACAACCCGGTCGAAGCGCTGCCGAGGCCGCCTCTGCCAGGCGGCCACCAAAATCTCGGCCGGGCTGTGGACAAGGGAGGTGGGCAAAAACCCCAGGGCCGTCTGGAACCTCTCTGGGTCCATTAGGCCTGGGCGGAACCAGGCTCCTCATCCCAGCAGCGGGAGCAGCATACTGGAAGACCAGCCTCAGGAGATAATGATCTGTCCATGATAGGGGTAGAATAACTGGAGATCCAACCCCAGATCACTACACCACTGCCCGAGATAAAAACCAGGTCGGCGCGTTCCCCCTCATGGGTGGGCCCCTGAATCACCTGGGTCAGGTCCATGGCTGTCATGGATGCCAAGAACTCCCGAGCCAATCCAGACGCCACCCCAAGGAGGGCAAGTTGAAGTCCCCAGAACAATAAGTCTGGGAAACTCCACCACCACTCCCGAGAGGGCATCCAGCAGCTCGGGAAGGGCCGTTGCAACGCAGCTGGGGGACAGGTACGTCAGCAACAGGCCCAACCGACCACCCGGGCCCAACCTCAGAAGGAGGGATTCGCAACCGCCAATCTGCGGGACAGTGGCCTCCCTTGGAAACAGACTATGGACCGATACTGACTAACCCTGTTTACTTTGATATTCTGTTGATATCAAAGGTTATCTGTTGTATTATGGTTTGATATTTTCTGCTGTAAAAGACATGAAACCGGTAAGAAGACTTTATAACTGGATATTTGTGGACTGTTAAAACGTGTATGACATGGACTGTTTATTGGACTGTGCTATTTCTTCAAGTAAACATTAACAAAACTTGATTTAACTCTGTGTGGCTGTATATTTATTCATAACTGTTCTCATAAACGTTTCCATGTGCATTTCCTTGTTATACAAGGGTTACTCTGCACATATCCTAACAAAGCAGCAACCACTCCTCATGATTTTGAAATTATGTTTCTATTGATTCGACCTAACATTGTAAGATTTCTAAATTCTTGTTTGATAGCACTACTACCAAAAAAAATATTCCTCTGCTTGCTCTCTGTCTCTGTCTTTGTCTCTGTCTTTCTCTCTCTCATCTCATTTCTCTATCAACTCTCTCTCTCTCTCTCTCTCTCTCTCTCTCTCTCTCTCTCTCTCTCTCTCTCTCTCTCTGTCATCTCTATTATTTCATAATACTTATAATCTACCTCAGTCCCAAAACATTTGGATGGTGTAGATCAGAGCTGTCAAACTCGCAGCCTGCAGGTTGGATGCATCATGCACTGGCCACACCCACATCCAGTTTAGCGAAGAGGGGGGAAAGTCCTGATACATCACATAACGCCACTGTGATGATGTGAATTTCACACCCCTGGCATAGAATCTCAGCGAAAAAGTAAAGCATAATAATAAATGACCAGATTGAGAGAAAAAAAGTCAGCCACCTGAAATAAAATCCACAATAGCCCATCCTGTGCTTCATACATATTTTGTTGGAGAAAATTGAACTGAAAGAGAATTTGAATAACACTGTTTTTTCTTTGTTACCTGTTAGCATTTTGCTTTCTTCATTCAGCTATTGGTATACTGATTCTTCTCTTTTTCTTTTATTTTGAGCATGGTCTCAAGAACCCCTTTTTGTTATTCTTAGCATCCTTCACTAACTCAGTTCATGCTGAGCTTGAGCTTTCCTGTCACCAGCTGTACAATTTTGGACATCCTGTGTCCAAACTCTTCCTTTGAGACCTGTCCCTCTTTTCATTTCCTGTTTATGTCTCTTCATTTTCCAGGCTTTTCTGAACTTTTTGTTTTGTCACAATGGGTTCTTCTATTGTCATTCTCATTCCCAACTATTGACTGGAATTATTTGCAGTTGTGTTTTTAGCATGTCCTTAATAGGAACTCCAATTACCTTTTATCATGAGGAGAGTCTGCTTCATGGGATGTTACTGAAATCTACTTTTCTGATGCCCAAGATAAGTCTTTGATTACATAGATTTGATTTCCTTTAAAATTAAGAGTTTCAGCATGATACATCACTCTTTTCTATGACTTCCAGTTCTTCAAGAAAGTCTTCTTTGTTGATTAGTATTACATTAAGAATGACTATTAGTTCTTTTTTTATTTTAAATATTGGAAGACAGGACATTTATGGACATTGTTTTATAAATAAAAAAAATATTCATCCATTAAAAAAATGCAGGAATTTTTGATCCACTATGAGAATTTCATCATAATCTCTACTTAAAAAATAAACATTGAAATCATCTTTTTCAATGCACTGCAATGCTCTTCCCACAGCAGTTTTGGAAGGCCAATACAAAAAAATGCCATATGAGCTGAGACTGTGCCCTGTGCACAAGGGACCATTGAAACTATAACTCATGTCCTGCTGTACTGCATCTTCTCTAAGGACTCACAACTTGATTTATAATTCTAACATAATAAAATATCTTGGAAATGCTGATCTTTTTTTACATGCAACTACTGTTATCAGATCAGTACAAAGTAGTTTTTCTGAATGTGGCCAAATTCTGTTATGCTGTATGCAGAATTAGGCAGACTTATCTAACTGATAATCAATCGCAATCTATCATTCTATCTTTTATTTCTATTTTTCCTATTATTGTTACTTTTAATGCTTTTATTTGTAATGCTGGTATGTGACTGTAATAAAAATTGATTGAACATCTTTTTCATAAAATTGAATAAGAACTACTAGAAAACATATGAAGTGGGGAGCAGGGTTTCTGGGTATTGACCTGACCTATTCCCATAATGCTGACCATATCTGACTTCTGCTTAATCTCACATGTTATCCTGGCCCATTCACTACTGGAATGCAAGTTTCAATAACTAATTGGGTCTCAACAGGAAAACGGTTTCTCCCCACTGATTGAAAAGCTATTTAAGCCTGGTTTTCTCCAGGAAAGTACTTCCCATTGTTCATATAATGACAGAAGAACAACTCCAACCTGCCAGTGACAGGATCCAAAACTATTAATTGCATTATTTTAAAAAAGACTTTGAAACATTTTTGCTTTCATACATATGTTCTTCTGTTTCATGTAATAGTCCCAACAGGAAATGCATTGATTCAAATGAATCAATTATTGTGCTTCTTATTTGCAGTGTAGTCTTACTGCCTTGCACAGCTTCTAGGGTTATTTTTATGACTATAATTCCAATAAGATAAATCACAATGGCAATTTGCACATCAAAACAGGTTCAAGATGCTTGTTATTCTTCCTTGACCTTCAGAATATCATTTATTTTAATCTTTCTGGAAAAGTAAAAGGTTGCCTACTGTTTTAACTCATTAGGCTCATTAATTCAGAACTCATCTACTAAACATTAAAACCACCATGTATCCTACCTGTGGAATTAATTATACAAGACAAGATAAGAAGGGTATTTCATTTCAGAAATCTAATGCATAACTAGGAATAGGCAATTGATAACAATTTTTCCACCTATTTCACAACTAGATATAGTGCATACCAGTATTTGATTATGTGGAAGAGTTTAATTATTCAGAGTCTATCTAGGAGATGGATAGAAAATTGGTAACCACTGTAAAACAGCAGTATGTAAAGAAAGATTCTATCATGTATTTAACAATGAATATAAAAATGTAGTAGGTACTCAGAAGAACTATTTCAAATGTTTCCCATGTCTCAAAAAATAATTTATTTCATGAATTTCATCAACTTTGAGGGTAATAGAAAATTGAACAGTGTTTTTTTGTGAGCATCTCAAAAAAACATCCCTTAAAGTCCTCATATATGTGTGAAATTTTGATTTTAGTTGTCCCCTTCACATGTCTACCCTTACTTGGAGTAAGAGGGTGAATTGGGATGAGAGATTCATAAAATGGTTTTCCTACAATACTGCTACCAACCCTTCTCCTGCTCTAGGAAAGTTTTGAGATTATCCAATGATAGGCATCCACTAATGATAAAGAAAGAAAAAATAACCTTTCCAAGGAGAACTGTTAAACTATTTGAATACTGTCATTCATTTACCCATTTCTTGTGACCAAAAATGTTTACACCAATACTTTAATCTGAAAAAACATTGATACAGTTTAGTTAGACTAAAATGTATTTGTTCCTCCCCCGTCCACCCATCCAACCATCCATCCATCCTGTCAGCATTCCAACTAACCAACTCCAAACCAATAAACTCCAAGACAAGCATTTCCTCAAAGTTCCATTTTATTAGAGTTGTCATATTGGCACATCTGGGAAAACCTGAATCTGAGAGTTCTGGATTTTCCCTTCCCAAAAGAAATTCAAAGATCCATCCCCTACACCAATCAGTCCACCAAATGGCCCAATCAAATCATGGTCCCAACTGGAGACATTCCTCAAGACTCTTCTCTCCAGGTGCAGGGTAACATGTCCTTGACTCTCTGAGAAAGAATGTTGTTGAGTCTAATCTTCTACCTCACTATGAAATCCCCCCTTCCTAATTCCCAGGCACTAAATGTGGCAGCCTCGAAGCTTCCAAGTAAAAAATGTCTTCCAAGGCTGACACATCCATCATCAACAATAATAGAAACAAGGTTGTGATTCTAGAGATTTCTGAAGTTAAAAGTCAGAAAGAATAGAAATAGACATTTAATAAATCTGCTTTCAAACTAATAGCAGTGTGTATCTTGTGTTGACATAAAGAGGATCTAAAATTTGGGTTTCTTTAACAAGTAGCAGTTATGATTTGTTCCTTAAGAAATCTTCAGTGCTATATTTGTTATATTTAAACCTCTGGCCATGGAAAGTGCTCAAAGCTTATTTGGTTTGTGCAGAAGTGGAGAGTCTGTAGCCTTAAGACTAATTGAAAAGCTCTCTGCAGGTTATCAATTCAAACCTCTGGTATGAAAAGAAAAAGGAAAATATCAGTGAATATTTTTTTAAATGGTGTATAGAAATGGTGCTTTCTTGGCTTTAATTCTATTAAACTGTTATTTCAGCACCATGGCTTATGATAAAGACACAAACTGATTGGCTTTTTCCCTGAAGCTATTGTGGGTGGTGAGAACAGTAATCATGGACTAGAGCAAGGGTATCAAACTCAAGTCCCATGGGCCAATTCTGGCCCATGGGTGCTTAGATCTGTCCCATGGGCCCACCCTGGAAATAGCGAAGGACCAACCCGCAATGGATCTGCCAGTAAAAATGGAGCTCGGGCTGCATGCGGCCCTCTTGAAACTCCTAGTTTCCCAGTTTCTAGCTCAGTGATACTGAAAAAATAGATCAGCCCTATAATAACAGAATGGCTCTCATCTACTTTGTTGGCATCAGGAATGTAAAGCAAAGAAGGTATCCAATGCTTTCTGCCAATTTCTTGCCAATTTCATCAGAGCTAGAAAAACAGCATCCCACCACAAAATTTGGATTAGAAGGGTCAAGATGGTTGTTGATGATCTAACAAGAATGTTCTGCTTCAATTCATTCTCTCTGAATGTTCATCCTGTTATTGTAGGCCATCTTTTTTTCCAGTATCACTTCTAGTTAAGAGGAGACAATACAAATTAAATACGTGTCATCTGTTGATGAGTTTTACTGTTCTTCATCACAATACAGGAAGCAAGGCTATAATCACACAGGGGGAGGGCATGTGAAAGCAGACCTGAAGCCAGAAGTTCTCTCAGCCTGCTGGCTAAGTTTCCACTCATGCCTGGCTGGCACTAAGAACTGTGGGAAATAGTTGACAGCCACATCAGATTTAGGCTCCACAGGAATCAATCTCTGAAAGCCAAAGTGGTTCAGAGATCCTCTGGTGGGAATTTGAAGACAATAAGGAAAAAAAACCAATTTGCACTATTCTCATTATTTGCAAAACAAAGCATTTAATAAGAATACCATAATGCTCCCTGTTTGCTAAGCACAATCACTGCACATCTTAGACTACTACACATCGTTAGAATGGCTTCCCATCTTTTCCTAAATCTTATTCAGTATGAGACAGTTGGTTTGGTGTTGTGGTTAAGGCTAGAAACAAGGAGATGACGAGTATTAGTTCTGCTTTAGATATGAAGTCAGCAGGGTGACTTTGGGCCAGTCCCTCTCTCTCAGCCCTAGAAAGGAGGCAGAGGTGGGCTGCACATACTGTAACATACAGTTCTCCTGGTGCAGAACTGAAAATGAGAGCACACACGCGCAAGCCCCCTTTGCTTGTGCACAGCTGCAAAAACATGGGGATTTCCTGCGCAGGGCAGCTATGGTAAGTAGAGTGGGCAAGGTGTGGAAAGCAGTTGGGCTGCATGGGTGGGCAAGCACGCCAGATATATAGGACTGGATAGCACCATGTTGAGGAGGGGGCAAGTCCAGCCAGTGGTGGGAACTACTGGTATGGGTGAACTGGTTCAAACTGGCAGCAGCCCACCACTGGAAGAAGACAATGGCAAACCACTTCTGAAATCTTGCCAAGAAAACTGCAGGGAGTAATCCAGGCAGTCAACACTGACTTGAATATGAACACACATACACACATGCACATTTTGCTTACAAAATTAACATTTTGTTATATTTCAATCTACAGTGCTATTATTACAATATCTCTGAAATATTAACATTATAACAGTGGAGCTTATGTATACATTTCCAGATCCATTTGTTCATAAACTGATAATCAGTAAATAGTTGCCAAGGAAGAAGAAAAGGAGAAGAAAACAGACAGTAACCATGGTGAAAATTGTTTGCTCTGGCAATTTATCCCTTTGAACCAAGTTTGTACAATGAGTATGCCATTCACCATAATTCTGAATTTGGTTTTGGTATTTCAGTTAATTACACTGATAACACACTGATAATATTCCAGATTAAAAAATGGACAAAGTTGGACAAATGTTTTTTAAATGGATATGAGGAAAAAAAATTCAACTTTTTTTTAAATCTTCTTATCATAGGACTGAAAAGGCCAAATCTTACTATCAGTACAATATCTGAAATGCCTTAGGAAGTGATGTAACTAATAGCAATGATAGTAAACTAGGAAAGGTACAATCTTGTATAGACTTAAAATGAATTGTACTCTACTCAATGGACACACAACTATTACACTCAGTTAATATGCTGGGAAGGGTAAAGCAGCATGCACTGGCACAGTGCTTTTCAAAGGTGGAAACTTTACAGTGAGTGACTTCAACTCCCAGAATTCTCCAGCCAACATCTCCATAGGATTCCCCCATTTCTCACACCTGAAAGTTGTGAGTTTTGAAAATGCTGCACAATACAGACTTAGGAATGCATGTTTTGATCCCATCCTAATATTCTAAAATAGTTGGAAACTTTCTATTAAAAGTTAGGTGGAAAAATTGGCTATTATTACTATTCTTTTCACAACAGTGTAAAGTCACAGCTGCCAGTTCTGTGGCTGGTGTTGACCTTCATATGCCTCAAGTACTTCTCAAGAATCTAGATATCATAACATATTGGTATAATAAATTGATGTGGATCCAAGCAATGTGGCTTTTTGCAGTTGTTGGATGGGCACTTTGTCAATACACAGATTTTCTTTGTGCCATCCAAGATTTTTGGGATGGTACCCAATATGTCCTGATACTGGGACCATCACAGCCAGTTTATTCCATAATCTTTCAGCTTTCAACAGTTTTCAGATCTTGATGTTTTGTCATCTTCTCCTGTTCTTATATGCCAAGACTTTCTAGTTTGTATTTACAAAATACACAATATTTTAACCAATTCATTTTTACTAAATGGATAACAATACATTTTTATTCATATTCAACTATATGTTCCCACTAATTTTTCATTAGTAGCACATTACAGTTTTGTCAGTGTCATTTTGATGACTCAGTTATGTTGTTGTTTATAGTCAGTTTGTGCAATTTTCTTGCATGATCTACTATTTTCCTAGCATATGATCTACTATTTCTTCTGCTTCTTTGCACAATTTACACTTTGAATCATTTGACTATTTTTTCTTCAGTTCTGGCTTTACAAAGCATTCATTAGTATAGTTAGATGTTGAGCAGCTAAAACAAAGCCCACAGTTTTGTTTTTAATGTTTCAATTGTTAGCCACTTTTATCTTTATCTACTTTTTTCCTCAATCTTTTGTAGAAATTGACCATATAATGCATATAATGTACCACAAGTATGATCCAGGTATTGACAGCTTTGATGCTTTTTCCACTGTTCAATTTTGTCTTTAGCAAATCTTTATCTGTCTGGATGTATTCTGTAGTAATCACATTTTTACTGGTCCATGCTTGATGTTATCCTACTGAAATAAAGCCTAGATATTGCTAGGCTTCATCCTGATGTTTTGGCCATTAAGTATTCCAATTCCATTATTGTTTGTGATTTTACCTGATTTATTGCTACTGTAGCATATTTGTTTCGGCCAAATTCCATTGTTTACTGAAAATTTTTATAGTATTGTCAATAACTAGATTTTGATTTTTGATTTTCCATAAAGCTTCAGATCATCCATATAAAACAAATATGAAATTTTATTAGCATCTGTTGCCCTTTGATAGCCAATACTTGTTTTCTTCAAAATCACTGAAAATGATTGTAGCAGTGACAAATAATAAGGGTGATAATGAGTCACTCTGGAAGACGTCTTTCTTGAAGTTAACAAGCCCATATTTTTCATTTCCAACTACCAATTCTGTATTTCATTGCTTCATTATCTTTTCTATAAACATTCTAAAGTTTTTTTTACAGGTACAGTAAGTAGCCTTGGTGGTGCAGGCTGTTAATAGCCTAGCACTTAGTTTCAGCTCCCTTTAATTATTGCAGGCTCGAATCCCACCAGGCTCAAGGTTGACTCAGCCTTCCATCCTCTCGGGGTAGGTAAATTGAGGACCCAAGATTGTTGGGGGCAATAAGCTGACTTTGTAAAAATGCCGCTTAGTAATAAGCAGGCATATACAATGGAATGAAGGCTATTGCTGAGCACATTGGGTTGTGCTCCAAACATTGTAAGCCACCCTGAGTCTCTGGAGAAGGGCAGGATATAAGTATGAATTAAAAAAAAATTAGACTGACACAGGAGTTGTGTTAGTTCGGTAACACTTTTATAGGAGTGCTCCAGACCAAGCATGAAACTTTGCTTTCTGGAAAAAACTGCCTGCTTATAAAATGTAAACAGTTTCTCAGTAGTATTTTTAAGTGCTGCTTTCTTTGTTCAGAAAACAAACAAATTGAGTGTAAGTTTATTGGTTAGTGTTACTAGATACTTTAATGACTACAGAATTTCCTCCCATAATTAGAAACCCTTTATTCAGTAGTAAGGTAAAGGTAAAGGTTCCCCTCACACATATGTGCTAGTCATTTCCAACTCTAGGGGGAAATGCTCATCTCCGTTACAAATCCAAAGAGCCAGCGCTACCTGAAGACGTCTCCATGGTCATGTGGCCGGCATGAAAACCAAAGGCGCATGGAATGCTTTACCTTCCCACCAAAAGGGTTCCTATTTTTCTACTTGCATTTTTTCATGCTTTCGAACTGCTAGGTTGGCAGTAGCTGGGACAAGTAATGGGAGCTCACTCCATTACATGGTGCTAGGGATTCGAATCGCTGAACTGCTGATCTTTCTGATCAACAAGCTCAGCATCTTGCCACTGAGCCACTGCATCTGTGTTCAGTAGTAAACCACCTCTAAATTCCTCCTCCCAGGAAATTTTATCCTTTTATTGCTCAGTATAAATTACACAGCTGTGGTTTCACATAGCTGGGGGAAAAAGGCAATTTTCATGCCAAGAATGACATTGCAAGCCCATTTTTCCACTGATATTCTTTGATATCTCTACTTCTTCAATGAAATAGACAAGAAGGCAGTTCATCTTCTCAGAAGAAGAAGAGTAGAAGAAACTGAACTACCACTGGTCACAATAATATGATATTAAATATTTTGGTCACAGCAGGATGCACAATAAGTGGTCTTATCTTTGTTTATATTCTTATATATGAGGTAGAAATGTGGTTATTCAAACATTTATGACAATGACAAAATGGATTGTATTTTACTAAATCTGTCTATCAGTAATTGCTTCTTGGAGTTCTTGCAATGAGGACCAAGATTATTGGGGGCAATAAGCTGACTTTGTAAAAATGCCGCTTAGTAATAAGCAGGCATATACAATGGAATGAAGGCTATTGCTGAGCACATTGGGTTGTATCCCAAAACTTGTAAGCCGCCCTGAGTCTTCAGAGAAGGGCGGCATATAAATGTAATTTTTTAAAAAAGTTAGTATCATCAGTCATAATACCCATCCCATCTTCTATCAGTTTCTTTTTCAACTACTTTTGTTTCTTTTCCCCCTGAGTTTTGGACTCTTCACTATAGACTCTAATCCTCATATGTCCAAAAATATTTACATTTCACTGTATTTTTTTATTAAAACACTGTGTGTAAATTCATGGAAACAGAGAATATACAAGTTAAATAGACAAATACAATAAATAAAACATGATTTTACTTCATTCACCTTGAATTATTCATTCCTCTTGCAATCCAAGGACTTATTGTTGAATGTATCATTGCTGAATTTAAAATCAATTTCTGAGTAATTATGCATATAACAAGACAACGAATGTGAACATCATCATTCAGATGGCCCCCAAAAATCATAATATCTCCCTTATTTTCAATAACTATTAAGTGATTCCTAATGGCAAACCAAAAGTATTGATTAAGGCACATAGAATAGATTACACTTGATGAAACATGACAAAACAAGAGCATCATCCTACAATGGATAGACAATGGCTAAAAGGATGGAGGAGGAGGAGGAGGAGGAGGAGGAGGAGGAGGAGGAGGAGAGAAGAAGAAGAAGAAGAAGAAGAAGAAGAAGAAGAAGAAGAAGAAGAAGAAGAAGAAGAAGAAGAAGATACTAGGTTCATGGAAAGTTGCCTTGGTCCTTTGCCTGAAATGTCAACAGTAATATTATATGAAACTGTCACTTGAAGTAATGAATTGCAAAGCATCCATCTTGTAAAACATCAGGACTGGGACAATTCTACTTCAGCAATGGTTTTTGTGCATGTACTGTAGATCCTAAAGGACTAGAGAAGAAGTTGAAGTGAAGTATAATAACTGTTCCATTATATATAATTGTCAGTCCTGTTCAACTTGAACCTTTAAGCAAGAACAATGCTTGATTCCATTTGTTGAGAAGGGTATAGTTTACTAAAGATCAAGTGATATACAGTAAAGCAAATCCATAATTGAGGTGCATGCGCCAAATACCTGGGTATAGCTTCTCCCTCCCAGACACTTCCCATTGCTGGTCTTCCCATTGTCCAATCAGTTTTAAAAGAGAAGTTTTTGAAACAGTCACTCCTGCAGTTGCACTCTTTTCCCAAGGAAGCAGCCTTGAGGACTAGTCTCTGAGACAGGGATGGGATTCTACCAGTTCAGATCAGTTCTATAGAACCGGTTGTTATGATTCCGCACAGTTCAGAGAACCAGCAAATCATGCCTCTGGCTGACCCCACCCCTCTCAACCCACCCCTCCCTTCCCTGCCCAGTCAGTCCTTAGCATGCATG
The DNA here is from genome assembly GCA_009733165.1 of Naja naja. NCBI lineage: Eukaryota > Metazoa > Chordata > Lepidosauria > Squamata > Elapidae > Naja > Naja naja. The sequence goes on along the minus strand of CM019151.1, from coordinate 22,241,451 downwards.
CCTGACATCGCTGACTGCGTTCTCCCCCGCCCAGTCACTGCTTAAGGTATTTCTTGTTTTATTCCCTCCCAACAATCAGCTGTTCCTATGATCAGCTGTGCCGGGATTCCCCTCACTGTCTTACTGCTTCGCTCAGGAGGCTTCCCTGAGGCCCCCCACACTCCATTTTTTGCCTTCTTGGGCCCCAGGGAAGCTTCCTGAGAGCAAAAGCACATCCCATGAAGCTTCCCTGAGGCCCAGAAGGCCCCAAAATGGAGTGTGTGGGGGCGGGTACTGCATGTCCCCTCCAGGCTCTGTTTTTTTTTTCCTGAGCCCCAGGGAAGCCTTCTGGGAGCAAGAATGTCCCCCCCAGGAGGCTTCCCTGAGGCCCAGAAGGCCCAAAAAACAGAGCATGGGAGGGTGCTGCAAAAAAGCCACACCCACCCAGTCACATGGACACACCCACCTAGCCACGCCCACCTGGCCACACCCACAAACTAGTTGTTAACAAAGTTGAATCCCACCCTGCTCTGAGAGGCAAGCTTCTTTCCACAAGTTTCACTTTCCCCCAAGTTTCCATCCTCCCTTCCACCCTCCCCCTGGGATCCATGGCAGATTGGCATTGAATGAATGTGAAGCACAGGCATGAAGTTGCAGCTCTGACAACTATACTATGCAGTTTTGTTTCACAGAATTGTTTTGGTCTGTGAAGAAAATTTGATTTGATCAAATTTTCTTCAATTAAAAACACCCTATTGCAGCTACACAAAGCACCATTACATTTGGCCTATGTTGGTTGCCCATCTGTGCCATAGAGACTTTATCCCCAAATGAAGATGTGGAAGACTGAATATAGTCTATGAATTCCAGACTTTTCTGAAAGCATCATCATATGTACGCAAACTGCATCTTCAAATGCCTTCATCTATTTCTTTGAAATTGGACAAATTATCTCTCATCAGTAGCAAAGTTTGCAAATGTCATCCTATTATGTAAAATGACAAGTCAGAGTCATTTGTGGCTTTCCTATGCTAGTCAGTGAGAAGCTGAATCTCATTTCTGACTCAGATATCAAAACCAAGTAAACAGCTTTGCTTCAGTCCAGATCATAATAGGCTATTTCACAAAGCACAAAACTAGGACCAAATCAAATATTGTGGCCAGTGTACATCCTTAATTTGTAATATAACATAGACCAGTGTTTCACAACCTTAACCATTTTAACTCCTTTTATATTGATTTCAACTCCCAGAAATCTCCAGCCATCATGCTGACATAGTGCAGTATGTCTCCCTCTAACTATTTAGACAAATAATGCCATCCTATAGGTAATATTAAAATATCAGGACTTAGAAGAAATCATATACCAAACTATACAGTTATAAATATCAGTGATATATTATAAGGTCTGAAATAGGGAACTGCTTCTTCTGGTGTCTTTGCCTTAAATAATTTAGACCTCTCAACATCAAAATATACATGCATATACAAATATATACTCTCTCTACATATAACTGCAGCAGTAAACCTGCAAGAGAGTATATCTTTGTATATGCATGTATATTTTAATGTTAAGAGATCTAAATTTAAGTTCAGAGTTAAACATTAAAGTTAAATTCAATGAGTTAAGAAAGCTCTAAGAGCTTTAATTTTAATTTTTAACTCTGTACTTAAAACTGTAAAGAGCACACAAGCAATGGATGGCCACAGAAATAAATGGCTTCATTGAGACTGAACTATCAGCAGTGAAACTGAGTAGACAGCTGCCTTTGTGGACAGCATATTATATCAGATAATAGCCAATCCACAATCTTTTACTGAAAAGAAGGCAGTGTTAATCTTTTCCCAGTTTATTCAGATTTAAATTACTTTGATGACAACCTAGTGAAATATTGGGGGGGGAATTGCTAGGATCTTTCCCCTTCTTGTCTAATGTCACAACAACTTGGAAAGGACAAGCGTATAGCTGGGCTCCTAACCCTTTTTGGAAATTGCTAGCTACTCTGGAGATTACTCCAGATGATAGAAAGAAAATCTTCTATCTCCACACATCTGCATATCCATCTGCACAGTCTCTCAAGATGGGGTATATTTCTAATAAATGTCATTATAATATTTTATTCTCCCCCTCACCACACAGCTTCCCTTTGCTTTACCCTTTATCACATATTCATGTCAGATAAACTGCCGTTAGTAGCAGGATGATTATTTTTTTATATACCCAACATAATGTGGCTTACTTTGAGAAAGAACTGACTTCTTTTTCGGATATACAGGATGCAATTTTTCATCTGAGATGAAACTCATCTTTAGCAACTTAGACAATAAATTGTCCGAATACATCAGCATGTCACTATGAATTATTTCTGGAACTGATAACTCTGTTTCCTTTTTGGTTATCAAAATAAAATAATGAGAGCTCTTCTATGCTTTGGATTTAATTTAGAAGAGATGCTTTAGAATGCATGGGCCACAGAATGTGAATGTGGCACTTATATATAACTCACCAAAGTGAATTTTCCATGATTTTTACTTCAGCCAAGTCATAAAGAAGGATGTTTCCATCATTTTTGGCACTAATTATGGAAAAACATGTCTTCGTACTTAACAACAGTCCTTGCAGTCTTTTTCTCATTGGTCAGTTGAAAGGGTACATAGTAAATTCTCAATTAGCTTCACATTCTGAGGCTTGCCGAAATGCAGATCATTATATGCTGGCTTCGAAATGGTTTCTAGAGCTTGGGATGGAAACTATCATGGCAACTGAGTACAGAGAAGAAGAATTTGCATGCTTCAGTTTTCATCTGATTTCTTGATGTGGTTGATGTTTCTGAGAGAAGTCCCTTCTGATTAAATATAGTAAATGACAGAGAAGATTGAGAAATTAAGGAAAGACTCAGATGCTAGTAAATCAAACATTCTTTGCCAACAAATCTCAACTGTGTATTTGTGGGTATGTTGAAATTCTCAGAACCCTGACATAGTATCCTAGTGGGCATAAAGAAAAGCTGAGATTTGTTGCTTTGCTCCAGTAATATATCCAGTTTTAAGTGGAGACCCAAGATGTCTTATTCTATCCTAATGTGATACCAAATGTGTGAATGAGATGCTAAGTTCTAGTTCTCAGACAGGAGCTCACAAAGTCAAATTATGAGTCAGCCACCTCTTTCAACCTACTTCACAGGCTTGTTGAGGCTTGTTGAGACTTGTTGAAGGTGCTGGTGGTGGAATAGAATAAGGAGTAAGATGGTGGTGGAATAGAATAAGGAGTAAGATCTCAAATGAAATGTGAGATAGATGTTTCTGGAGATAAAGGCAACCTCCCACCCCAAGAAGTGATTTGGTAGTTGAGAGATTTCAAGATCTTTGATTCCCATGCTTTAAAGCACATTTACCCTTCTCACAGTAAGATTATGAGTGATAATAGAACAGAACAACTCAAAATTTTAATTAACTATTAGGCACAGAATTCCTAAAGATAAAATTCTTGGGTTAATTTGTTATTCAAATGTCAAAAGTATTGTTTTGTGGAAAAAAATATATACATCACCAAAGTAACTTGGAAGAATGCCAAAGACCAGTGTTTCTCGATCTTGACAATTTAAAGATCTGTGACTTCAACACCCAGAATTCCCCAGCTAGCATATTAGCTGAGGAATTCTGGGAGTTGAAGTTGACACATCTTCAAGCTGCCAAGACTGAGAAACACACAAAGAAACACTTGATGCTGATACCAATAGAGCATGCTTTCAATGCCCCTTGTTTTCAGATAACGTTTGGCCACGTAGTTGTTTTTAATAATGGAACCACATTTTATGGAAGATCTTTTTTTTTTTTGCAGCACACATTTTGATTTTGTTTGCCATTTAATTAAATTGGAGGAAAATCTTTGGAATCATTCAAGAAAAAGCCTTAGCAATCAACACAAAAAGCTTTCAATAAAGGCTATTACCACACTAATAGAAACAGAATAACATTGAATTAATTTGAAAGGATTATGTACAGTAATATAACCAAATCTTAGCATAAGGCTTTTAAAAAGATAAAAATTGTGCCAGCTTACTAGAAAACATTCTCTACAATCCCAACAATATGTATAAAACACAGTATACACTAAAATTAGCATTAAACAGCATTTTGTTGCCCTAGAGGCATTGTCTTAACATGGAGCTTGTAATGTGAGCTAATTTGCAATTCCAGCAACAGTTTAAATTCAAGTCAAGGTCAATATTAAGAGTCTGCTAATGAACACATGCAGAACTTATCAAAAATAGAATAATGTCATCCAGGCCATACAATCATGGGGTGTATTTTCTCTGGCTTGTAACTGTGATTGTTCTATGTGTAGAAAAGCTACAAAATACCTAGTCCAGTAATTAGACAGAAACAACCAGAAGAAGACAAGGTGGAATTTCTATTTGCAGAAATTATTTATGACCAGTTCTGGATGTTATATTTTGCAATGAACATTGACTAATTTGAGCATATCCACAGAAGGACAGTCAGGATGAAGTAGTCCTACAAAGATTGATTAAATTTGTTTATACTCTAGACTACAGAAGAGAAACTTAGAAGAAGTCATAAAGATGGTTTTAATTTATATGAAATTTATCCAATCAGCTTGTTCTATAAATTGTATGACAACAGATTTGGGTTAAATCAATAAGAGCTGTTCAACAATAGAACAGTCTTCCTTAGAAAGTAGAAACAGAATCTCTTTTTTCTGGACATTAGTGAAACTGTAGCTGCATTTTTATGACTTCCAATGTTACCTCAGCTCCATAGACATGGTCATGGGAAAATATATTACAAACATGATTAAAAATACAAGCATAATTACAATTAATGTAGAATGAATTTTCTGTTATATAACATCACAGAAAGGCTACCTCCAGTCAATGAGTGTAATCTGGTTTACCAGATGGAGTAATTGGCCTCTGATGGATTCTTAAATGAAGCCAATCTCCTTTTCCAAAAGACTGACCTTACCTCCCACCTAATCTCTACACAACTATTTTTGTCTCTCTTATTGCACTATGTCTGATTCTCATCATTCTATTTTGATGGGAAAAACCAGTGTGATTACAGGAAATCTCAGCAATTTCAATATCCTGTTTATTTATTTCTGTGTAACAGAAACCTAATATGCAACTGGCTGTTTTGAAAAATCATTGGGAGAATATGAGTGAAGTGGAGAAAGATAATTATCCACACTCCGTCACAGTCAAATTACTTATTATTATGCTCCATCAAGTCAGTGTTCACTCTTGGTGACCAGATGGATGGACCTTTTCCAGAATGATCTGTCCCCACCCCGGCCCTTCAGACTTACTAACAACGGAATCATCACCACTTTAATCGAGTCCCTCTGTCTCACCATTGGATTGTCCTCTGATTTTTGGTTCCGTATTTCCCAACATTATGGATTTCTTCCAAGAACTGGGTCTTTGTATAATGTGTTGAAAAGTATTGTAATTTAAGCTTGGTTATTTGGTCCTGAAATGAGAGTTCTGCATTGGTTTGTTCTATGATCTGTTCTTTTGTTTTGATTTTTTTCTATCTGATGTACTGATTAAGTAGCTAAACCAGAAATGAGATAGTGTGAGTTTTAGTTCTCCCTTAGATAATAAAAGCCAGTTCAGTGACTTTGGACCAGTCACTAGCTTTCAGCCAATCTCACCTCACAGGCTGTTGTGAGAAATAAAAAGGAGCAAAACATACCTGTATTGTATGTCTATCCCTCCCAAAACAGATTTAAAAAATCATTATGATTAGAAGTCTTTTCTAGCACAAAGTTCAGAAGCATAACCCTCTTTCTATCCTGCTTCAACTCTCACATTCATAGTGTTACAAAGAAAACAATTACCTGCACAATTCCAATCTTTGCAGTTATTATACGATCTGAATATATTTTCAAAGACCTTCATTACTCCCCTACCAAGAGCTATTTCTTGACTGCTGATTCCTTTATTGTTTATACTTGAACTTAATATGTGGAAGCTACCTACCACTTTAGTACCTCCACTGTTAACTCTAAGGTTGTTACTATATCTTTGCCATTATTTTTTATATATTTTGACTCACACATTGGTCCAAAAATAACAAATTGGCTACATCTGTATTAATATCTAGTCTTAATTATTTTTTTCTGCCCTCCATTCACCTTTTCCCATAGTTTGGCTATTTTGTCTTATGCCCAAGATCTGGCAGCCACAGATTCATAAGATTTATACTTCTTCTATGCTGTCTGCCAACAGTCATTTTGACTGAGGCAGCACAGAGATATGTGCAATACATTTGTCAATCAATCAATCACTCAATCACAGAACCTATTCCTTCCATATTGTCAGAAGCTCATAAATTTTATTTGAAAACTTCAGAATCCAACAGGATTTGGATAAAATATCTGATTGTTTACAGAAATGTCTTGATATTTTATTGCCCTTTTGTGACATTTTGGTCGTTCTGTAACATTCTGAAAACTTTGATATGTTTTTACAGATATTTAAGAGGTACCATGCACTAAATCATAAGAGCTTGCTGGAAAATGCAAAAATGACGTCTGCTGGTAATAATGTGAATGCTACTTTAGAAGATGAACTGGTATAAGGACTAGTTTGGGCAATGTCATTTGACTCTGCAGTAGTTTTAGAACAAATTTGTATTCTGAATTTATATCTGGCTTTGTTGCTTTTTTGTTTTGGATCCCCATAGAAAGTTTTTGCATCTGCTTTAGGTTGGAATTTTTAAACAACTATAGACTTTGCACACAAGATGGTTGAAGAATCGCATCAATGTTTATAGAAGGTATAATAATTGAAGTTGTATTGATTGTGGGACTAGGTTGAAGCTACCATACCTAAAGATGAACTAAGCATGGACAAATGCAAAGAAAAGATACCTTAGCCCAGGGCTGTCAAAGTCCCGGTCCACAGGCTGGATGCATCACGCACTGGCCACACCCACACCCAATTTAGCAATGGAGGGAAAAGTCCCGATACATCATGTGACACTGACGTGACGACATGGGTTTGATACCCCTTCCTTAGACCTAGTAGTTAAGAAGGAACCAAGTCACTAAAGAAAAATGGGCGGGGGAATCACTTGAACCTGTTTTCTGACATTTAGATCATTACATATATTTTTTAAAAAATTAAAAATTTGAGGAATGTCAAAAATGCTGTAAAATAAAACATAGCCTTTTGGCATCGGAGTATAGTTTGCTAATATCCATGTAACAACCCCAATGTCCCTCAGTGTGTGTCACTTTCTGTCTTCTGTCTTCATCTCTCCTTTTGTTGTGTGCATAGAGACTTGTAGAATATAAACAATTCTGTTCTGTTTCATTGGGCCTAAAAATGAAATCTGTAGCAAAATGTGTCCTAAAAACTTTTTAAAACAAGATTAGTATATATACTTTTAATAATAGACGGAAGAGTTCCTTCCAATGCACCAGAAAAAAAATTATAATTTTCCATTTTAAGAAATAAAATGCCTAACATTCAGAATACCTCCCCATTTGAGCTAATGGAGAGATTTTTCCCCTCCCCCCTCCTCCATATCCCCCCTCCTCATATATCAGTGATCATCAACTTTTTCATGGATTCATCTATGGATTGTGCTGCCCCATCATTAGTGAGTTTTTCCACTTTTCTAGACAACCACTTTCCATGAAATACAATTGCTTATGCAAACATTTTGATTCATATGGAGAGGCCACCTGGCCACCATATTTGCCTCTCTTTTCCATTCGAGCATTTCAGTGAAGACTCTCCCAGCAGTCATTTTTTTTCTTTTTCCTTTTGAGATTGACGTAGGAATGGCAATCCCATAAAAGTAATTTCAGAAGACAGCAATTTCACCAAGTCATCTTCACTGACTGGACCTGATTTCCATTTTGGGGCTGCCAGTTTTGATGGCCTTCAAAATACCTTCCTGCTGCAAAGCATAGTATTCAAAATAATTCTAACAAAATAATAATTTTATGAGCTTAGCATACTTTCCCATTCAAGACATGATTTTTTTGCATTTTACATCAAAGCCTCAAAGACTGAAATAATACTTTCTCTGCATCAGAAAATGGGGTGTGTATGTTTAAATCTCCTTCACTGTTAAATAAATCCTGTAGAGCTGGACATCCTTATTTTTTCCACATAATTTCTTTTTCCAATTCTTAAATTTAAATTATGCCAACGACTGCACAGACTAAGCAAGGTAACTAGGATTCAAGAATGTGATATCTTTTGGTGTTCCCAGTGAAAGAATGGAAATTCTAACTATAAAAGTGTAGTTCCATATCAAAACCTAACATAGATTTAATATTACAGAGTTAAAACTTGAGATTTTGCAGAATCATGTTTTTAAGACTGCTCAGATATTAAACTTGAGAGAGTGAAGTAAGTTCTGGAAAACTTTAGAAAGTCTCTATTATCTCTTAAATGAGAAATTGCACGAGATGATACTTTTTAAAGAAACACAAGGGAAAAAAAATCAAGGACTAGAAAGAAGTGGACCCAAATAGAAGAGCTTATTTATTTATTTATTTATTTATTTATTTTAGTTATCTATTAAATGTATATGCCATACAATCATATAATGCTTTCTTTGGTTTTCATGGGAAATGATTCCATATACATGGAATCTACATAGCTTCCTACCTCAGATCCCCAAGGAATCCAATGTTTCTATGAAATGTCGCTTGATTCACACTAATGGGTAAATTTTTTTAGAATAACAGAGTTGGAAGGGACCTTGGAGTCGGAAGAACATTTGTCCTCTGCATTCCCTCTCAGTCGTCCCTACTCACAACCAGCAGCTCCTCCCACCAGCCTCTGGAAGTTGAAATGATATATAAATTTGTTATACAAATAAATTATGAAAATATCTATTAAAATGGAGCTATGACATCATCACATTTAGAGTGTCCTTTCAATATTAAAAGTATTGTTTATGCTTTTGAGTTGTGTTCCTTACATTCATTAAGAAAGGACCAATTTTTTTTTATAGTTTCAGGAATCCAGACAAGTTCAGCCACTCTTCATGGCTTCTTTTAAGTTTCTGTCAGTGTTTTCCCCATCCTTATATACTTAACGAAGGACAAAATTTGTGATTTCAGGATTTTTGTTACTTCTTTCTTGCTGTATTATGAACCACACAAAACAATAATTGATTCTTATGTTCAGTTCAACAAAAATCTTGTTCACAATTGATCTCACACAGATGCCTGCTTCATTTTTAACCATTAAGTCTGAAGTCCTATAAAATCTGTTCAGCTGTGATTCCTTCCTATAGTTCTGCATTCTTTATAAAGCACATCTACATCAACGCTACCTACTGTTTGTTAATAATAGCTTTAATTTTCTTTGGCAAATGCAGATATACTGTCTCAATTTGTTTAAAAAGCTAAAAACACAATTTACTCCTAGAAAGTGTTAGGGAGAAAATATACACATGCACCATCCCTTCCTATTGTGTGAGCCACCTGATGTGGAAACTCATTTGCTTTTTCATGTTTTGGAGTCTAATCTTTTCTCCAGAACTTGGACAAAATTCAAACATAGGAAGTGCATCAATTAAATCCCAGATGTTAAGTGGTGCATATGACTGTAAAATGACATGCACAGTAAATATGTCTAGCAAATGCTGTTTTTCTCAGAAATACAACTAATTCAATATCCTCCCTTCTCCTTTAAAAAGCAATTGTATTTAGAAAGTATCTTGCTGGGATAAAAAAACATATAGCACTAATTAAACTCTTATTAAAATGTCACAAAAAGCAAGAACCGATTCAAGTTATACTTTGCTCATATACAATATACACTCTCTTTTTTTATCAGAGGCATAAGAAATTGACAAAAGCAAAATTGAAGCAACCTGAATATTGAGAGAACTCTGGCCATATTGTAAAATGCCATAGTTTATGAATGAGTTCTGAATATTAATGTGAGATGAGAAGAGGCTTAAACAATTACAGTTATATGGCAAGTCTAGGTGTTAAAATGAGTGAGCATAAAAATGACCTGCCCATAATATTGATGCACTAGAGGTTAGAAATGCAAGGAAGCATTCCACTTGTAACCACAGAATTCAGCACAAGAAATTCTTTCAGGCTTGGGCAGATGACCATGCCTTTGTTAAGTTGCATTAACAGAGGAATACAATCAAAATCAAGTGAGGTACTAATACCACTCTATAAAACTTCAGTAAGACCACACCTAGAATACTGCATCCAGTTTTGGTCACCACACTATAAGAAAGATGTTGAGACTCTAGAAAGAGTACCTAGAAGAGCAACCAAGATAATTAGGGGACTGGAGGCTAAAACATACAATGAACGGTTGCAGGAACTGGGCATGGCTAGTCTAGTGAAGAGAAGGACAAGGAGAGACATAATAGCAGTGTTCCAATATTTGAGGGCTATCACAGAAGGGAAGGGGTTAAGCTATTTTCCAAGGCACCTGAAAGCCAGACAAGGAATGACGGATGGAAACTGACCAAGGAGAGATTCAACCTGGAAATAAGGATAAACTTTCTGACAGTGAGAACAATCAACCAGTGGAACAGCTTGCCATCTGAAGTTCTGGGAGCTTTATCACTGGAGGCTTTCAAAAAGAGATTGGATTGCCATCTGTCAGAAATGGTGTAGGGTCTCCTGCTTGGGCAGTGGGTTGGACTAGATGACCTACAAGGTCCCTTCCAACTCTCTTAATCTGTATCTATCCAAATTCCATCTAGCTCCGAAGTTCTAGCTGAGTTTCACCATGAGTAATTTGATGGTTCTTGTATGCAAATGCTTTGAAACATGATTACATTAATCTCTAAGATCTTTATAACCTCTTTTTTGCAGATAAAGCTCCTTGGGATCTGTGATAAGGACATTCTTAAGAAGTTATGTTTGGATTAAACTATTTTTAACAACAAACTATTTTGGAATCTAATACTCCAAGTTTAGCCAAACTGATGATCAAGATGAAGGCACTTTGGTCTGACAGTTCTTCAGTGAATCATATTGTTATATTATTTGGTCTTTTCGATTTTGATTTGGCACAGACATAGCCTTGGTTGCCGTGAAGAAAAATTTATACCATGAGAGAAGTAGTTTACATGATCTGTTAATATTCTTCTTTTTATAATGATTTATGGTTACTGACTTAAGAACCATAACTTAAGAAAACTGGAGTCTGAAGGCTCCAATTCTTTGGACAATACCAGAGTCTGTCACCTGGAAACTTCTACTCAGTTCCTTAGATATTCTCCTTTGTGGTTCTGAAAAGTTTGAATTCCCCATATTATTTATTTCATTGTATGAAATCATTTAGGGGATCTTTAATAATTTTCTTCATTTTTAAAGTTGTGGTATGCTTATTAAAGGCATACTTTCCTTTTCTCGTCTCAAATTGCCAGAAATGAGAACACCCAATTTTAATAATGATGATTAGACAAACTTCTGGGGCTGAGAAATACTCCTTCTGGATCCATCATTGAAACCATGAAGTCAGGCTAAAAATGGTGAGTGTTGCCTTCTGAGAATCATACATAATCCTCATGTGAAAATTGCTTCATCATTTTCATTTGAGGACCAATTCAAGGTTTTTACAAGCCCTATCTGACTTGGAACTATGCTACTTGCAGGACACTACTACTGTACAAAATGACCTCTGCTCTTACAATATTAACAAGTCACTTTTTATTGGTCCTTCTGCCAATAAATTTAAAAATTCTGTGTGCTTTCGCCACAGAAAGGGCCATGTTGTCAATTAAATATTTAGAATAGAGTAGAGTAGAATCAAGTAGAGTACAGTACAGTAGAATAGAATAGAATAGAATAGAATAGAATAGAATAGAAGTTGGAAGGGACCTTGGAGGTCTTCTAGTCCAACCCTCTGCTTAGGCAGGAAGCCCTACACCATTTCAAACAAATGGTTGTCAAATCCCTTCTTAAAAACTTCCAGCATTCGAGCATTCACAACTTCTGGAGGCAAGTTGTTCCACTTAGTAATTGTTCTAATTGTCAGGAAAAATTTCTAGGTTGCTTCTCTCCTTGATTAGTTTCCACTCATTGCTTCTTGTCCTGCCTTAGGTGCTTTGGAGAATAGCTTGATTCCCTCTTCTTTGTGGCAGCCCTGAGATGTTGGAACACTGCTATCATGTTACCCTTAGTCTTTCTTTTCATCAAACTAGACATACCCTGTTCCTGCAACCGTTCTTCATATGTTTTAGCCTCCAGTCCCCTAATCATCTTTGTTGCTCTTCTTTGCACTCTTTCTAGAGTTTCAACTTTTTTTTTACATCTATTAAAACTGGATGCAATATTCCAAGTGTGGCCTTAGCAAGGCATTATAAAGTGGTATTAACACTTTACATGATCTTGATTCTATCCCTATGTTCTTGATTTAATTAAATTGTTTTGATAATGAGTTTTGGGATTGATTTAATTGCAATTCCACTTTTAACTGTATTTTTCTAAATTGCCTTCCTTGAACCATTAAGTTTAGTTTGTATATACATAGTATACACCCAAATATTTTTTTTTCATTCAAAAACCAAGTCAATTGCAGATCAGAGGCTCAAGCATTGTGTGATTGGGTCACAATGTCAAGTAGCAAATTGAAGTTACTACTTTATGCAGATTATTGAAGTTTCACTGCTTAAATTCCACCATAACATAGATAATTGAATATTTTTCCCATTTGTAATCCAGATTACAAAGGTAAGCATCCAGTTATATCCTGATATTGACAAAAGAACAAAATGTGGTTTGTGACATCATGCTCATCCTTTTCATAATTGTGTCATGACTTTACATACAATTACATATAGAGAAGAACTTGGATTGTGACATTATAATGTCTATTTCTTAACAGGGCACCTTTGTCTGTCTCCTCTGACACCTATGCATGTATTTTGTTAATCCAAAAAGAAGATTGTGAAATCAGACCGAATTTCTCTTATCTATAAAAGTTAAGCAGATGATGATGATTGATTGATTGATTATATTTACTAATTAATGACCACATGACTTTGGTGGCGATGCAAAATGTCAATATGTGATACTTGTAATTTAATTATTATTTTCAGGTTGTTTAAGCATGTTATTCATTTTCATTCATTTTTAAAACTATGCCATGCTGGGCATTTATCAGTGTCTCATCTTAAAATGAGAAAGATGAAACCACCAAATTTCAGGAATCACAGTTGGGTAGAACGTCTAGAGCTGGGAATTAAAAATGATTGCAGCATGTGACTGTGTAATTCCTATCACTGAGCGGGGTTTAGGATGATCCAAAAGACTGAAATTATTAGATGAAGAAAAGGTTAGTGGACTGAATGTGTGTCACACTTAGCAACAGAGAGCATAGCAGCATAATAAAGGGAATTTTAAAAACTGAGGCTCCTCCTGGGTCAGTAAACCAATGGCTTGGAGAAACACTCTGCATGAGGTGTAATTAACCCTTGACTAAGATGCCAGTAAGGTGCCAACCCACTTCTGAAAAACATTGCCAAGAAAACTGTAGGCTATTCCAAGCAGTTGCCAGATGTCAACACTGACTCAAAGACCCCAACACATACACAGACAATCTGTGAGGCTCAATTTGAACAGATTTCATAAATGTAAATTGGTATTATCCTTGGTGAGTTTCATTGCTCAGGAGCCAACATCATCAATGCTAGATAGTGAAAGATTTTCTCCCTATTTATATACAGTAGTTTTCCTCTGATAGTGCTTGTGATTTTCTCCTAGCTAGTTCCTTGATTAGGGCAGGGGTGGGATGCTACTGGTTCAGCCCGGTTCTATAGAACCTGCAGCTGCAAAGAGCAGCTGACAGTGAACCGGTTTGGTGTTTGGCCCACCTGCCTGCCCGGGCTCTAGGCTGACCTTTATTCCCTGCTTTTCCCTCCTCAGTTGCTTTGCGCAGCACAGCTGACTTTGAAAAAGCAGGAAACAAGAGAATTTTCAAATGCTGCGCACCCAAGCGCAGCGCTTGTCAGCTGTCCAGGTGGCACAGCTGATGATTTCTTGCAAACACTGCACATACGCCTGTTATGATTGTCTGCAGTTCGGAGAACCAGCAAATAGCTCCACTGGCTGGTCCTGCCCCTCCCTGCCCACTCACTCCTTACCTGGCATGCGAGCCATCCAACTTGCCTGGTTTGGTAAGTTGCTATTTTTCCTTTTTTTCCCCTCAACCATCAGCTGTTCTGCTCTGCTGGGAGATTTGGATTAGCTAGAAAACAGGAAATCCTTGGATTGCTTGCTTTCTAGCTAATCTAAAACCAGAGCCGAACCTTCCTTAGGACTGAAGCTTTTCAGTGCAGACTCAGGTAGCCGATTGCAGATAGATAGATCTCTAAGTGAATCTGTGATTCTGTGAGCAATTCAATCTGCCTGCCTGCTTTGCCTGCTTTTGGGTAAAAGTTGCTCTTTTTTTATTTAAAAAAATCAATATTTACATAAATATTTATAATATTTACATACAAGCCATGACCACTCAGTCACATGACCACCAAGCCACACCCACAAATTAGGCCACATCCACAGAACTGGTTGTTAAGAAATTTGAATCTCATGCCTGGATTAGGGTATTATGCTACTGTTTGCAACAACAGCACTAATATAACTGCTTCATCTTTGTGGTTATCTAGCATACCTTCCTGACATCACACTTAATATTAGCAACCATCTGCTCTGTTGTGTCAGTCACTTCTTTTCTTTATAACTTAGTGTGACACAGGCTACATTTACCTAAACTTTTTCCCTCCCTCCCTCTCACACACACTCTCTGTCTCTGTCTCTGTCTCTCTCTCTCTCTCTCTCTCTCTCTCCCCATCACCCCCATCTGGCCATGCATAGCTAAGCTTCATAAATCATTCTTTCACTTTCCATTTTGTGGCTCTTGGAAAGGTAACATTATTGAATTCAGATCACTTGAACTGACTGATGCTAAAATGTTTATTGACCAGCTTTTAGGCACTGAGTTTTTTGCTTTTGAATGCAAGCAGTAATATAAGCTAAAGATTTATTTTTTTTAAAAAAAGGATGTCGTTAATATACATTATACATAACTATAAATATTCTTAAGGGCTGACACTCCAACAAAAGCTGTAGAAGAAACCAAGCAGCCTTAGTGTACGATTACTTCAGCCTTCTCATCTTATGCTTAGTTAACTCTTGCAAAGAAAGAGTTGAGTATATTTTGCAGGTTCTGCATATTAGGAGGTCACTAGTTATTTCAAGAAAAGTAGAAGACATAAAATACTTCACAGCAGCCTTCTTTAATCTCCTGTCTTCCAGATAGGTAGGAAACATCAGAAAGATAGTGGCTAACTTGGTTCCTAAAGGAGTTTCTGTTAAGTTTGCATAGAGAGGCAGATACGGAGTGCTTCAGCTCTTAAGTTTTATTGTGACTTCAGCTCAGAACAGACCCAATTTGGCTTAGCCAAGGCAGCTATATATAGCCGGCTGCCTCGGCTGACAGCCAATCAGAGTGCAGGGTTTTCCGCTTTTAACCAATGATTTCAAACACTTTACAAGAACAACCAATCAATTCAAACTCTGCATACATAACGATTTCTTTTACAAATAGAAAAAGGGCATTCTGGATTGGTCAGGCCATCTATTAAACATATATGCCATGCATTCAGCACTGGTTGGGTCAAGAGAATAATGTTTGATTTAGCAATACTTCAGGCTTCAGCTTCCAAAAATCTATGGTTTTTAATTATTTTATCCTTCCAATTATGACCCCCAAATTTGACAAATGAAACAGTAAATAACTTGATTCAAATGTGGTCAATTAAGCTTCATTAACATACACATTGAATCACATATGTGTGATGAGAGGCTATATCAATTGATTGAATGAATGAATACATGCATATTTTAATTTCATTAAACCAGGGATGTCAAACTCAAGGCCTGGGGTCCAGATCTGGCCCATAGGGTGCTTAAA
Organism: Naja naja; assembly: GCA_009733165.1. Classification (NCBI taxonomy): domain Eukaryota; kingdom Metazoa; phylum Chordata; class Lepidosauria; order Squamata; family Elapidae; genus Naja; species Naja naja. The sequence continues at coordinate 22,225,522 of CM019151.1, read as the reverse complement.
TCTGGCCCATGGGGCTGCCCTGGATACAGCAAAGGACTAGCCCATGGTACCTCTGCCAGAGAAAACAGAGCCCGGAAGGGCATGTGAGGTCTGAGCTCCATTTTGTACTGCAACAGCCTCCTGCAGCTTTTTACCAGCAAAAATGCAGGACCAATTTTGCTGACAGATGGCTGCAGGAGGGTGATGTGGCCAAAAACAGAGCTCAGGGGCCTGTTTTTGCTGGCAGAGCACTCAGGCCACCATAGGCGCCGCCAACATGAGTGACATCAAGCTGGCCATGCCCACCCTGGCCATGCCCACCCCAGCCCATGAGCTCAAACACAACCCTGATGTGGCCCTCAATGAAATCAAGTTTGACACCCCTGTGTTAGACTATTCACCAGAAGCACCAAATTATCAACTAAGTACATATCCTCAGATCCTTTATTATCCCCCATATAATTCAAATGAACCTCATTGAACCTCATATAATTCAATAATTTTGAATTGAACTTTGCACTTGAGGTAATTATATGCAATGCATTAATTTTAGACGGTACCCAGGTATTGGCAATTGTAAGAAAGGATACGTAGAATCTCTATCAGTATAATATATACAATCTGCTTCCCTCAAGTTCTCCACAAGTTCTTACACTGAGTCATGTTTAGGGTTTTACTGTACTCTTAGTGGGGGAAATTTCTTATTTTGACACAATGTGTATCGGGTAGTATTTGGGTATTGCCCTTTAGGAGACACGAACAACCAGTTTCATCTTAACATACATAGCCAGATATTATTTTAGGAATTTTACCCTTAAATGACATGGTGTAATATCTGCATAGCTCTGCTTGAGAGCATAAGAGAAGGTGGATTGTATATGCCAATCTGCTAGATTTTCATGATTCATTTCCTTTATAGTATTTAATACTAAATATCTATTGGAGGGCCTGGTAGAAAGTCAAATAAATATAAGGTATTTTTATGGCATATGAGAGTTAACTATGTAATTATCCTTTTCTTCTGCTTGTGAAGTCCTGAGATGCAATTTGCCATGATATAAATTGCTGGACAAAATGGGCCTTTGACCTCATCCAGCATAGCTTCTCCTATGCTCCTATATTTGAGGCAATCCTTGCAAGTTCATACATGCTATATGAATCATAGTGTTCTTTGATTAGAAAGGAGGCTGACGACAATTCCAGATTCTGTCATTCAGAATTTCATGGTTGTCTTTACAATTTGTTAAACTGTGTCATAAACCTTTGGAAAGGTTTTTTAAAAATTGGCGATAATAATCTAGGAAGTGAGCAAAATGACTCATTCTGAACTGAAACATCTCAGTATAAGGCTCTGTATGAAAAGAACACTAGCAGATTGAATAACACCTCTGTCCCATTTTACAATGGAATGTATATATGCTTACTTCATAAATAAAGAATTATTTCCTCAATATCCAAGATTAGCTTATTGGTTTATTCAAGATTTATTTAGTGTAAAATACATGCCAGTATAACAGAATGAATATGGTTGCTTATTCTATTTTGATTTCTTTCTCTTCCCGCTCCCCTCTTCTGTAATCTCATCCTCATTCTCTCCTCTCACCCATATTTTCTTCCTTAAATTCCAAAAATTGCAGGAAGCAACCAAATTATTGCCTATCTGACTTATGAACATCAATATCCATATGAGTAGCTATTTAAAGATACTCATTCTATAGATAAGTGAATTCCAAATATCTCCACAACTGAGGCATCAAGAAATAGTCACAGGATTCAGTCTGGACCTGCAATGAGGAGAGGCATATCTCTTCAGTCTGTCTGTGTCCTCCTTGACAGTTAAACTGGCAGTTAATATTAGCTTGGGGCTGATGGTTTTTAGAATAAGAAAATGACCAGGGAAGGCTCCTATTACTGGCAAATATAATCACATTTTCTGAGTGAAGTCTTTTTGGATAGAATTACTGGAGATAAAATGGGGACCTTCTTTTTGCTTATATTATTACAAGAAAAATATTTGTGTGTAAAAAAAATAAAGCAAATTCAAGGAATATACGAGTACAAACCACAGACCAATAGCAAACTTCTGTTGCACAAAAAATACATTTAGCTGCGAGACTTAATTAGAAGTAAATGCACATACAGAATATCGTAGGAATGACATCAAGAACATTCAAATAAGCTAAGATAAATATATGGTTAGGAGTGTATCTTGTTTATTTTTCAGATAAAGTTGGTCTTAAAATCCAATCATAGAATAAAAGGATTTTTTTCTGCTTTTGCAATGATTTTTTGCTGATAACAGTACTTATTTTTCTCCAAAAGAATGTGATATAAGCACAATTTAATATTTGCAAAAACAAAAAAATCCTGTGCAGATGGGAATTTTATTGGCTTAAGGTAATGTTTGCTTCTGCTTTTTTAACAGTTTTGCAAATTCTGCCTAATTGCATTAGATTGTGTGAAGTTACCTAAGTGTAAGCAGATACTTCCCATTTGCAAAAAAAAAAAGTTATTATGTTCCATTGGAAGGTACATCTTATCTTGGTAGTTTATATTTTGTAGCTGATATAATATATTGTTGAAATTCTGGTCAAGGGTTAGATGAGTCAAGAAATGGATCTAAATGTAAAATCACATCAATGTTTATATGCAGGCTGTACCAAAAATCTTGTCCAATAGATTATCTAAAGGAGACTGTCACATATGAATTTGCAAACATCAAAGAAAATCTTACCGTGCTTAGGAAAGTACAAAATTTATGTGTCAAATGCAGAAAAGAGAGCTTTGAAGAAAATGGCAACCTGAGATACACAGATAGAAAAATACATAATTGAAAAATAATTCTTGGTTTACAGATTTGGGTGTTATTTTTTTTTGTAAGTGTTATTACAATCATATTAATAAATGCGCCAGAAAATTAAATGAGAATTTTGTTTTATTTTCAGAATAGCTCATTCGTTGAAAATATCTGATTAATGCTATTCACTTGCATACATCTCAACACAACTTGTAGCCTTAAATGGCAAGTACATTTATTACTATCCTCATCAAAGAAAGCAGTTCTGCAAAGGTGAAAAATTTACATTGTGACAGATTGTTTCCAATATACTTGTAGAAGGCTCTTTCTTTCCTCAAAGATTAATTACGATATTGACTGAATAAATGAATCGATAAAGTTTGGCTTAAAGATGAGAAAGTTTCCCTTGCTTCTATTGCTTTTTTTAAAAAGGTTGGACTGTTTTTTTTTCTAATCAGAATTTCTTTCCTGCATTTGAAGTTATCAGTTGTGGAACCGGAGAATATTGAATTGATCATGGCTTTCAATTTCTTCAGTCCTATTCTCCACTTTACTAATGGGCTCCTGTAGATGCTGACAGAACATTTTTTAAAAATGCACCAAGATTTGTGTTTAGATATATACATAGATATATTTGTGTGGAGATATATGTAGTATGTATATGCACACACAAATACACACATACCTGTGTATGCACACAGAGATACACACACACACACACACACACACATACAGAGTCTGCTCAGAGTCAGGTGTCACAAAAAATTGAATGAATAACTAAAGGAAATGTTGACAAAAAAATTCAGTAAAAAAATTGAGATAAACTTAATCTTACAATATTATAAATAAGGATCAAGTCAAGGATGGCTGGTGTCTTTTTGCTGACTTCCTCATATCCCCACTCCATGTAACCATAAACTATGTTACTAAATGTCATGAACTTTCAGGGTCTCACTGAGATGAAATAAAAGACTGAATAATTTTCAGAGGCAGAAGTCTCCAGTTTTTTTGAGAATGAGGAAGTAGTCATGGCTTTCTTCTGTTTCATGTCCCCTGAGATAAAGACATCACCCTCTCTCCTAGAATTTCAGAAAGCTCTTAAAACCTGGCTTTGGTCCCAGATCTGGGTTAATGTATTGTTGGAGACAAGAGGTTGTTTGATGTGTGTTATTTTTAGATTGTTGTAGTCTGGGCTGTCTCTGTAGCTTTAACGTTTATTTGTTTGTATAGGATTTTGTGGCATTTTGTCCACCACCCAGGGTCCATTGGAGCTGGACAGCCATAACAAATTTAAATAATAAAAAAATCGATCAATCAATTTCTTAAGTATTAATTCTTCAAAGTTTTGTCTTCTGTAAGCCTTGGAGTTTCCTCTGTATATGTGGATACTTCTCTTTTGTTTCTCTGTGGATTCACTTTAGTTTCCTAGCCATCACTCATCCATCCATCCATTCATTCTGTAATGATATATTCCAGTATTCTTTTTTTTAAAAATAAATTTACACACATTTCTAATATTCTGTTTCACTTTGTCATTATCTGGTACTGAACCAGTGGTGGGATTCAAAGATTTTTACCACCGGTTCAGTGGGTATGGCTTGGTGAGCACACTTTGCATGCGTGCACACACTTTGCATGTGCGCATGTGCCAAACACACACTTTGCACAGGTGTAGAGCCGTTTGCACAGGCACAGAGGTGTTTGCGCAGGCACAGATGCGTTTTCACAGGTACAGAGGCATTCCAACTTAGCTCCTGCAAGCCTGCACTCTCTCTGACACTTCAGCAGCTGCTGCATGGCACTCTTTTGTGCTGTGCAAAGCAGCTGCATTTCAAAAGCAGGGAATAAAGGTAAGTATGGGAACCCGGGCAAATAGGTAGGCCCAACAAGTAGAGTGGTGGAGAGAACCGGTTCAGTCTCGGCTGCTCATCAGTGCTACCGGCTCGGCAGAACTGGGCCGAACCGGTAGAATACCACCACTGTACTGAACATAGATTAATGAGAAAAAAATAAATTTCAACAATTCTAGAATCAGAAATCAGAATCACCATAACAAAATTGACAAAAATGAAAGGGGACTGAATACTTTTTGAATTCACTGTATATCATCAATCAGCAAAGTGGATTTATTTCAAAGATAGCGGTTATAAAGGGATCGACAATTTTATCAACACATGCATTTTTGTTCCTTATGATAACTTCCCTTGCAAACAACCTATTCACATTTAATAAATGCAGAGTGCCGTCCTTCTATCCTTGCTTTAAACAATGCCACAGGAGACTAAGCAACTCTCACAATATTAAATAAGCATCACAATGATTTTTAAAAAATGTGTTGCATTTCTCTGGAGCAGCATAGCCTTATGTTCCTATAAAAAAAGTACTACTTTCCAAATATGCTAGGACTACAAATTACAGTTTTCTGTAAGTTAGCAAAATCCTTAAAACCTTTGAGAATCAAGATATATTGAAAATCTATTTTGCTAGGTATGTTTTTATTAAAAACAACTTTTAAAAGCATTTGTTATGCCAAGAGGAAATAAAAAGCAGTGAAGGTAGAAAGACATTATTAGAGAGACATTAGTTGGCTTTCATCAGAATCTTTTCTATTATTGTTAAAAAAAATACCCTCTAATGGTTCTTTTTTTTTTTTAAATAAAAGCTCTATGTGTCATTTTCATTTTTTTCTTTTTAAACTAAATTTTAGAATTTGTTGAAAAATTAATTTTGGACAATCTAGATGTTATCGCATGATGGCCACCAACAAATAGAGCATCCTGATATTGTCTGCTCTTAGAGAAAAAGTATCAATCCTATTTCCTTTAATTTTATCATCTTGCAGCAGCCCTATAAAGTAGCCTGGGCTTAGTGACTGAGTATGAACTAGAATGTAAAAGGAAGTATTTGCACTACTTAGTTATGGTATATGCGAACTGAGCCAATCCACATGCATGAGACAAGTTCCAGAGGTATCCAAGAGGTATAAGATAACAACAACTATAGCAACAGAGGGTAAAAAAAATACAAGCTTGTAAGTTTTTCAATCCTTTTATTTATTTAAGGTAATTTACATGACTGTAAGCTGCCTAGAGTCACCCTGGAGAGATGGATTGCGTAGAAGTTTAAAAGTAAATAAATAAATAAATTGTATTCACCACTTTGTTAATAACTCAGAACAAGGACATTTCATGTACAATAACTTCACAGAAATCTGTGAGCTGTGATGGTTTAAAGTGGTTAGAATGTAGTATTGAAGGATCTGCTCACTGCCAGGAGTTCGATCCTGTTCTCTTCAAGGTTGACTCAGCCTTCCATCCTTTCAAGGTCAGAAAAATGAGGAGCCAGCTTGTTAGGATCAATATGCTGACCCTATAAACTGCTCAGAGAGTGCTGTAAAGCATTATGAACAGGGGTGGGATTCTCCCGGTTCGAACTGGTTCAGGCAAACCCCTTGCTCATGATCAGCTGGTTCTGAACCGGTTTGCTGCGATGAGCATGTGGGCCTGCCCACTTGCCTCTTCTCTTTCCTGTGCTTTATTTCTTTTTTTAAAGCACAGCTGATTCACGCAACAGAACAGTTTGCCGCACCTCAGCTGTTTTATTCACAGGGGCTGCCATAGAAGCTAAGTATTAGAGCTGAAAATGGGCTTTTTTACACATGAAATGCGTGCTCACAGAACCAGTTGGTACACCGGTTGAATTGCACCACTGATTATGAAGTGCTGTATAAGTCTAGGTGCTACTGCTATTGCTATCTTTTTCTCTTCTGAAAAAGATTTTAAAAGTGACTCCCCAGTTATCCATGTGGGTAAGAATAAGAGGGGGGGGGAAATCTGATTTTTTTTTCCTTCAGAGCATTACTGAGAATTACTCTTAGTCCAGCCTAAGTTTTATGTCAGCATTTCAGTATAGCAGTTTCAAGTCTGGATGAGAGTTGCATAACTCAGCTTTTCCAATGTTTTGTTCTCTGGCCTTTGCCTCCTTGTCTCCCAGAAAATCTTTCTTTTGGCAGACTTCAGAATTAGCTGGCTGTTTCTGTGGTAGAAGGGATGTACTTCATTTTAATTTCCTCCAACTAATATATTTGCTATTCACGTTAACTCCCCATAATAGGTTTATATATAAAGTTCATTGCACTATTATTTTTCAAGGGATAGTCCTGTGAATTTTGCAAAATGTTTTGCTATTGCATATGAATGTTCTTCCACGCTAAATTCTAAGCAGTTTCTCCACTTAGGAACACATGATGTTTTCCACTTTTTGTGTTACTTACTTGCACTTTCCACTTGAATTCAAACCTCTTCGGTGAATACATATTGATAAATACACACTGAAGCGAAAGAGCAAAGGTGCACTATAGAAATATGCTTTGGATCTGCTCCAAAAAAGCACTTTAACTTTAAACCAGACTTTCCCATATCTTATCTGAACTGGAACAAAAAGAATTGTAAACATAAATGTTTTTTGTAAGTCTAAACAAATATACATATATGTTGTGGCCCCACCTCCTGAGCCTGTGCTGACAGAGGAAGAGGACTTGGATGATGAAGGGGAGGAACGGGCAATGCCTTCCTCCCCAGGACCTTTCTCTCCAGGACCTTCCTCCCTGACAATACCTTCCTCCCCAGGACCTTCCTCCCTGGCAATACCTCAAGTTTCATCAGAAAGCTGAGAGGAACAGCCTGAGAGATGCCAGGAGGGAAGCATTTCAGCACAACCACAGCTGGGGAGTGAGGAGGAGGATTCCTGGCTTGATCCCAGGCAGCGTCAGAGGGAGAAATGTCAGCAGCAATGTAGGAGGCATGGGAGGGCTAGAGATTGAGCTGGACCACGCCCCACAAGGTATAAAAGTGGGTGTGCCTATGTTGTAAACTCTGTGCGTGACAAAGTTCGAACAAACCAAGACTCCTGTTCGTGTTGTGGCTGGACTGTATCGGGATAAGCTCTTGTTCGTGGACTTTGAGAATAAAAAGCCCATTCTGACTCAGTGAGTAATCCGATACTTGACAAATCTGAACTTGGCAGTCGGAACGTGTGTGATTGCCAAGACCCTTATCAGCTGTAGCAGATTGGCTTTTGGAGACAAGCCAGCGTGACTCTCTGTGCAGGTGTTGGTGCCAAGTTCCTTACCTTCTGGGAGAAGGGAAGGGGAGACAGAACACACATATATACATAATATATATATGTTTCAATTGTTTTTAGTAGCCAAATTTTTGTGATTGCCTTAATATTTCACATGTCCTATTTTATTAGTAATATTTTACATGTTTTGCTTTCTTTCTCTTCTCTTTACTTTCCAGCACCCTCTTCATGTTGGTTCTTCTTCAGATATATTACCCTGTGACTTCCATAATTCCAAATTATTATGCTGGCCTGGAGTAAAGGAAAATGAAGCCAAGTCTAAAGGAACTACAGCATATGCTGAATAAACTGCAATATTTTATGCACAAAATAAATGCAATATATACTTAGTTATTATTCAATTTGGATGGATTTGCACTCTGCGTGGTGAACAGGAAATTCAGAAACAGCAATACAAGTATCAACAAAATTTGAAATTTATCACACTATAAAGCAGCACACATAGCCATAACCAAAGTCCCTAAAAATGGGTTCACCCAGCTTCCTGGGTGGGAAGTTTTGGATGACCAAATCTCAGGCAGTATGTTATTCCATAGGACGAGTAGTGCAATGACCTAGTGGTGGAACTTTCACCTTACAATCTGGTGGCTGTGAATTTGATCCTAGGTAGAGGCAGATATTTCTCTCTCTGGGCATGTTGAGAATAAATCTGCTGAACATAACTCCACACTGGTGACAGGAAGGGCATCTGGCCAGTAAACACTCAGCTCCATTCAGTTGCCGAGACTCCACCCCGCAAGGGATTATGGGCTTGTTAAAAGGAGATGATGATGATGGTGGTGCTATTTCATGGGACAAACATGACAACAGAACACATGATATTAGGGATAAAAATCAGTGAACAATTTCAATAGGTTTCCATACTGCTAACTTCAATAGAATAAAAATTACATTCCAGTGATCTATGGAGATTCTCAGTCATCCAGGCCATAGTTGCCCCAAACCTGTTTTATAATTATCATTATAACAATTATAATAAAGGTAAATATTTCCCTGACAGTCTTGTCCAACTCTTGGCCATGGTGAACATCTTTGCTTCTTGACTGAGAGAGCCAATGTTGCCAAAGACAATTTCTATGATCATGTCACCAGCATGGCACTACGCCAGAGGCACACAGTATCTTACCACCAAAGATAAAAATATAAATCTACTTGCATTTGCATGTTTTCAAACAGCTAGGTGGACAGGAACTGAGACAAGTAACAGGAACTGACCCTGCTGTGCAGAGCTCGGATCTCGAACTCAGACTGTCAGCTGCCAAGCTCTAGCTGCCAAGCTCAGTGTCTTTAACCATTGAACCATCACACACCTCTAACAATTATATCCCACATCAAATAGTGCCATTTTTACATGGGGCATCAAATACCGTGTTTCCCTGAAAATAAGACACTGTCTTATATTTTTTTTGGCTCCCAAAAACACACTAGGTCTTATTTTCAGGGTAGATCTTATATATTTATGGTGCCAAATAGTGGGTGTGAGTGTGTAGGGGGGGGTGTTTCGCGGGTGCACGGTTGCTCCCTGAAAAGTCTTCCTGGAACTGGAGATTTACACTAGGTCTTATTTTCGGGTAGGTCTTATATTAGGGCAGGTTTAGAAAATAGTGCTAGGTCTTACTTTCGGGGTAGGTCTTATTTTCGGGGAAACACGGTGGGTGCATGTTTAGTCCCTTTTTAAATATTAGGGACTTTGGCAAATGAAATGGGAGAATTTCTTCTAAACTAATAACTTAATAACAAAAACAGTGCATTAATAAGTTTGGTTCTTGAATTTTAAAAATATTTTTGCCAAAATTTCTGTTGCCATCTAATTTTTATTCTTCTCTGAAAAAGATGCCTATTTTACTGCCTCAGGCTCAGGGTTCATTAGCATTTCAGTAGCAATGCTGCTCTTGTTGTATCACAACTTCTTCAAATTCTATTGTTTTCCAGGCTTCCTACTATAAAAAGGATGAAGTTCCCAAAAGATGTCCACATTTAGTTTCTAATGAAAGCTTAATGGAAGAGGACTCTACTGGAAGAAGCAGAATAATCCTCAATCTTAGGCATTTCATAACTAAGGAAAATGTAAATATCTGCAAAATTGATGGAATACGAAGGAGCAAAATGCTATAACAGATGTAAAACTGAAATCTGAAGCTTTTTCCTTTAGGGATGACAGATAAACAGGTAGAAGAAAACATGGGACTTTGTTTTTATACGAAACTGGATAGTTGTGAAACAGAGAAAGATGGAAAGAAGGACCAATACCCCAAGTAAAGAATAGACTTTGAAACTTTGAGAGAATAATTTGATTAAATTTCTTGTGATTTGGGGATCACTATTAGATTTCTTACAAGATACAAAGAAAAAATCAACTTTTGACTTTGGGATTTGAGGACTATAATACGACTAGAGAAATATTGTGGTTTTTCAAATTATTCGTATTTGGTGATTTATTTATCTCTTAGAATAAAATTAAGAGAGGAATGAATACTGTTTTTTTAGAGTGTTGATTATTAGCAGTTAAGTATTTTAAATATTGGTATTATTAATGTAAATTTACACAGAGCTTATTGAATGGTATTATGTTCCATGTACTGGAAAAAACAGAGTTTATTTTTGTTATATATTTGCTTGATGTATATTTTTCTGTGACTTTTTAATTCCCCTCCTTTCTCCCCTCTTTTATGGAAGCTTGTATTTCAATATTTTTTTTACATTTAATGAAAATATTTGTTTAGAAAAGAAGATGCAAAATGAAAGAGTATAGATTTCTAAAAGCTAAGCCTTTTCATGTCTGAAAGAAAAATTAAGTTTTCATAGCCTTCTAGAAGGCCATCTAGTCTCAAAGGAGAGGCTGTTCTATAGGACAGAGAACACAATATAAAAATGTATGTTATTTATTCTGTATTTGGCACTGCTTCACAGTCAAGACGTATCCATGCCTGTGGGATCTAGAAAAATGGGAAGAAATTACTAGAAACAACTACCTGATCCTGTGAGTAATTTGGCCCTGTGACATGGAGCTCTTTCCCTCTTTTGTTCAGCAGTCTGATCTCTTTAAACTTTTTGGATAATTGGAAATGGGTGAGGAACAAATCTTCACTTTTATGTCAAACCTTGAGGCTGGCCAAACTGTGCATGTCCTTTGATTTCTATAGATAGTAGGTAACATGCTAATTTAAGAAAATATTTTAACAGGCATTACTTAATTGCAAGAAGGTGATGCTATAATTTAACAAAAAATAAATCCAAATGAATCCAAATACGTCAGCTTTTCAAAACAAAAAAACACCCTGTAATGTCCTTGGTGCTCTCTGAGCATGGTTGTTTTCTTACAAATGTTTCATTACCAAATTAGGTAATGTTATCAGTTTGGCATTGAAACACTAGCAAGAAAACATTCACACTGAAAGACCACCAAGGACCCTACAGTTCAATCCTGAGCTACCAATATGTTTGTCAGGGTGCCAAGTAATACACCCATAATGAACAAAACCCAGAGGCAGGTAGATTCCTCAAAGAATAGTTTATTTGGATATGTCATATTGGCAAAAGCTGATGAAAACTGATTCTGAGTTTTTTCACCTAATTACAAGTAAAAGTTTTCTCCCTTCCCCACAGAATCAGTCACATGGTCCAGTCAGGTTCTGTCCAGTTGCTTAGTAACATCATTCCTCCTCTCTCCGACCACTTATGGGAATGTCCTTGGTTCCCAGGAGAAAATATTTTGTTTTGGCTACAAAACCCCAACTATCCCCCTCACTATCCCTCAGCTTCAGTGTGGTAATATTGAAACCTCAAAATGGCTTTGGTCAGATCAGCTTGACAATGTTCTTCTATAGGTCTTCAAAAAACTGTAGGAGATATTTCTCTGGAGAGAGAGGGAGGGAGGGAGAGGGGAGGGGAGGGGAGAGGGAGGGAGAAGATGATGATAGATAGATAGATAGATAGATAGATAGATAGATAGATAGATAGATGCAGCATATTTTACTAAATTTAGAACATTGTAAGAACTAGAAATAGATACTCGAAGTAGAAATAAAGAGATACTGAAAGCATAATTTTACCTGACAGAAAGATTTAAACAGCAAGTTCTACTTTTGAATTTTTTTAAAAAATAAAAAACTCAGGTCTATTTCATAGGCAAATGTTACTGACTGAATTATTTTGCAACAGCAGAAAAAGCAGATTATGGCTGTTGAAAGCCCATGTACCAAATCAATACTTTTCCTAAGAAACCTAGCATTATGAGAAATTGCCTTACATTCTTCTATTCCTTATTATCTGCACAATTGTCTACCTTCCCAGTCTAATTGCAAGGTAGATGAAGGAACAGGTGCATGTTTCAAGCTCTGTTAAGCACTACAAATTTTAAGTGTCTCCCCAGACTGATGAGTGATGTGCCATGAACCACTTGGAGGCCTTGAAATTTTCAGCAAATAACATGGACAGCTTCCCATCACGTTTCTCCTTGCACATTTCTCTCTCAGCAGTTAGCAAGCATTATCAGTTTTGCTAATTAAACTTACAGTGCAGAGGAGAAATTGTAAATACAATTGACCACACAGCTTTCTGCTGAACAATCTATAGCAGACAGCAGGAAGCCAAGAAGCAGTCATCCTGGCACAAGCTCGTTCTCCAGCAAAAACAGGACAAAAGAGAATTGATGAAGACAAAGTAATTCTTGGTCAACAGCAACCACAATAAAATCCAGTTTTACCTTAGAAAAAGGAGTTTCAGACAACTGCAAAGAAACCCAGTTAAGCCATTTTAGCCTGGCATTTCCAAATTGTTACAGAAGCTCCAAGGACAATTTACAAATTTTCCTTTTGTTATGCTTTGTTTTCCTTGCACAGTTGGGGATTAGCTGTTCTAGGCAAACAACATATCATTAATTCAGTAGTTTTGAAAACAAGGCAGTCAGGGATCTATCTGGAAACATAAAAGGTCATATTTAACAAACATGGCCCTATGATATATTTCAACATAATGTGCCAGGAAAAAAAACTCCAGCATAATATCAGAGACACAGCTGTGGGAAATAGCCATTTATCCTTCAGGTGATTCAAGAAATTTACCTACTACTAATGATGATGAGTGCACATTTCATTCATACATTCAAAAGCCAATGTCTCAATATGCTAAACTATATGACTGAACACATTCAAGTTATTTTCTGTCTTTCTTCCTAAGAATAACATTAAATAAGGAGTCATGTACTGATTTGTAAAATAAAAATTCAGACTATCCTTCATTCCACACTTCAACTTGTCACTAACAACTATAAAAAGTCCACATTAGACCCTTTTTCATCAATATTGCTCAGGTTGGACAGTTCATTTTTTCATCCTGGATCAATTATTTGCACCTTTTTTATTTAATTTATAAAACTGTCCCACTCATAATTTGCATTCTGAGCCAAGGATATGAATAATGTTCAAAACAGAGTTTTAAAAGGGGTTAATATAAAGCCAATATCATGAAATCTAGTGGTCTCTAGTCAGTGCTGAAAAACTTGATTTGCTAAAAACTTGGTTTGCAATAATCTTATTTAGTTACTTTCCAAATAAGTAATTATTTAGGTCCACTAAAAGCCAAAAAGCAAAATTGTAAAGCTATTTTTCTTTCATGAAACATGCAGTAGTCAGTCTGATTATGTAAATCCAATCCAAACCTCAGGAGAAATCTATCTGAACTATGCTATCAGTTATGACTCTGGTCAGGGACAAATGAAGCTGGGGTCAACAGTGTCAAAATTGCAGGCATAATGGGATGATTGAACCAATTTGAGGTTAGAATTTCCATCAAAGAACAGAGATATTTTGGAAGACTATTCTTGCTTTTCTGTTATTGTTTCCATCTTCAGTATCTATACATAGTATTGTAATATGGCTTCTTCTGTCTTTTAATAATTATCTGGATTTTTTTTATTATGTTTGTTCCTGACATCTTTGCCTGTATTCATTTATTTGAAGGATTCTTTATCCCCATTTTTGCAGCTTTGATTTCATTCCACAATTTCACTGATTCCCTATCAATAAGCCTCAGAATGTTCTTCTTGAAAATGAAAGTATATGCTCAAGATCATATCATAGGAACTGTGAGATCACTTTTCCATTTTAGATTTATCTGGAACTCACAGGTGAACATTTTATTATCTGTTACAGAGACAACATTTGGCTATATCTTGCTATCTTTGTTATTTCCACTTTCTTGTACCAATGATATGGAAGCTCAGTTTAATTTTGATGCACTTTGATGATATCCATATTTACTTGTTACAAAATTCTGACTGTTGGATGACTGTGTTAACAGTAAAGAAACAAATAAGTACTGTAATTACCCTGTTTCATTTCTGTTTTTAGACCATAATGCCCAGCTATACTTTCCTCCTAATATTTCCAACTTTGACATTTCAGTCTTCAACTACACATCTTGTTTGCATATCTGTCCATTTCAAATTCAATTAAACCATAAACTTGTAAATTTGCTCTTTTGCATTGAAGCTTAAATTTGGACAACTGTCATATTAAATGTTCACAAAATTTAATAGGTATTATTCTGTCACTGATTGTACTCCATGCAAGACTTGAGTTTTTACTATTATTTTCTTGATTATGAAAGCAACATCATCTCTTTGTTTGTTGTTGTTCACATCCTTAGCAGCAAACATATATGACTTTCTGACTGAAAGTGTCAAATTCCAGCCCATTTCAATTTGTTGATGCTCATGAATGAAATGATTTATTGATTCATTTTTAGTATGTTGAATTTCACCATATATATATTTCCATGTATACATCCCACAGATTTTAATCTAGTTGCATCATAAGGAGCATTAGTATTTGGAAAGTTATTTAGACTTCCTCAATCATGTGTTGAGTGCCCTGAGACCTGAAAGCCCCATTATCCGGATGCACATAATCAAACAATTTATGTTGTCCATCTGATAGAGGAGCACAAAAAAGACCATGGTGGGATGTGACAAATTTTAGTAAAACATAAGCTTAAACAGGAAAACAGGAAAGCATCTAGAGAGAGAGTATGTGTGAGTGAGTGTGTGTGTGTGTAATATTGAGCATTTCTATATTATAATTTGCATCAGAGATCTATTTAGTCAGTCTTTTAAAGCAAATGGTGCAATATAAGAATTGTGAATCATTACTTCCATAAATTTCTTTCTTTCTCTTCCTGTATATCTCAAATAAGGAATGTGTGTGGTTTCATTAAATGAAGAGATATTGACCAATCTCTTAAATTTATATCCTTTCTTAAGTGCCTTGCTGGATCACAGCCTTAGTCAATATGCAAGACTAAAAATTACTTTTTGCTGTTTTTCAAATTCTTTCTGCTCCAAGTATCTATTTAAAGAAAACTCCTAGAATAACCAATTTGCTTTTCCTACCAAAGGTAAAAGGGAAAGTTAGTCCAAGCTAAAGAAGATACCACTAAGAAAATTCTCTCCCTCCCTCCCTTTCTTTCTTTCTCTCTCACTCACACACACACATACACACACACACCATAGACTAGATAGCTAAGGAATACAATCTTAACTATTGATTACTATTAAGGATGTAACTCTCTCAAAATCACCCCAGATGTTTTTAGAAATTACTGCAAACATCTTCCAAGTTGTGAAATATCAGTAATTGCATGAAAGCTCTTTAAGAATTCAAATAGCACTCTGTTAAAAGCTTACCTATAATGTGTAATATAATAACTATTTGATCACTGGGTTCTTAATGTTCTCTGAACTTGTTTTCCTGCAATTTCATTTCAAGAGTAAGTTGCATCATTAGTGTATGAGAAAGTGGAATTTGCTGGTTCTATTGCCCTGCCAGTCTTGGTTGGGATATGGTTTCCTTCTTGATGTATCCCTAATTAAATTTTTTTTCCTTCCATGATTGTTTCTCTCATGTTGTTTCCTCCTTATCTGATGTTGGCTACTATTGGGGATGTGCTCAGGGCTATTTGCTTCATTTTTTGAGTTTTGATTACATCATTTTAATGTATATAGGTGGAGTTTATCTCTATGTGTTTGCTGATAGCACATGACTTGCAGACACTTTACTGATCAAGATTTCCAAAAAGAGGAAACTGGTTATCTGTATAATATCTAGCAACACAAAGGACAGCCACATAATATCTAGCAGAACAAAAAATAGCCCCACAGTTTCATTAAAACATGCTTTGCTATTAAACTCATTACAACCAACCATCACAACTGATGAAAAAATATAATTCTTCCATAGATCAAAAACATCTCTGAGATAACCTCTTGGCATCAGACTCTTGGCATCATTGTAAAACAGAAGGAACAAAAACAAAAGCCCTCCAAAACATTGTAAGCACCCAATAACCAAAGAAGAAAAAATAGTGGCTCAGGCTGTAAATGCCTGCTCTTAAGATCCAGCTGTCTACAACTACTGTAGGCTCGAATCCCACCAGGCTCAAGGTTGACTCAGCCTTCCATCCTCTCGGGGTAGGTAAATTGAGGACCCAAGATTGTTGGGGGCAATTAGCTGACCTTGTAAAAATGCCGCTTAGTAATAAGCAGGCATATACAATGGAATGAAGGCTATTGCTGAGCACATTGGATTGTGCTCCAAAATTGTAAGTCCCCTGAGTCTTCGGAGAAGGCTGCATATAAATGTAATTAAAAAAAATAAATAAATAAATAAATATTTTTAAAAGAATTAAACTTAAACAAGCCCAATAACTAAAACTAATTTAAAATTTAAAACTAATTTAACCCCCCCCCAAGAGGTCACCCTAGCCTGGCCTGCTCAAATAGCCAGGTTTTCAAATCACGGTGGAAAGAGGAGGAGCCAAACAGGAGCCAAACAGAGCTCCAGAGGTAGTTTTTTCCACAAGGCGGGAGTTGCCCCCTGTGGACAGGGCATGAAATCTGGGAGTCCTCCTGGATTCATGGCTCAGTTTGGAGAAGCAGGTGGGGGCCGGGCCAGGGGATCTTTGCCCAGGTTCGACTAGTTACGCCCATACCTGGACCGAGATGCCCTTCGCATGGTCACTCATGCACTTGTTGCGCCCCACTTACTACTGTAATGCTCTCTATTTAGGACTGCCCTTGCATACCATCCGAAGGTTTCAGCTGGTGCAGAATGTGGCCGCGCAGGTTGTGATGGGGTCTCCTGATACTCCCATGTTACACCCCTCCTGTGTGAGCTGCCCTGGTTGTCGGTTGCCCTCCGGGTGAGTTTCAAGGTGTTGGTATTAACATTCAAAGTCCTTTATGGCTTGGGTCCGGGGTATCTGCGGGAGTGTCTCCTGCTGATATCGAATACCGATTGCCCTGTGTGCGCGCACAGATGGGGACTCCTCAGGGTGCCGTCCACAAGACAGTGTCGGCTGGTGGTGCCCTGGGGAAAGGCCCACTCTGTCGCCACATTCTGCACCAGCTGAAACCTTCGGATGGTATGCAAGGGCAGTCCTAAATAGAGAGCATTACAGTAGTCGAGTCGGGACGCAACAAGTGCATGAGTGACCATGCGAAGGGCATCTCGGTCCAGGTATGGGCGTAACTGGCGAACCAGTCGAACCTGGGCAAAAGATCCCCTGGCCACGGCCCCCACCTGCTTCTCCAAACTGAGCCATGAATCCAGGAGGACTCCCAGATTTCATGCCCTGTCCACAGGGGGCAACAACTCTCCCCCTATGACTAAAGATGGAATCTGTTGACTGGTCCAAGATGCCTGTACGCACAGCCACTCGGTCTTGGCCAGGTTGAGCTGTAGCTTGTTCCTGCCCATCCAGGTCTGTACCGCATCCAGGCAACGGGACATCACAGAGAGGGCATCACTGATTTGGTTTGGGGTGGAGATATACAACTGGGTATCATCAGCATACTGATGATACCTCACCCCAAAACCACGGATGATCTCACCCAGTGGCTTCATATAGATGTTGAACAAGAGGGGCGAGAGGACTGACCCCTGAGGGACCCCACAAGTAAGTGCCCTCGGGGTCAACTTCTGCCCCCCTTCTAACACCAATTGCGAATGCCCCGAAAGGTGGGAGGAGAACCACTGCAGAACAGTGCCTCCCACTCCCAGGGGAGTGGGTTGGGTTGGGGAGGGAATGGGATTTTGCAGTAAGCTTCCCTGAAGTGGGGTGGGAATGGAGATTTTACAGTATCCTTCCCCTGCCATGCCCACCAAGCCATGCCCAAATAAGGGCAAAAAAAATTAAATCCCACCATTGATGAAAGCTGATTGGATGACTTTGGCCAGTCACTCTCTCTCAGCACAACCATCTTATAGGGTTGTTGTGAAGCGAAAATAGGAAAAGGAAGGAGTATTATGTATGTTCAACATCTTGAATTACTTAGAAAGTAATAAAAGCATGATAAAAATCTAATAAATGTAGATTAGAACATTGTTATGGCTCAGACTGCACAAATCCCTAATTTTTTTAATAAGGAACTTGACTCAAAAGAAGAAAAGGAAAACTAAGTGTTTTTTTTTTTGTAGGTACAATTCTGTTTCTTTTTAATGAAGAGAATAAAACAGAACAGAATAAAACATCCTATGACTAGCATTGAAGGGAAATAAACAGCTTTAGTTTTGTTTGGTGGCTTTCTGGGATTGTTTTTGGTTTATCTGGCTGAATACTGGAATATCTACCTGGAAATACCTCTCTGAGACAGTTTTCTCACAACTAAACATTATCCATAAAGGCTATGATTGCGACTTCTGGTTTGGAGTTCTAAGAATTATCACACAAAGTGTTAACACCACTTGATAAGACCACAGTTGGAATATTGCATACAGTTTTTGTCGCCACAGATGTTGAGACTCTGGAAAGAGTGCAGAGAAGAATAACAAAGATGATTAAGGGACCTGGAGGCTAAAATATATGAAGAATGATAACAGGAATTGGGTATGTTTAGTTTAATGAAAAGAAGGACTGGGGTAATATAATAGCAGTTTTGCAATATCTGAGGGGCAGCCACCAAGAAGAGGGGATCAACCTATTCTTAGCACCTGAAGGCAGAACAAGAAGAACAAGAATAGGATTTTATGCATCATCTACTTCTGCAGATCCAAGTTGGTTCATAAACAAGGAAAATATCGTTTTATTAAAGCTGGAATGGTTAGAAAAGCTACTCTATAATTAAATGGCTTTGGACCAGGTTTTCTGCTACAGGTCATCATTGGGTTTGAAGTCCATGGAGTTGGAAGGCTGTAATAACTTTTATAAGTATAGAAATAAATATATAATGTTATTTCTATTTTAATTGAAGAAGTAAAATTATTAGTAAATAATATATAACTATAATAATATATAACTGTAAATAAATATATAACTATAAATATATAACTATAAATAAATATATATGTAGAGAGAGGTTCTCATCTGATTCACTTGATTAATGGAGTTTTATCTGTTTTTCATTTTTATCAGCCTTGGTCAGCATCACTTTTCATATCAGAATATGGATCTCTCTGTGTTTAATTAAGGATGCAAAGTTATCTTACCAATAAATTGAGCAGTAAATATACATATTCCATTCAATTAGATTATTTTAAAAAATAGTCTGCTCATACTGACACTATGATTTTGTTATTTTTTTTTAAATTATAAAAAGTGGAAGGTACTACTTATATGGTTTAAATCTAAGTAACATTGAACAAAAAAAATCTGTGCTCTCTCTCTCTCTCCCTCTCATGGTTCAAGGGCTCCAGTGCAAACACTTAAAAAAACCCATAGATTTCCACAAAATACCCCTGCAAAAAAAAAAGGGAAAGGAAAGATAATTTAATCTTAATGCTTTAATTTCAGTTAAAAGCCTGCAATCCTATATTCAGCATAAGCCTACATCCCAGTATTATCAAAGACAGATAAAGTAACATGACTTTGAATGAAATATAGTGAGTATTGCCTATAGTATGGTAAATTTAGAAAGTATAATGGGAGGTGGATACTCTCATTGGATTTCATGTGTGGAAATTAAAATAGCTTTCAGTTAATTTATCTCGGATAGTTTTTTTTTTTCAGGAGTTCACTTTACCAAAGATTTCTGTTAGCAGAAAAATGGTTAGGCCAATGGGATGATACAAAAGTGCCCACCTCATCCCATCTAGCCAGAATATTTATAAAATAGAATTTCATTAAAAGGGAGATCCATTGCATTTAATGAGAAATGGATAGGAGATATCCATATAGTTCACCATTGTAAAAGATACTTCATTTACTTCTGTTCTGTAGTATTCAGCAATCTCTTTTTTTGTTGTTATTGTTTTTTGTATTAAGCACATAAGGACCAGGGGTTCGTAGGGGTTTGGGAGAGCCCCTAGCTAAGATTCTGTGCAGTTCAGAGAACCCCCAAATCCCACTCCTGGCTGGCCCCACCCCGCCCACCCCACCCTGCCCCTCACAGGAGTGCCCAGGTGGCCTGTTTTGGATGCAGATAAGTGCAAGTAAGTGCAGGGTGCGCATGGAGGCTTGGGGAGGGTGAAAAATGGGCCTCCTGAAAGTTTTGGAAAGCTGGAAATGAGCCCATTTCTGGCTTCCAGAGAGCCTCCAGAGCCCAGGGAGGCTCTTTTTGTCCTCCCAGAGGCTTGAGAAAAGCCTCCAAAGACTGGGAGGGCAAAAACACCTCCCCCCACTGTGTGCAGGAGGCCAACTAGGCCGTGGCCACCATGGCCACATCCACCCAGCAACTGGGCAGAGAACCCTTTACTAAAAATTTTGAAGCCCACCCCTGATAAGGACTTACAGACTTTTAGATGTATTAGACTTAAAGAAGAAGATTAAGTACATGTAACTATCCTGTTCTTTAAGTCCTAAATGAAAATCTTTTCTTGGACTGCTTGGATGATGATGATTCATTTCTGGCTTTATGTTTTCTGATTATGCTTAAATTTCTGTACAGGATAATCTTTCCTTTCATGATTTTCTTTAATTGAAGAAAATCAGCTTGGAGAATAAAGTTCTCAAGGTCTTATACCCATTATGGTTCATTATCTTTCACTAACTCTAATGGCTTCAATAGGTCTGCTCTTTATAATTTGCCAGGGGACCATGTCCAAGTCCTGTATATCTTGTCTATAATCATTTGTTTTTATAATGGTTATCCATTAAAATAGGAGAGGGTGGGATTATTTTTCCATTTCTGACAAATTCTCATTTTTTACTGCAAATTTTATTCAGCATCACATATTCTTACACAGTTCTTCCATGAATTCATTTTTGTATTTTAGGAAATGTGTGATTTTTTTTTCATGCAACGTTTTAATAAAATGGACCTATTTTCTCCAGCATTATTTTTCTCATAAGATTTTTTTTAAGCTGGTTTAGTTTAGTCTGACATTTTTGTTTGCAAATGTTATTCTTTGCAGATAAACAAATTCAAATGGACCATTTCAGTATTCGCCCTTCCTTCCTTGCTTCCTTCTCCCCTCCCTCCTTCCAAAATATATTGACAAATGTTTTCTTGCTTTTTGCTACTCCAATGACCACTTAGAAAAGACAATCTAATTCATCATGTTCACTTCAACTGTTCAGGTTAAACCTTTTAGAAAATGCTGCAGGGATGTACGCAACATAATTGCCCCAGCTCTATGGCTCACTCTTCTTTGATTTGTCTACTTCTAATCCAGTTATCACCATGAGTAGATTTTCCCAAGAGCTCAGATTACTACACACTACCCCAAAACATTAATTTAGTTCACAGTTTAAGTCACTGGGGATAAGCAATTATCCCAGAAGATTGTCAATAGAATGGCACAAGGAAGGGGGGAAAAGGAGAATTAAACAAATTTAAAACAAGGTTAAAACTTAACTTCTGTGATTAGAGTGAAATGGGGTATATTTCTTTAACCATTTGACTGACAAATTGAAGACTGATATGTAATTGATTATATATGCTACAAACTAGCACAAAACAGTAGCCTACTTCTCATTCAATTTGATGGGGAAAAATACTTTAAGTATTATTCAAAGGAAAAAAATGCATTTTGGGGTAGAATGTGTTCTTACATTTAGCTATAAAGTAACCAAGGGATGTGGAAATTTGTGAATGTCCTTTCTTCAGTGTATGACAATGTCCCCAGCAGTCTAAAGTCTCTCTGTATCCTATGCTCTGCAGGAAGATGTTTCTACTGTTTGACTTTTTAGTCAAATTACCAATAGGAAGGATCTTTTGTGTCATTCAGAAATTCTCCTTCCCCTGGAAAAGTTTTGGAGAAATCATCCCAATTTTTCTTACCAAAAATTTAGAGAAAAATATTTAATTACATTTGTGTACAGACAACTAGTTCTACTTTTCAGGACTTCCTTTTGGACTTTCTATAAGCACCCTTTCTCCAAGGACTAGCAATGTGAAGCAAATACTAAGAATGGCTATTACGTTAGTTAGTGTGATCCAAGGCTGGCCAGAGTCGGGAGCTCCCCTGACCCCAGAATTGTCTGAAAGATGGATGGCCATATAAATGTTTTATATAAATAAATAGAGTCAACCCTCTCGTCTCTGTGACTGCCCCTCAAGTACCGGAAAAGAGCTATCATGTCACCCCTAATCTTCATTAGGTTAGACCAGCTGTGGGCAAACTACGGCCCGGGGGCTGGATTCGGCCCGTTCGGCTGTTCTATCTGGCCCGTGGAGCTGAAAGAGTGGAGGGTTCTCTTGCTCTCCCAGAAGGCTACGTGAAGTAATCTAACTTTGAATTTATATTAGTTCACACAAACACTCCATCCATGCTTTTGTTCCGGCCCTCCGCTCCAGTTTAAGAACCCATTGTGGCCCTCAAGTCAAAAAGTTTGCCCACCCCTGGGTTAGACATACCTAGTTTCCTTAACCATTCCTTATTATTTAGCTTCCAGACCAGAGGTGGTATTCAGCAGGTTCTGACCAGTTCTGGGGAATCGGCAGTGGAAATTTTGAGTAGTTTGGAGAACCAGCAAATACCACCTCTGACTGGAGATTTTACAATATCCTTCCCCTGCCACGCCCACAGCACCAGTAGTAAAAACGTTTGAATCCCACCACTGCTCCAGACCTCTTACCATTGGACTCAAAGGGGACTTTGGAAGTCTTCTAATTCAATCCCTGCTCAAGACAGGAGATCTTATACCAGTATGGAGAAATGTTTGTCCAGTCTTTAGTCTCACTGCCTCTAACTTCCAAAGTCCGTGCTGAAGGCATCTCATTAATAATAACATATTTCATAGATAAAGTTCCTTCTTTTCTTTTTGTGAAGAACATAAGTGCGAGGAATAACAGAGAATGCCAATTCCCTTGTGTAATCACCTTTCTGCAGCAACATTTCAATATTAAGTGTCTGCTTTCTTTTCTCACCCTCTCTGACACTTGAAATAGTATACCTTAAAAACGGTGGTATAATTATGATATGATATCTAACAACACATTTCCTATGAGAGTTTAAATATTTTTTATTTGCAGAGTGCATTTATATAGTATCCCACATAGAACCTTATTAGAGTCCCATGTATACATTTACTTAATTTCAGGATGAATCATCTCAACAAAATTTTTCAATTTGTCACCAGACCGTGATCTTAGAAACATGGCTGCAATGAACTAGGTGAAAATTAACAATGGAATTTTAACAGATTATCAGGACTATTAAATTTAGTTGTTCAAACTGGACATGTTCAATTTAATATGTTTTCAAAACTGTCCTAAGATTCATCACTGTCATGTTTTGGGGTACTTCAATATACTAGGGATGAAAAAAAAAAGAAAAAAGTGAAATCATATTCTATTGCATTAAGATATAATACGTTATTTCTTAGTATTACCCAGGGTTTTGTCCCATGCCCTAAAATACTGCAAAATATTATAATCTTTCTTTAAGGATGCAAAGCTGATCTGAATTGACCTAACAGTAAATAATGAGAAGAGAAACTGGATAGGCACATCCATGGAGCTTTCTTAACTGATAAAATCAATTCAAGAATTTGGATGTCTCTGTGGTATTAGATTATCTTCATTACACGCAGACGTGCTTTTGCTGAATCAGTTTTAGTTATATGTGGTATCATATCAATTCCAGGAAAGAAAACAGAACTCATATAATCAAAACATTGTGAATCTGAAGATGAGATATAGAAGATACATATAAAATCATTCAAAACCTGTAACTGGGACATGTCTCAGTTTTTAAAATTAGTCAATGAGAAGTTTTCTGAAAAGTAGGCTAAAATTCAAGTCCAGTTGTAAAGGATGATGACTAAAATATAAGAGAATGAAGGAAAGAAAGAAAGAAAGAATATTGTTCATGATTATGAAAAATAGGAGTCAATACTCTAATATTGCATAGACCATATATTAGATCAGACAGAAAATTGGATATTGATATAGCTATTCTAAAGAGTCAATAAGCTTTTTGATGACTGATACCTTCAGGCGGGCTGGTAGTATCAATATCGCTATTTGGAAACTAGAGATAGATACTGTAATGCAATATTCTCTTTGTGGCATCCTTAAGAGTAACCCTAGCTCTGACAACTAGCAAATTGACAGACTCTAGGGTTTTTATTAATGTCTCTTTAGCAGTAATGCAATAAACAGAAAATTAATCCTTCTTCAGTTTCTCCATATGCCAGTAATAGATTTTTAAAATACAGAAAGAATAGTCAATTAAAAGACAATTATAAAAGATGCAAATAATAGAATAAAGTTGAGTCATGGTTTTGCAAAAGTATGCTCAGCAGGTAAATTCTATCAACCTGAATCTATGAGCTGATTTTCTATTAATTAAAATATACCAAAATATATACAATGCAAAAAATAAGCACATCAAGTTGGTTTTTAAACAAAAAGGACAACATCTAGAACAATTTTCCATTAAATAGCATTTCTCTTTCTAGCAATCCCTAATTTAGCAGAACAGAAATACTATTTAAAAAACAAAAAACTGAAAAAACAGAAAGTATTTATATCAATTGAAAAAGATTTTTTAACTAAGATCCCAAATTAATCGATTGATTGATTATGTGCCATCAAATTGTGATCAGTTCTTAGTAACAACATAGAAATATTTTTCCCCCTATGATGATCTGACCCTTACTTGGTCTTTATGGTCTTCCAATAGTGTATCATTACAGCTGTAACTGAGTCTATCCACCTTTGTTGATGGTGTCCTCTTCTTTTTCTTTCCATCTTTCCCAGCTTTACAGTTTTCTCCAGAGAGTAGGTCTTTGCATAATATGTCTGAAGTAGGATAATTGAGCCTCATCATTTGTGCCTCAAGTGAGAATTCAAGGGTTGATTTGTTCAATGTACATTGTTTTGTTTTCCTTCACTGACTATGATATTCTCAAGAGTCTTCTGCAAGACCAAAATTGGATTGGATTTCTGGTGTTAACACCAGAAAAACAATCAAGCAGTAAACAATAGCCTAATAAAAAAAACTACCAAGACTAAAATAATACCTCCACCAATTTTGACAGAGCAAGCTACTGTATATAAACAGAGACCAAACCTTGTTCCCTTCTAGCACTGAAAATGTTACCTTGCCTTCCTCTTCTTCCTCTTCCTCTTCTCCCTCTTCCTCTTCTTCCTCCTCCTCCTCCTCCTCCTCCTCCTCCTCCTCCTCCTCCTCCTCCTCCTCCTCCTCACATATTCCTGCAAGTTCAGGGCCTGCTTTTTCAGATCATTGAACACCACTTTGCGTGATCAGCTGCATCTCCGGGGTGCATGCCCGTGGCTTGCGTATCTTTGTTGATGGTGTCTTTTCATCACTGTTTTGGACACCTACGAAGTTGCCTGCCATTGATTTATAGTTGGTAGGCAGTCTTGGCAATGGTGGAAGGTGCTACCCTCTGGACATGTCCATACCAGTGAAGCTGGCTTTCTCTCATGCTCTTGTAATTGGTGCCATACCAAAATATTGTTGAATGGTGTCATTTGTGATGTAGTCAAGAAGGGAGATGTCCGATATCCAAAGGAGCACTCGCATTTCCATGGCATGAAGATTGCTTTCAGTCCCTGTTGTTGCTGCCCAGCATTCAATGCCCTACAGTGCAACAGGGCAGATGGTTGTCTTGTAAATATTAGATTTAAGATGGGTTGGCATTCGTCTGTCACATAACACACTGTGAGTTCTCTCCAATGCATCCAGGCTGTTACTGTCATGCCCCTGTTGGAATCTGATTCAGAGGGGAAGGCCGAGCAGCTGACAGGGAGTGGGAGTGTGGCTCCATTGGCTGTGGAAGAAACTGGGGAAGGGAAAGGCCGGCTGGGCAGAGCAGGGGGGCCTTAGAGCAAGGGAAAAGGAATTGGAAGAAGACCCAGGTCCACCCCCTCTTCATCCTAGAGCATGCAGGAATGAATGGAGAAGGGAGTAACGTGAGTTGTATGACTTATGGGTGAGGAAACGACCCTGATTCCTTCATTAGCTACAGCTGGGAACACAGTGTTTAAAAAGGGAAGCTGTGCACAGCAAAGTTGTTGGGAGCAAGTCGTGAATTATCTGGTATCGTCGAGGCTTATCTGCATTCCTGGCATCTTCCCAACTGTGTGTGTTTTGCTGGGCTTTCAAGTCTGCAATTCCTTCTCCTGCCCTTTCAAGTTAATTACTGCAGCATGGTTTGTCTGGATTTTTATTTACAGTTTATATGTACTTTGTTTTCGGACTGAATTTCCTCCACTTAAAGACTGTTCTTGGGAGAGTTTTTTCTCCAGCCAAAGGTAACCTGGACAAGGTTGGAGGTATTAAAGGGACATTTCTTGCTTATTTGACTGTGTTGCCTTTGTGCCATGCCCCGGGTCATCACATTTACTTTGTCCGGTAATGAAGCATCTACAAGCAAATAACCAGGCTCAGAGAGAGCACCAAGGACTCCAAAGTTCAACCCGCAAGCTACAGATATTCTCTTCTATTGTTTCAATAAACTTCCTTAATTTAAAAGGGCATGGAAAACTGAGGTAGCACAGAATGGGATGGGTAGTACAGATGGGAAGGTTCTCAATAGTTGCATACCTGCTTGTTAGTCCAAATCTTAGACATTTGGATTTTGTCCAAACTTGCCAAAAAAAATGGATAGAATAATATTGTGCACAATGCATAGGGCCTGCTGCAAACCATATTCTGTTGTCATGGAGGAGAAAAACCTTTCTATACATTAATGCAGAGGACTAAACAGACACTGCAGCCTATACTCAAATTTGTTTACTGGCTGGTATTATATTGCACAACTTCCTTTTAAAATACAAATCTAGTGAATGCAGAGCACTTTGCCATATTAAGTGGAAATTAAAGAACATGTGTGGGTAAATGAATAAGCATAAATTCTCTATTGAGAAAGGAGACTTGGAATAATAGAATCTCTGAGAGCTATTTCCACCCACGCATCACAATAAGAACTTCAGTGGTTCAACAAAGAACTGGAAATTAAAGAAGAATAGAAATGAACAGCATCTGCCTCTAAATTAATGGAAGGACTATGTGTAAATAAATATAATCACCACTTGCAAGGAGCAGCATGCCTACTGTTTAATTCATTTTATTTCTGCCTTCATGTGCAACAACTACTTGTACTGATACGCATTACCCACTGACATAAATGGGTGCATACAAATATTAGTGATCTCTGAATGGGTTTTGGGTTACTTCCTGAGACATCATTATTGAGACAATGCTTAATGGCAAGCCACAAGTTCTTGCTCACATGTTGTCAAATGTGGCCACTAGTTCAGAAAGTTTGGCAATGCTTGCATTGCAATCAAATAAATATCATTTCTGGTCGATTTCTCATGACTCTGTTGCTCTAATACCTTTGCACATGGTATCTAACATAGGACACCTTTGTTTGCTTTTTGTATTCTCCTGTTAATTCTTCCTTCCCATTCAGGCCTTTCTCTGCATAATTAGTCCAATACCTCTTTTGCTGCTTATGTACCTGTGCTTAGTAGTGTTCATGTATTAGCAGTATTTTCATAATACTTCCCATATTCAAGAAACTTTAGAATTAATATTTTGTTTTCTTTACTCTTCCCCATCCACCACCTACACAACTGGGGGGCATGGCCTATGGTTTTAGCAACAGCAGATCATGACATGCAATTAATCTTTAATCTACATATACGAAGGACTTTCAAACTAAATTTGGTTCATTTGTATCAGTTTTCAGACTGCATCCTTGACATTTCCTAATGATTTCCTAATTAGATCCATGTAACATCAAAAGTCTGCATCTAACTCAGCTCAAATCCTCTATATTTATTCAATATAACTACAGCTTATATAGACCGCATAAAAAGAGATTGCATTTAGTGTATTCTAGTTTATTTGTAAGTATGATTTCCATTTAACCAAAGGATGTTGGAAGTAGGAAAGCAGAAAGGGCCAGTGTTTACATTGGATTAGCTTTGCAGATTCAATAAATGTCACCAAGCAATGACATTGATCCTACACAAACAAATCACTCAGCAGATTTTCCAAACAAAACCAGAAACTGTACAACACTTCATGAAAATATAGTTTCCACTAGCAACAATTCAGGACCAGTTTAAAAACATTTTAAGGGAAACATCTTAAGAAAGTTCAATATTTGTCAAGGTGTTTAAGAATATAAATATTATAGATGAATTTTAAATCTTCTTTCTATTTCATCACAGCTAACGGCAAGTAGAAGTAATCTTACCCTATTTAAAGAAATTCCTTGTTTGAAAGTAAAGGGGAAAGCAGTGAGATTTGGTGACTTATTTCAAATCAAATGTAAATATTGGAATGAATTGTAAATGAAATTTTGAGTACTCTTAAACTTTGATCTTTGTACTTGTTTGAATTCATGCCTATATGGGAGAATGAACAAGATTTAATTCACTACTTTGTTATTTATAGTCTTGCAGTTTTTTGCCATTTTTCTATAGTGCAGCAGATAGTGAAAAAAAATCTTCCCAAAAAATGGAAGAAGCATTTTAAAAATGTTAAACTAGGGTAGAAGTATTCAACTCTTATTGTTATTAATAGCAAAAGCGCTTAGACTTATATACCGCTTCACAGTACTTTACAGCCCTCTCTAAGCGGTTTACAGAGTCAGCCTTTTGCCCCAACAATCTGGGTCCTCATTTTACCCACCTCTGAAGGATGGAAGACTGAGTCAACCTTGAGCCGGTGAGAATCGAACTGCCGAACTGCTGGCAGAATGGCTAGACTCATTACTTCTGTGGGAATGAAATTTGGCAGATTTGGGGGGGGGGCATTTCAGTGCTGCTGCGCTGCTGTTCTTCAGTGTCACCATGCTGCCAAAATCACTTGTGGTCATGTGATCCTCATCTTCAAAGTTCCCTTACAGTTTCCCATAAGTCGATGGAGAGCCTCGAAGGAACTGAAGTGATCAACAAGCCTCCTACAATCTGTGCCATCTTTGCTTGAGAGAATGCTTGCAGGGAGAAAATTAATGAAATGTCCAATCTCTCTGCAATGGCAACCCATCACCACTCACACATTCCTTCTGCCCCTCTTCCTATCCAGCAGCGGCCACTTACTTGCCTGTTGGGAAGGGAAGGGAGGGTGGACAGGAAGATAGAGAAGGAGGGAGAGCGGAAGGAAGGGGGAGTCATGGCTGATATTTGAAAACTGACTAAGAGTCATGGCTCATAGCTAGTCTAGTGGCTAAGGAACAAGGCTAGAAAGTGGAGACAGTGAGTTCTAGTCTCACCTTAGCCCTGAAAGCCACCTTAGTCATGAAAGGAGCCAGGCCTCGGGCAGTCATTCTGTCTCAGCCCAACTCATCTCACTCAGTGGTTGTTGTGGAAAAAATAGGAAGAAGAAGCTGTGCTGTATATGATCGCTGCTTTGATTTATTTATAAAGTAATAAAGGAGGGATACAAACAATAAATAAAATGCTCACTAACTAGAAGGCAAAGTGGGAGTATGGCTCTCTATTATATTGTCTATTGTTCCAGACTGTTCTCTGCCACTTTGTCTTACCTTTCTCATTTATGAACACACTCCCAAACTGTCAGCATTTTATTTTCCACAAATACTTCTGGTGCCTGTGTGAATTCCACATAATTACTTGGAAATAACTGTTGTGCTTGAGACTGGTTTTTCTTTACATCATGCTGATTGCTTATTTATTTTTTGCTTTTTAAAGAAAAAAATAAAAGCTAGCAAAACTTTTCATATAATATATATTATGAAAGCAGATAAGGGAGCCTGTTGGCCACCTAGAAATATTTTGATTGTTTTATTGGCATCCAGGAGAAACTTATTGAGGATACATACCTCGATTACTTATCAAGGAGGCAGAGTTAAACTCCATTATCCTCATGTATATTTTCTCTTTGTACCTAAGGCTACACATTTAAGGTGCCTCTTAGATAAGTCACTGTCGAATCACTTTTATCTATTACACTGAAAGGAAGTATGGGAAGGAGAATCGCAGGTGGAAAAAAATCATATCAGTGGAGAACACATAGAGATTCATGGGAAGGGTGAGAGAATAATAATAGGAAAGTCCATTGTTGCTCAGCATTGAGAAAGCCTTTGAATTGCTAAATTTTCTCTGTTTTGAAAATGACCTGAACAACCAAAGGTGGTAGGAGGGAAAGAGGTGACAATTTGGCACTTCATTTAAAGTTTGTTCCATTGCAGAAATTTTAGGAGGAATAAACTTTTTTAAGGTTTAATAATGAATGTGTAAGGGTAAAATAGATAGATAGTTGATAGATGATTAATAGATAGATGATAGATAGATAGATAGATAGATAGATAGATAGATAGATAGATAGATAGATAGATAGATATTCAACAAATATAAAAGTGGATGTTAGGAAAATTGTCTCCTTCTTCTTTCTGGTATTCCAAACGAAATTTTCTGAAAATCATAAATATTTCTCTGCTAAAACATAGACCCAAATTCATAAGGATCCAGTAGGTTTCTGGCTGGCTCTGGAGATCTTTTGAAGCTAGGAGCTTTTTATTCTTTCCAACAAAGCTGACATTTGTTTTTTGTTTTGTTTTTTTTACTTTTAAAAGTGCATTAAGATGAAACCACAGTGCCAGACTTCAACATGACAACCAGGGAAAAGTCTGAGGCGTCATAAAGGGGCTTCATGGAATCTGTGCACCAAAGGTTAGGATTAGGAGAATAAACTCATGGTATTAAAAGATGTGAGGGTGAGAGATCTTATGCAGTTGCTATTAGGTGTAACTTTATAAGACAGAAGTAATGACAACATGAGGAATAAATATTATTTTGTACTTCCAATCCACTTCTGAATGAGAGATAGATGACATGACCCATTTCTCGACTTCTTCCAGTCTAATAAAATTTCCTAAAAATAATTATTCTTGCTAGTTATAAGCTTCTATACATGTTTTAAGCTTCAATGTAACTCTCAGAAATAACATCTTAGGTTGGTTCTAGGTAATTTTCAATATATATTTAATGGATGATTATCAACTTAACAGAAGATCCAGTTTGAATCCCACTTTCATGATTTAGGTTAAAGCCCAATTCATTTTAAAGTCTGAGGAGAAATGAAATGTCACCCTTCCCCTTTGATTATTCTGAGTTTTCTTTTAATGTCCATAACTTCTTTGTCAACTAACAACCATTTAATGCAAGAAGAAGACATAGTGTTGGAGTAACTGAAAGATATGTTAATAGTTACTCTTGGCTCACTCTCAAACAAATGGATGGGCAGAGTATTTATTTAAAAGAGCTTTTCTGTTGCCCATTTCAGTTTATCAGATATGTCAGGGCAGCTTACCACAATCATAAAAACAATACCAAATACCAAATAAATCTCACAGCCATTCCACTGAAAGAAGAAATAGAACAATAAAACAGAGGGAAAAATCAATACATATCTTCAAATACAATCAGTTTATGTAATGGGCCGGAAGTTGTGATCCAATAAAAAGGTCATTGCCATCACCAAGTCTTCCCAAAGCACACTATGTTTGAAAACTAAACTAAACAGGTTTGCCTTTAGGCATCACCTGCCTAAATTCCAAGTTTTTGAAAGAATTTGTTGAAATCTAAGGGCATGTTTCCCCCCCTTCAGGTTCATTAAGGTAGGGACATATATTCCTTCCATCAAAACTGAGCATTAGTATCTTTTATTTTGTGGCAATATTGGATGAACTTTGCAATCTTCTAAAGGAGAAGGAGGAACCTGGCAATATTCAGAAATCTGAGAGCAAATACATTTAAAACTTGGTGGTTTGCACAAAGTGATTTGCTACCTCACTATGTTTTAGGGAAGAAAGTGTTTAGGAAACAGCAAACAATGTAGAAATGCTACTAGCTTTTTGTTGCTTAGTAACTTTCATTGTACTTTTCAAAGAAACTAAAAACTGATTTGCTTGTACTTTAAATAAAACATCAGTATGTAGACAAACATTTTAAAGAAAATGTTTTTATGTGCTCTTAAAAATATTTAAAGAATAGAGCCAATGCGTTTCATGGCAAAACGTGCCATTATATTAGTTTGCCTATAATGATGGAGGCCTTAAAACGAATTATCAGTGCAGAATTTATAGGCTACAACAGGTCATAAGGTAGGCAGTGGGAATGTACAAAATTATGGGGTCCTTGGTGTTCTCTGAGCTTAATGGTTTTTTTGCAGATATTTCATTACCAAACTAAATACAGATAATCCTCAACTTATGACCAAAATTGAGCCCAAATTTTGGTTGCTAAGTGAGGCAGTTGTTAAGTGAGTTTTGTCCCATTTTACAACCTTTGTTGCCAGAGTTGTTTATGTGAATCACTGCAGTTGTTAAGATAGTAACAGGATTGCTAAGTGAATCTCACTTTCCCATTGACTTTGCTTGTCGAAAGTTTGCAAAAAGGGATCATTTCGCCACAGGACACTGCAAATGTCATAACTATGAGCCAGTTGCCAAGTGTCCGAATTTTGATCATACGATCACAGGAATGTGACAACAGTTGCCTGAAAAATGGTCCTAAGTCACTTTTTTCAGTGCCATTGTAACTTTGAATGCGGTCACTAAATGAACTGCTGTATGTCGACAGCCATCTGTAATATCATCGGTGCTAGGAGGGAATGTGGTTTGCTCTTATTTTTATTGATTAGTGACTGTTCTATACTATTTATTTATTTGTTTGTTTGTTTGGATTTATATGCTGCCCTATCTCCCAAAGGACTCAGGGTGGCTCACAACAATAAAAACAATCAATACAAAATTTAAAAAATTATTAAAAAATATTAACTCTCAAACCCAAACAAATATCTAAAACCCAAACGACGCTACACATAAAAACCCATAAAAACCCACCCCCCTCAATCCAGGCCAGCCTGTTGGAAAAATCACGTCTTCAGGTCGCGGTGGAAGGAACCGCAACTGGTTCCACAGGAGCAACTGGTTCCACAGGGTGGGCGCTCCCACCGAGAAGGCCCTACCCCTGGGGATCACCAGCCGACACTGTCTAGCCGAAGGTACCCCAAGGAGGTCCTGTTTGTGGGAGTGCACAGGGCGATGGGCAATTGTTGCTGGCAGGAGATGTTCCCACAAATACCCAGGTCCTAAGCCATGTAGGGCTTTATAGGTAATTACCAACACCTTGAATCTCACCCGGAGGGCAACCGGCAACCAATGCAGTTCACGCAGGAGGGGTGTAACATGGGAGTATCGGGATACTCCCATCACAACCCACGTGGCCACATTCTGAACCAGTTGAAGCCTCCAAGTGGTCCGCAAGGATAGCCCCATGTAGAGAGCATTGCAGTAGTCAACACGAGAGGTAACGAGTGCATGAGTAACCGTATGCAAGGCATCTCAGTCCAGATAGGGGTGCAGCTGGTGCACCAGGTGAACCTGGGCAAATGCCACGGAGGACACCAGGAGGATCTGCTATTATTTTTATATATTAGTGGCCACCAATGCTGATAGGACAATGGTGGCTAATCTTTTGGGGCTCCTCTGCTGATAATTGTGAATGCGCTCATGTGCACGCTCAAATGCCAGCACCCAGAAGGCAATGTGTACAGGCCCCCCCTATGCCCACTGTGCATGCACAAGCAACACCCCCATGCCATGTGTCTCTGTGCATGTGCACATGTCTCCTGTGTATCCCCGCCCCCTGTGCCTGCATGCCAGATACCCGACAATCACCTATCAGGCGGGTGGCGCATGGGCAGTAGACCTGCTTTGGGCGAGGCGCATGCCATCAGTAATAGCTCTGCATGCCACTTCTGGCACACATGCCATAGGTTCGCCATCACAGTGATAGGGTAAGCCAGGGCAAGTGATACTAACACTTTACAGGATATCGGTACTATCCCTCTGTTGATGAAACCCAGGACTGCATTGGCTTTTTGGACAGCTGCACTTGTGGCTCATACTTGTGTTTGTCCACTAGGACTCCAAGATCCTTCTCTTAGTTAGTGCTGTTGAACCAAGGATACTTATTTTATACATGTGCATTTGATTTTTCTTGCGTAAATGAAAAACCTTGCTTTTTTCACCATTTAATATCTATCTATCTATCCATCTATCATCTATCTATCTATCTCTATCTATCTGTCTGCCTGTCTCTGTCTGTCTGTACGTCCATCTATCTATCTGTCTGTCTCTGTCTGTCTGTCTGTATGTCTATCTATCTATCTATCTATCTAGCTATAGCTAGCTAGCTAGCTAGCTATCCTTATCATCTAGCCATCTACCTGTCTACCTAGCTAACTACTTACCTATCAACCCAAAAGAAAAAAATATCAGAATTTTTAGGACTCCAGCTAGAGAATCTGACACAAGTGGCTAAAACTGTGTATTTACTTTCACATATAATCTGTCTCTGCCAGGCACATATACAAGCTCCATCAATCTTTTCCAATATAACAGGCATAATTGTTTTCCAAGAAAATGGCAATACTTTAAATGCACTAAGAAATCTTTAAAAAAATTAAAATAAAATAAGACTCCTATTCTATACGTGTGCATTTTATTTTTCTTGCCTAAATGAAAAACCTTGCTTTTTTCACCATTGAATTACATTTCGTTGAATAGGTCCCAGTGTTCTTGACTTTAAGTTGCCTTGATTAGAAGATATCTTTAATACTGACCAATGTATCAATTCCGTTTACTCTGTCTTTACACCTAGATGTATTCATACGCTATATCTTGGTTTATTTAGTCACTGAATATTGAATACACTATGACACCTATACCCAGGAGAAGAAGCCACAGCCCTGATGGAAAATAGCAAGATAGTCTGGTTTCAGGTCAATAAAGGAGTGAGACCAGGCTTCATATTATCCCTTGGTTTATTCAACCTACTTGTTGCATATAGGTGAGGAAGACTGGATTAGATGAAGATAACCATTGTTTTTAAATTGGAGGAAGAAGCATCAATAAATGCACTACTTGAATAGATGAAAATGTAAATGATCTGCAAAATTAATGAAAATAATAAATGTAATGAGAAATGAGGGGGGAAATGATATATTTAACTGTAAAAGAGAATGATGTGGCTCAGGATTGGACTGTTGGATTCGTAGAGCTGTGTGATTTTAGTTCTTTTCTTGTGATGATAAATGGCTAGGACAGTGTGAGAGAGTGCAAGAGAGAGTGGAATTTGATGGTTTTTGTTATGTATGTAACAAATGGGATTGGTTTAATGTCAAATGGGATTGGTTTAAATAGTGCGGGAAAAACCCTGCACTCCCATTGGCTGGCAGCTACAGCTGCTGGCTATAAGAAGCAGCCGTAGCCCAGCCAAGTTGGGTCCATTCGAGCTGTAGTCACTTAATAAACTCTTCACTGAAGCTCTTCGTGTCTGACTCTTCATGCAAACGTAACACTGGCGACGAAGGTGGGATCTCCCTGAAGAAGAGATGATGCGGAAGACAAGCAGAAGAGGAGATGGCTGCTGAACACCCCCAGCCCGTTCGATCTGGTGGCGGAAGACTGGGAATCGTATGCGGATCGCTTCCAGATGTACTTGGAAGGAAACGACCTCGCCGATATACCCGAGAAGCGGAAGAGGGCGGTATTTCTCACGCACTGCGGTCCAGCAGTCTTCAAGATGAAGGCGTGGAGCTGCAGACTTGAAGGTAATGGAATGGCCTGATTTGGAAAAGCTTTGGAAAAGCCCATTACGTCCCACAAGTATCGTGCCTCATTAAGAGACACGAGTTTTACCGTCGGGATCAAGGGGAAAGCGAAAATGTTAACGACTTCGTGGCAAGTTTAAGGGACATTGGGGGTGCTTATGATTTTACCAACTTAGAAGAGGCCATGCATGATCGGTTTGTTCTAGGCCTCAAAGATAAGGTCTTACAGAGCAAACTACTAATGAAACCTAAGATCACATTTAAGGAGGCCATAGAGGAAGCTGTTTCAGCGGAAGCCACCAAGTCCTCAGCAGTGGCCATGAAAAAGATTAACAAGGCCTCAAGCCATTCTGAAGTGGAAAAATCCACAACAACCCATTGCGAACAAATAGACTCTGATTCAGATTGAAGTGAGGTGGAGGAAGGAATTTTTAGACTCAGAATGGAGAAGAAAAGGAAAGACCCTGGAAAAAAGAGGCAAGAATTTTATTGCAGAGGCTGTGGGGGCACCCCGCACTGAATGCAAGTTTTAGACACCATCTGCCTACGTTGTGAGAAAAGGGGTCACCTAGCAAGAGTCTGCAAATCATCCAGAACTCCACCTAGTAGAAAGAAATTCCCTGAGAAGGAATTCAAGCCCAACAATTTCATTGAAAAGATGGGGCAACTCAGAAGCAAATGGAAAGAATGAAACTCATCAAACAATCACCATTGGTCATTCTTCACCCTTGAGAAGCAGAAGAGTACACGTGAAGGTGTTCATTGAAGGAAGGCCTTGCCAAATGGAAGTGGACTCAGGCTCCTATTTATCTATGGTATCATGGGACACTATTCACAGGCTACTTCCCAACATTCAGAAGAAACATTTCCAGAAGCAAGCACTGACTCTTAAAGACTACCAAGGGAACAAGATTCCAGTAGTTGGAGCAAGAGATTTCAACATGAAGTTTAAAGGCCACACCAAACATTTGCCCCTGACCATCGTGGACAAGGATCGCCCAAGCTTGCTGGGACTTGAGTGGTTCAATCCACTAGGCATCGAGGTGACTGGCATCAATCACGTGAGCAACTCTGAATGGGAGGAGGCCTTGAAGTCTGAGTTTCCAGAGGTCTTCAGCGAAGGATTGGGCAAGTATATGGGGACCCCTATTGCTTTCAGCCTAGACCCCAAGGTGCCCCCAATTCGTTTAAAGCCCAGAAGGGTTCCATTTGCTTTAAAGGAAAAAATTGATGCACAATTAGACAAGTTAATTGCTCAAGGGGTTTTAGAGCCCACTGACCACTCCAGATGGGAGACACCCATAGTCACACCAGTCAAGGCTGATGGGTCAGTAAGAATTTGTGGAGACTATAAGGGGACACTGAACCATGCGCTGCAGCAGAGCGCATATCCAGTTCCAGTTGTGCATCACCTGTTACATTCACTTGGCAGGGGTACAGTCTTTGCCAAACTGGATCTGGCCCAGGCATATCAACAACTAACAGTTGATGATGCCACTGCAGAGGCCCAAACCATTGTGACTCATAGAGGTGCCTTCAAATGTAAAAGGTTACAATTTGGAGTAAGCATGGCACCAGGCATCTTTCAAAGCCTTATGGAAAGAATGCTCCAAGGACTGCCAGGGTAGTGCCTTACTTTGATGATGTGTTAATCTCTGCTGAAAATGACACTCAGTTACAAGAAAGACTCAGAGAAGTCCTTACCAGATTCAGGAAAGCGGGGTTAAAAGTCAAGGAAGAAAAATGCACTCTTAAAACTGACAAGGTTGAGTTCCTGGGCTATATGATTGACAAGCATGGCATTCACCCTACCGATGCCAAGGTTCAAGCAATCAAAGAAGCCCCTAGACCTAAATGCAAAACAGATTTGCAAGCCTTCCTTGGACTCATTAACTTTTATCACATGTTCCTACCTCAGAAGGCAACCATAGCAGAACCATTGCACAGATTACTTGACAAAAAGTCTGTTTGGGTCTAGGGGAGGAAGGAACAATCAGCATTCAACAGTATTAAGAGACTAATCACGTCTGATGCTGTACTGATACAGTTCTCTGAGAATTTACCTGTTGTACTGACTTGTGATGCATCCCCTTTTGGAGTGGGGGTTTGAGCCACAGGCTTCCCAGTGGGAGAGAAGTCCCTATTGCATTTTACTCTCACACTTTGACCAAAGCAGAGAGGAATTACAGCCAATTGGATAAAGAGGCATTGGCAGTTGTTGCAGCTGTTAAGAAATTTCATGAATATCTGTATGGCAGAACATTTACCATTGTTACAGATCACAAACCCTTGTTAGGCATTGTGGCAGGAGACAAGCCTACACCTACTATCCTGTCACCAAGAATGCTGAGGTGGACTGAATTTCTTGCTGCTTATTCATACAAACTTATCCACAAGCCTGGCAAGGACATTGGACATGCTGATGCACTGAGTCGTTGCCCACTTCCTTGCCACAAGGAGGACTTTGAACCTGAAACACACACATTTTTCCTAGAAACTGTTGCCAAACTTCCAGTTCATGCTGCTGAAATTGCCAGAGAGACTGCCAAAGACACTGTGTTGGCTCCTGTTATAGGCCGGTTTAAGAAAGGTTGGCCTCTTCAAGATCTACCTCACCTTGCCCAACCTTTTAAGTCCAGGCAAACTGAATTATCTGTATTAAGAGGATGTATTTTGTGGGGTAACAGGGTGGTTATTCCTGCAAAACTGCAAAGAGAGGTTTTGGAAATGTTACATGAGGGTCATCCTGGTATTGTAAGGATGAAGGGATTGGCCAGGAGTTATGTATGGTGGCCAGGTATTGACAAAATGGTTGAAAACTGGGTTGCATCTTGTCCCAATTGCCAGGTAGTCAGGCCTGCACCATCTCACGCCCCCACACTGGAATGGAAATGTCCTAGGGGCCCATGGTCTAGGATTCACATTGATTTTGCAGGTCCTACTAGAGGGCACACCTTTCTTATTATAGTAGATGCATATTCCAAATGGCTAGAGGTGTTTCCCATGACATCCACCACAACTGATGCTGTCATGAAGCAGCTCAGAAAACTATTTGTAACCCATGGGTTACCTGATGTTCTTGTTTCTGACAATGGCCCTCAATTTACATCTAACCTCATTGAATCCTATCTAGCACAACAGGGTATCAGACATGCCCTTACTGCCCTGGGCACCCTTGCTAACGCCGGGCTGAGCGATGGTACATTTTACCAAAGAGAAGCTTCAGCAACTGGGTCCTGGGGACATCACTGAGAAGGTTGAAAAACTTCTTAGTGTTCAGCACATCACTCCTAGCCCATCTAATAACTTATCCCCAGCAGAGTTGTTGATGGGTAGGAAACTTAGGTCTTCCTTTGACCACCTTCATCCCACTTATGCACCCAATGCACCACTGGATTCAACTTCCAAAGTTTGTACATTCAGTGTGGGTGATTCTGTTTATGCTAAGAACCTCATAGGTGAACCTTTGTGGATTCCTGCTGAGATAACTCAGATCACAGGCCCTCGTTCTTACAGGGTACAAACAGAGGATGGACTCTCTAGCAGGCACATTGATCAACTTAGATCCAGGTTCTCTCAGGAACATCGCCCTCATCTCTCTCTCTAGTTCCCTCACCTGATGTCAATTCTAGGGAGGGAGGGGAGGAACAGGAGGAAAATCAGCAAGCAAGAATCAACCCCATGTGTAACGAGCCATTACAACAGGAACCATCCCAAAACCTGTCACAATGCCAAAATCCATCCTTAGAAGTGGAAGATTGTACATCACTACCTGACTTAGGAGCTGATATTGGGCTGGAGATGGGTTGGGAGGAGAGACCAGATTCCTACAGTCAAACAGGGTCTCCTTTCACAGGGAGTCCCAATGGGGAAATGTCAGCAGACACATTTCCTCTCTCACTAGGTGAGAATGTAAAAACTTCTGAACCACGAAGGTCTCAATGTACACGCAAGAGCCCCACCTATTTAAAAGAATACATTAGATAGGTTGGGGTTTGGTATGGACTGAACCTAGTGGGGAGGGGTGTTATGTATGTAGGTGTAAATGTCAAATGGGATTGGTTTAAATAGTGCGGGAAAAACCCTGCACTTTCATTGGCTGGCAGCTACAGCTGCTGGCTATAAGAAGCAGCCGTAGCCCAGCCAAGTTGGGTCCATTCGAGCTGTAGTCACTTAATAAACTCTTCACTGAAGCTCTTCGTGTCTGACTCTTCATGCAAACATGACAGTTTTTATATATAGTAGCTTGCCCTGCCAAGCTTCATCTTTGAAGCTTCCTTGATTAGGGTATTTTTTTTCTTCTTCTCTGATTGCTCATTCAATGCTGCTTTCACTTAGCTGGTTTATGTGCTAGAGAGAATGTGTTCTGG
The DNA here is from genome assembly GCA_009733165.1 of Naja naja. Classification (NCBI taxonomy): domain Eukaryota; kingdom Metazoa; phylum Chordata; class Lepidosauria; order Squamata; family Elapidae; genus Naja; species Naja naja. Next base: position 22,185,230 of record CM019151.1, on the reverse strand, counting down.
GCTGTTCGTTTCCTTCCTAGCTTTTGATTGTATCTTTTAAATATGCATGTAATTTGGATTTATCTTTATATGTATATTGATTTGTCTGGAAGCTAGGTTTTCCAGAAATTCCCAGACATTTTTTGGATTTGGCTTGATTATGTACACTGACAGCATATGCACCAAGGAAAAATTCCTTGTGTGTGGAATCACACTTGGCCAATAAAGAATTCTATTCTATTCTATTCTATTCTATTCTATTCTATTCTATTCTATTCTATTCTTCTATTCTAAAATATTATCAGCTGTTATGTAGTTTAATTTGTCCATGCATGATGTTTTGAAGGGATTTTGTTGGTTTGTATCCTACAGTGAGGCCAAGTGAATGTGGTAGTCTCAAAGATGGTGATCTCAAAGATGTCTTTGATGTATAGAAACATTGCACATTTCATAGGTTGCACTGGTTGTATTGTAGTAGATTGTGAAAAGCACTTTTTTGATTCAGCATTGATTTTCATTGTGTTGTAAGATATTTTACAGGGATTGATTATTTTGTTGCTTAGCCTGGTAATAAAATGTGTGCCAGAAAATTACCAAGTTCAAAGTGCCCCAAGAATACAACAATAAAGTATATAGAAGAGTACGCTGATGTAAACTGTACTGAAGACGAAAATACTAAACTGCTGGATGGCTTCTGCTTTTAGGATCATCTAATAATGCTAAAGGAACCAGCAGTTAAGAAACGTGCTATGAAGTATCACTTGGTAACGTTACTGGTTTCATAGCACGATACCATAGTCTCTTGAGACTGAAGGATGCCAATTCAACCACTTGGGAAGTAGCAATGAAGACCTTGGGGAATATGTTAAGATGTCATAATTTATCCATACCTACAAAGATCAGAATTATAAAGGAATGATTTTCGCTATGAGGCTACATGACAAAGAAAGTAGCACTTTGAAAAAAGATGATTGACAGAATATTTGGAATTCTGGAGTTGAAAAAGAACCTTGAAAATACCATGAAATATTGAAAAATAAACGAATAATATAACAAATCAAACTCATTTTGAGTTCTCATCTGAGGCCCAAATAAGTAGACTCAAATTGTTATGAGTTGGAAACATTAGGGCAGGGATGTCTAGCTGGCAGCCCATAGACCAGAAGTGTCATGTGCAGGCCATGCCCACCCCAGCTCCACGAATGGGGGAAATGTTGCAAAACATCACATGACGGCAACATGACATGCGAGTTTGGCACCCGTGCATTAGGGGAAGTCTAGCACCCTTGAAAAGTCTATAATGATGACAAAGGTGAGGCCAAAAATGGAATAGAAATATTTTTTTATTGGCCAAATGTGATTGGACACACCAGGAATTTGTCTCTGGTGCATAAGTTCTCAGTGTACATACTGAACTTGCTCTCAATGTACATACATGAAAAGTGTATGGACTCAATTACAGCCCAATGAATACACTGTTTGGGGACCTGAATGGTCAGACTGAGGATAGCTCACCCTGGAGGAAGTCTGTCTTTGTGGTAAGTAAAAAATCAACATTGATTTGATAGCCCAATGTCAATCAATCATAAATAGGACTGCAGAAAAAAAAACAATTACTACCAACCTGCCTTCCATCGAGGACCTGTATACTGCACGAGTCACAAAGAGGGCTGTGAAGTAGACTATTGACTTTAGAAGGACATGACCTGCTGTTGGGATGGCATGCTTTTCTTTGGTATAAGGGAACTAAAACACAAGGGTACTTCAGAAGACACTATATTCGAGAGGCTTTGTGTTTAAATTGGGAGAAGATAAAAAAGCAATATTACTTAAAAATTCCATTATGGAGATCTACCATTGAAGCTTTTTCTTATCCAATAATATATAAAAAGGAACAAACAGATATGGCGAGATACTGAATGAAAAGGGTGAACTTAAATCTATGCAAGCTTTGGAAGAACAAGGTATAAAAATGAATTGGTTTTCATATTTGCAAATACAATCTAGATTTGATGAAGATATTAAACTAGAAGGCATTTATGATAAGTTGACTGAGTTAGATAAAATTTTGATGGGTACTGATGAAAATGTAATTTAAAAAAATTATGGACATTTACTAGAATTTAAATTGGAGGAGGAGCAAGTGAAAGAAACGATGATTGCTTGGGGGAAAAATTTTGGATATGGGATTGATTTAGGGAAATGGCAAAAATTATGGTCTCAAAATTATAAAATGACAATGTCAACTGCTTATAAAGAAAATCTGTATAAGATATTTTACAGGTGGCACTTATCCCCGATGAGAATTGCGAGAATGTTTAAGAATAAATCGGATAAATGTTGGAAATGCCATCAGATACCTGGCTCGTATTACCATATGGGGTGGACGTGTTCGGATACAAAAGGATATTGGACTAAAATCCACATGCAGTTGGAAAAATTGATAAAACAACATATAAACTTTAAAGCAGAGATACTTTTATTGGGAATTATATTGGAAATGTACAATAAAGAATTGAAATATTTGATTGTAAATGTGTTGACAGCGGCTAGGATTGTATTTGCTAAGAACTGGAAAAATGAAAAAATACCTATGCAGGAGGAAGTTATTAAGAAAATCAAGGACTGTGCTGGAATGAATAAATTGACATTTAAAATTAGAGAACAAGAAGATAAACAATTTTACATGATATGGGATTTGTTTTATCATGGTTGGATAAAAACACATGGTAATGTAATACATCAGGAAATCTTAAAATAGATTGATATAAAATACAATATAAATATATATAACCATTGGATGAAAGTGTAATACAAATTTTATAACAAAATTGAGAATATCTCATATAAATGATGGAATAAATAGTTTAGTCATGAATGATTAATAACTGATAAATATATAAGCATATGTTAGATTGACAATGTGAGAATCTATATAAACTGTGAGTGATGACTATGAAAGGATAGCAGAAAAGATCTGTAACCAACTGACACACTGTATGTATATAAAATGGAAGATGGTTTTATGTTTTTTATGTTTTGTTTGTACTTGTTTGTCTTAAAAAATAAAAATCTTTTAAAAAAAAAGAGGGCTGTGAAAATATTTACAAACCCCTCACATTCTGGACATAAACTGTTTAAACTCCTACCCTCAAAACAATGCTATAGAGCACTGCACACCAGAACAACTAGACACAAGGACAGTTTTTTTCCCGAATGCCATCACTCTGCTAAACAAATAATTCCCTCAACACTGTCCAACTATTTACAAAGTCTGCATTACTATTACTATTAATCTTCTCATCACTCCTTATCGCCATCCCCTCCCACTTGTGACTGTATGACTGTAACTTTGTCGCTTGTATCCTTACAATTTATATTGATTGTTTTCTAGTATGATTTGATTGCTTATTGTACCCTATGACTATTATTAAATATTGTACCTTATGATTCTTGACTCTTGATGAATGTATCTTTTCTTTTATGTACACCGTGAGCACTTGCACCAAGACAAATTCCTTGTCCAATCACACTTGGCCAATAAAGAATGTTATTCTATTCTACAAAAAAAATAGCTACTGAATTAAAAGATCTAATAGATTGCATTGCATTTTAAATAGTAACTGTCTTAGTAGCAGGCATAATTTATATAAGAAATATCTTTCATTGCCTTCAGTCTATTATTTGATCATATGTATAACTCATACATTTAATTTTTAGCTTTTTTCATGTTAAACAAGCATGTGACCATGATTAATGACATTGTTCAGTTCTTAGATCAGACTATGGAGCGCATATATCCTATGGAGATTATTACTGTTCCAGCCACAGCCTTTGACTCAGTACATTGCTTCCTCTGTTGGAAAGGCCCACTAGCACTACATAATTAAAACAGAGGAAAAAGAGTTATAAATTAACACTGATGCAATTAAATTGGGAATTGTCACTCATAGGGTGGTCATGCTATTTGTTAAGAATTAGACTGCTTGTCCAATTTAGTTCTTGTCATTTAGTTAATTGTTTTGACAATTGAGTGAATGTCCATTGCTGTATATTTTTGAATGAGTTCCATTTCATAGTCATCCCACTGAGACACGATTGCTCATTATCTATCCAAGTGAGGGCCAATTTCAGATATATTTGAGGGTAATATATCAATATTCTTAAGTGAATATTCAACCTTGGAGCACATTTTTTCAGTCTATGTGGTACACTTTCTTTTTGTTCAGAAGATTGGAGCAATTATTTGATAATCATTAAGTTCATCATCATCACATCACTATAATTTTATTTATTTGTATCTGTAGTAGAAATTGAGATCCTGTAGGTAACGCTAGCAGCACACTGCAGCATCCTAGACCTATAGAGGCCTCTTTGTTATTGCATGATCTCATCCTCTATCTGTTGGGTTGGAAAGCCCCAGACTTTCTAGACTTATAGGTGATTTCATTTACTAATATCACCACTATTCCTAAGGATTGGTTGGGAGGTTGTACCAATGTGGATGGGAGGTTTCACCCATGTGGAATCTATTCTCCAATCCAAATACTGTATCTATGCTACTCTTTCTTGCTTGTAAAACTGGTATAAAAGTAATAAATGCCACGTATGTGGTCAGACATCTTGGCACTCTGCACAATGACTGGTCTTTGAAACTCATCATGTATCCTGCCTTCATTAATAACTAAGCTGAATGAGGTACCAAAACCAATTGTATTACTGTTCTGCAAAATATTTGATGTACAGCTTTAAAGGGATGGAAAAGATACATATTATTTATTTATTTATTTATTTATTTAATTTATTTATATTACCGCCTATTCGCCCATGGCATCTTGAGGTGGCTTACAGAATGTAAAACCATATTTAAAACAAAAAATAAAAATAAAAAAACAATAAAAAAACTAACAAAAAGAATAAAATAAATTAGTAAAGTACAATAGAACAAAATTTGGGAAAACAAAAAACAAAACAAAAAAACAAAAAAAAACAAAAACCAACTCCCACCCCCCACCCCAATGACAGCTGATCACACTAGCCATTTGATGGGCTCCATCCCTCTCTGGGTTCCCCAGGCCTTCTGGCAAAACCAGGTCTTCAGTACCTTTCAGAAGAGTGCTAGAGTGGGGGCCATTTTAATCTCTGGGGGAATGATATTCCAGAGAGAGGGAGCCACCATGGAGAAGGCCTTCTTCTGGGTCCTACCACGTGTATCTCCCTCAGGGATGGGACCCACAACATTCCCTGCCTGCCTTGATTATGATCAAGACAGAAGGGAATACAAACATAACATTTTTGATATTTAAAATAACATGATATCTAGTTCTAAATGTTGCTATCAAGAATAATCTTTATTACATAATTTCCTTAAGCAAATGTTGTTATGTATCTAGGTTTGAATGTTATTGGTTTATTTGAACTGTTCTTGTAAAATGTCAAATGGTATTGGTTTAAATAGTGCGGGAAGAAACCCTGCACTCCCATTGGCTGGCAGCTACGGCTGCAGGCTATAAGAAGCAGCCGTAGCCAAGCCAGGATGGGTCCATTCGAGCTGTAGTCACTAATAAACTCTTTGCTGGAACTCCTCGCGTCTGACTCTTCATGCAAACTTAACACTGGCGACGAGGATGGGATTTCCCTGAAGAGAAGGACGCGACGAACAAGCAACTGGCGAGATGGCTGCGCTGAACACCCCCCAGCACCGTTCGATCTGGCGGCGGAAGACTGGGAATCGTATGCGGATCGTTTCCACATGTATCTGGAAGGAACGATCTCGCCGGCATCGAGAGACAGAAGAGGGCGGTCTTTCTCACACACTGCGGTCCGGCAGTCTTCAAAATGGCGAAGGTTGGCGGGAGCAGCAGAGCTGAAGGTAATGGAATGGCCCGATTTAGAAACTTTAAGAGCCCATTACGCCCCACAAGTATCGTGCCTCATTAAGAACACGAATTTTACCGTCGGGATCAAGGGGATAGCGAGAATGTTAATGACTTCGTGGCAAGTTTAAGGGACATTGGGGGTGCTTGTGACTTTACCAACTTAGAAGAGGCCATGCGTGATCGGTTTGTTTTAGGCCTAAAAGATAAGGTCTTACAAAGCAAACTTTTAATGAAACCTAAGATCACGTTTAAAGAGGCCATTGAAGAAGCTGTTTCAGCGAAGCCACCAAGTCCTCAGCAGCGGCCATGAAAAAGATTAACAAGGCCTCAAGCCAGGCCTCAAGCCATTCTGATGGGGAAAAATCCACAACAGCCCATTGAACAAATAGACTCTGATTCTGATGGCAGTGAGGCAGAGGAGGGGATTTTAAACTCAGAATGGAGAAGAAAAGACTCTGGGAAAAACAGGCAAGGTTTCTATTGCAGAGGCTGTGGGGGGCCCACCCACTGAATGCAAGTTCTTTGACTCCATTTGCCTACGTTGTGAGAAATGAGGTCACATAGCCAGAGTCTGCAAATCATCCAGAACTCCACCGATTAGGAAAAAATTTCCTGATAAAGACTTTAAGCCCAACAATTCCTTGAAAAATGGGGCGAAATTTAGAAGCAAATGGCAAGAATGAAACTCACCAAACAATCACTATTGGTCATTCTTCACCCTTAAAAAGCAGAAAAGTACATGTGAAGGTGTTTATTGAAGGAAGGCCTTGCCAAATGGAAGTGGACTCAGGCTCTTATTTATCTATGGTGTCATGGGACACTATCCACAGACTCTTTCCCAAAATTCAGAAGCATTTCCAGAAGCAAGCACTGACTCTCAAAGACTACCAAGGGAATAAGATTCCAGTAGTTGGGCGAGAGATTTCAACGTGCAGTTTAAAGGCCACACAAGCGTTTGCCCTTGACCATCGTGGACAAGGATCGCCCAAGTTTGCTGGGACTTGAGTGGTTCAAGCCACTAGGCATCGAGGTGACTGGCATCCATCACGTGAGCAGCTCTGACTGGGAAGAGTCCTTGAAGTCTGAGTTTCCAGAGGTCTTCAGCGAAGGACTGGGCAAGTATATGGGGACCCCTATTGCTTTCTAGACCCCAAGGTGCCCCAATTCGTTTAAAGCCCAGGAGGGTCCCATTTGCTTTAAAGGAAAAATTGATGCACAATTAGATAAGCTCATTGCTCAAGGGTTTTAGAGCCTACTGACCACTCCAGATGGGAAACACCCATAGTCACACCAGTCAAGGCTGATGGGTCAGTGAGAATCTGTGGTGACTATAAGGGGACACTTAACCATGCTGCAGCAGAGCATATCCTGTACCAGTTGTGCATCATCTGCTCCATTCCCTTGGCAGGGGTACAGTATTTGCTAAACTGGACTTAGCTCAGGCATATCAACAATTAACAGTTGATGATGCCACTGCAGGCACAAACAATTGTGACTCATAGAGGTGCCTTCAAATGTAAAAGACTACAATTTGGAGTAAGCGTGGCACCTGGCATTTTTCAAAGCCTTATGGAAAGAATGTTGCAAGGACTGCCAGGGGTAGTGCCTTATTTTGATGATGTGTTAATCTCTGCTGAAAATGACACTCAGCTTCAAGAGACTCAGAGAAGTCCTTACCAGATTCAGAAAAGCGGGTTTAAAAGTCAAGGAAGACAAATGTACACTCAAAACAGACAGAGTTGAGTTCCTGGGGTATATGATTGACAAGCATGGCATCCATCCTACTGATGCCAAGGTTAAAGCAATCAAGGAAGCCCCTAAACCTCGATGCAAGACAGATTTGCAAGCCTTCCTTGGACTTATTAACTTTTACCACATGTTTCTACCTCACAAAGCATCTATTGCTGAGCCTTTACATCGCCTGCTTGATAAGAAAGCTGTTTGGATCTGGGGGAGAAGGAACAGTCAGCATTTAACAGTATTAAGAGACTAATCACGTCTGATGCTGTGTTGATACAGTTCTCTGAGAATTTGCCTGTTGTTCTGACTTGTGATGCATCCCCTTTTGGAGTGGGGGGGGTTTGAGTCACAGGCTTCCCAGTGGAAGGGAAGCCCCAATTGCATTTTACTCTCGCACTTTGTCCAAAGCAGAGAGGAATTATAGCCAATTGGACAAGGAGGCTTTAGCAGTTGTTGCAGCTGTTAAGAAATTTCATGAATATCTGTATGGCAGGTCATTCACCATTGTTACAGATCACAAACCTTTATTAGGCATTGTGGCAGGAGACAAACCTACACCTAATATCCTGTCACCAGGATATTGGACTGAATTTCTTGCAGCCTATTCATACAAACTGATTCACAGGCCTGGCAAGGACATTGGACATGCTGATGCACTGAGTCGTTGCCCACTACCTTGCCACAAGGAGGACTTTGAACTTGAAACTCACACCTTTTTCCTGGAGACCGTTGCTAAGCTTCCAGTCCATGCTGCTGAGATTGCCAGAGAAACTGCCAAAGATGCTGTGTTGGCACCTGTTATAGGCTGGATTAAGAAAGGTTGGCCTCTTCAAGATCTACCTCACCTTGCCCAACCTTTTAAGTCCAGGCAAACTGAATTATCTGTATTAAGAGGATGTATTTTGTGGGGTAACAGGGTGGTTATTCCTGCAAAACTGCAAAGGGAGGTTTTGGAAATGTTACATGAGGTCATCCTGGGATTGTAAGGATGAAAGGTTTGGCCAGGAGTTATGTATGGTGGCCAGGTATTGACAAAATGGTTGAAAACTGGGTAGCCTCTTGTCCCAATTGCCAGGTAGTCAGACCTGCTCCACCTCACACCCCCACACAGGAATGGGAATGTCCTAGGGGCCTAGATGGTCTAGAATCCACATTGATTTTGCAGGCCCTACAAGAGGGCACACTTTTCTAGTTATAGTAGATGCATATTCCAAATGGCTAGAGGTAATTCCCATGACATCCACTACAACTGAGGCTGTTATCAAGCAGCTCAGAAAATTGTTTGTAACCCATGGGTTACCAGATGTCCTTGTCTCTGACAATGGCCCTCAATTCACATCTAACATTTTGAATCCTTTCTAGCTCAACAGGGTATCAGACATGCCCTCACTGCCCCTGGGCACCCTTCGACCAACGGCCGGGCTGAACGCATGGTACGCTTTACCAAAGAGAAGCTTCAGCAGCTGGGTCCTGGGGACATCACTGAGAAGCTTGAAAAACTTCTTAGTGTTCAACACATCACTCCTAGCCCATCAAATAACTTGTCCCCAGCAGAGTTGTTGATGGGCAGGAAACTTAGGTCTTCCCTTGACCGCCTCCATCCCACTTACGCACCAACGCACACTGGATTCCACTTCCAAAGTTCGTTCTTTTAGTGTGGGAGATTCTGTCTATGCTAGGAACCTTATAGGTGAACCTTTGTGGATTCCTGCTGAAATAACTCACATCATGGGCCCTCGTTCTTACAGGGTACAAACAGAGGATGGCCTCCTCTGGAGCAGGCACATTGACCAACTTAGATCCAGGTTCCTCAGGAACATCGCCGCTGTCTCCCTCTGGGTCCCTCACCTGATGTCTCTTCTAGGGGGAAGGGGGAACAGGAGGAAAATCAGCAAACAGGAATCAACCCCATGTGTAACGAGCCATTGCGACAGGAACCATCCGAACCCTGTCACAATGCCAAGATCCATCCTTAGAAGTGGAAGATTGCACATCACTACCTGACTTGGGTGCTGACATTGGAATGGAGATGGGTTGGGAGGAGAGACCAGATTCTAACAGTCTAACAGGGTCTTCTTTCACAGGAAGTCCCAACAGGGAAATGTCAGTAGACACATTTCCCCTCTCACTGGGTGAGAACGTTAAAACTTCTGAACCACGAAGGTCTCAACGTACACGTAAGAGCCCCACCTATCTAAAGAAATACATTAGATAGGTTGGGGTTTGGTATGGACTGAACCTAGTGGGGAGGGGTGTTATGTATCTAGGTTTGAATGTTATTGGTTTATTTGAACTGTTCTTGTAAAATGTCAAATGGTATTGGTTTAAATAGTGCGGGAAGAAACCCTGCACTCCCATTGGCTGGCAGCTAAGGCTGCAGGCTATAAGAAGCAGCCGTAGCCAAGCCAGGAAGGGTCCATTTGAGCTGTAGTCACTAATAAACTCTTTGCTGGAACTCCTCGCGTCTGACTCTTCATGCAAACTTAACAAATGTAGCAAAAACATTCAACTATTTTCAGTGCCTCTCTTTATCTGCCCATCCATTCAGAATCTTTGGAGAGCCTACCTGCCTGCTTCTCCCTCCCTCTCTCTCTCTCTCTCTCTCTCTATCTATCTATCTATCTATCTATCTATCTATCATCTATCTATCCTTATCATCTACCCATCTACCTGTGTACCTAGCTAACTACCAACAAAAAAAAGACCATATTTTTCAGGACTCAAGCCACGATAATCTGACACAAGTGGCTAAAACTGCACATTTACTCTCACATATCCTCTGTCTCTGCCAGGCACATATACAAACTCCATCAATCTTTTCCAATATAACAGGCATAAATGTTTTCCAAGAATATGGCAATACTTTGAATGCGCTAAGAAATCTAAAAAAAGATAAAAAATAAATTAAAATAGCATTTATCCAGAAAAGCATAAGATCATCAAGCATATAAAAAGGAACATTAAACATCTCTTTAATATCCTGGCTTGGCCTACATATTAAATCTCATTGCTTAGGGCACCAGATTTAGTATTAAAAAAGATGCTAAAATGTCTGACAGTAATGAAGAAATAATATGTGAGATATTAAAGGTATAACTTCTGTTCCAAGATACATCTTATAATTAAGATGGCAACAAAATTTATAGATGATGTAAGTCCTTCTTTGATAACTACCTCCTTTTTTTATCCTTGTTTAATCTTCCATTTCCTGCATATTTCATTCATTGGTCTCAAGAATATCACTACTTTCTATTTTCTTTTACTGAATTTAATTTTTGGCTCCTGAACACAGATTTAAATTTTGGTGTTGGTATATATTGAAAGATTTTATAAAATAATCCAGTAAGGAAAGAAAGAAAGAAAGAGAGAGAGAGAGAGAGAGAGAGAGAGAGAGAGAGAGAGAGAAAGGATTGTAAAATGGGTATAAAATTTAAGTCACGATCCCTGTAGTCTGACTTTTTTGAATGTTCACCCATATCTTTCTGTTATGGTGAAAATTACAAAATAAAAATAAAAATCAGCCATTACAATGCACCCTCCACCAAGTTAATTTAATAACTATAGCAAATTCTATTGTCTTTGACTTCTCAGCTTTGACCATCTTACACTTTTTTCTGTTTAGAAAGATGTATTCTGGGTAACGCCCACATTCTCCACTTTCCTGAAAAGTCTGACATCAAGTTTGAAAGTTGCTAGAAGAAAACTCCAGCCTAGATTTCTTCCTGTGCCTACTCACTTTATTCTCACTGCAATATTTCAGCCTTGCCTGATTGCTTCAAGTTTTTTTTTAATCTCCAACTCAACTGATTCTAAATTTGAACAGGATCAGAAAGGATTGATTAATGAAGTCTACACAACCAGCTGTTCTCCAAATTAGTTGTTAGTTGGGAATACTCGAGTTTTATTCCCAACACATCTGGAAGACATGAGTTGGAGAAAGCTTCATTACTGTATTTAGCATATAACAAAAAGGAAGATGATAGATTACACTCCTCTCCACTCCATCAAAATTTATTTAGGATGGAAACTTTATGGACATTTATTAGAATTTAAACTGGAGGAGGAGCAAGTGAAAGTGACAATGATTGCCTGGGGGAAAAATTTGGATATGGAATTGACTTAGAGAAATGGCAAAAATTGTGGTCTCAAAATTATAAAATGACAATGTCAACTGCTTATAAAGAAAATCTGTATAAGATGTTTTACAGGTGGCATCTACCCCCAACGAGAATTGTGAGAATGTTTAAGGATAAATCAGATAAATGTTGGAAATGTCATCAGATACCCGGTTCATATTACCATATGTGGTGGACATGTTCAGATGCAAAAGGATATTGGACTAAAATCCACACATGGCTGGAAAAAATGATAAAACAGCACATAGACTTTAAACCAGAAATATTTTTATTGGGAATCATACCTGAAATATACAATAAAGAACTGAAATACTTGATTGTAAAGGTTTTAACAGCGGCTAGCATTGTATTTGCTAAAAATTGGAAAAATAAAAAAGCACCTATGCAGGAGGAAGTTATCAAGAAAATTATGGACTGTGCCGAAATGAGTAAATTGACATTTGAAATTAGAGAACAAGAAGATAAACAATTTTATTTGATATGGGATTTGTTTTATCAATGGTTGGACAAAAAGAATTGGTAATGTAATAGGTTAGGAAATTTTACAACAGATCTTTAATAGATTGATATTAATTATAATATAAACATACATAACCATTGGGTGAAAGTGTAATACAAATTTTATAAATGAAAGTTAGAATATCTCGTATTAAATGATAAAATAAACAGATTAGTCATGAATGATTAATAACTGATAAATATATAAGCATATGTCAGATTGATAATATGAGAATTTATATGAATTGTGAGTGATGACTATGAAAGGATAGCACAAATAATGTGTAACCAACTGACACACTGTACAAAATGGAAGATGGTTTTATGTTTTTTTTATGTATTTGTTTATGTCTGTCAAAAAAAATAAAATAAAATAAAATAAATTATTTAGGATGGGATAGTTATACTTAGTCATATCTAGTTTTATTGTCAAAGAAATGAACTCCTGTATGCTAAGACAGAAGCAAAGCCCAAGAATTACTAATGGCTATTGTTGCAAGGAAGAAGTGGGGAAGGGGAGGTGGGGGAGGGGAGGAAGAGGAGGAGGGGAAGGAGAAGGAGTAGAAATCAGTTAGAAAATTGCTAGATATGAGTTAAAAAAATAAATTTATTTCAAAGGACACTGAAGATGCAAGTTGACATGGTCCATTTTAGGATCAAACCTCTATTTTAGAAGTGCTAAAGCTAGTCACTGCTTGCTTATACCAAATTATTGAAATGATAAAGAATTATACCATGAAATTTGTTTTTGATGGTACACATTTTGGCAGAAATCCTTTGTATCATTATATGTAATTAAATTCCAGTGAAGTCAATGAGACTTGAAAGTACATAGCTATACAGACAAAACTGCAGCCAAAGCTTTTATCATTAAAATATAGCTTTGTGCCATTACAGAGATCTGGGAGAAAAATGCTTGCAGACACAAAATGTATGCAATTATAACACTGGCTAGTGAATTTCAAAGTTGATGTTTCAGAAATCTAAAATATATTACTTTCTTTTCTCCCTCGCTCAGCTGCCTTTATGCTTGCCAGGCTGAGATCCTACCAACATGTATGTACATTTGAACTGCTAAAGTGTCTTCACATTAAACTAAAAAGTAGCTGAAAAAGTAGCTCACATTGAATGCAAATCTCTGATTCAATGCAAACCAATGCCATATGAATGCATGCTTTTAAAAATTAAAAAAAGATTCAACCTGGAAATAAGGAGAAATTTTCTGACAGTGAGAGCAATCAACCCATGGTTTGTGGGAGTTTCATCACAGGAAGCTTTCAAGAAGAGACTGGAGAGAAGAGACTGCCATCTGTCAGCAATGGTATAGGGTCTCCTCAGTGGTGGGATTCAAATTTCTTTACTACTGGTTCTGTGGGTGTGGCTTGGTGGGCATGGCAGGGGAAGGATACTGTAAAATCTCCAGTCAGAGGTGGTATTTGCCAGTTCTCTGAACAACTCAAAATTTCTGCTACCGGTTCTCCAGAACTGGTCAGAACCTGCTGAATACCATCTCTGCATCTCCTGCTTGAGTGGAGGGTTGGATTAGATGACCTACAAGGTCCCCTCCAACTCCGTTAATCTGTTAAATAATTTTTGAATTTTTGTTTTATTTCATTAGTAAATTTTAAAACTTCTTTCTTTTTCCCTCTCTACCTTAAGAAGGAGAAAAACTTGCAATTAAATCATCCACTTCTGTTTGTAAGTACCAACAGTCTTAAAGACTACCAATAGAAGGTTACCCAAGGGCCAATGCAATTGTGTCTGACCCCAAATCTTCAAAGATTACTATCAAATTGTAATTTTCCATATTCCACAAAGGAGAATGTATTAAACACTATACATGCAGATTTGATTGAAGAATTCTGGCCAGTGGAACATGAGATTTCCCATCTACACTCTAGACAGCTTCTCCTCACGCACAAAACATGGGAGGTGACTTTTAAAAAAAAATTTTATTAATTTTCTATTAATTACATTTTAGTGCTTAATAAACATTGTGTTGTCTGGGTATTTAATTTGCTTAACAATACAGATTCTGTTCTTACTTTCTACCCCTTTTCCCAACCACTGGTAGAATAAGTTCCATGTTTGATAATATTCTGTGTCTTCTTTCTTTCTATCCATTTCTGCACATTCTAGTATCTTCTTAATTATCTCTTCATCTTGTGCGTTTCTTCAGTGAAGTTTTTGTGGGTAACTTGTGTAAGGCCCAAGAATAACTCAAGGAGCTACTTCAGAGTGGTTTCTTTATTGTTGCTTGCTTATAAATCTTGCAAATCTAAAACACCTATCTGCATAATTACTAGATAGATCCTACAAACGGCTAGGGAGGGAGTCCAGCCTTAGTTCTTTTTCTGCATGTCAAAGATTCCAAACTTGCATGTCTTTTTGCTTCCTGGGAAACAGCCCTCCATCCACATTCCATCACACTAGTGATTCAAGAGGTTAGGAGTTTAGAGATTTTAATCACAACTGGAATATAGCCTGCAGTGGACATTAGGTTTGCAAAACCCTTGCTTTCTTAATCACTATCATATGTTGTTATGTATGCAGGTTTGAATGTCATTGGTTAAGTTTGAAACTGTTCTTGTAAAATGTCAGAAATGATTGGTTTAAAAAGTGCAGGAAACCCTGCACTCTGATTGGCTGGCAACTGCAGCTGCTGGCTATAAGTAGCAGCCGCAGCCCAGCCAAATGGGTCTGTTATGAGCTGTAGTCACTAACAAACTCTTCACTGAAGCACTCCGCGTCTGACTCTTCTTGCAAATCTAACACTGGTGACGAAGGTGGGATCCTTCCTGAAGAGAAGACAATGCGGAGAACAAGCTGAGAGAGATGGCTGTGCTGAACACCCCCCAGCCCCGTTTGATCCGATGGCAGAAGACTGAGACTCATATGCAGATCGTTTCCAAATGTATTTGGAGGGAAACGATCTCGCCGATATTTCCGACAAGCGGAAGAGGTCGGTCTTTCTCACCCACTGCGGTCCGGCCATTTTCAAGATGGTGAAGGCATTGGCGGGAGCTGCAGACATGAAGTTAATGGACTGGCCTGACTTAGAAAAGTTATTAACAGCCCATTACGCGCCACAAGTATCATGCCTCATTAAGAGACACAAATTCTACCATCGGGATCAAGGGGAAAGCGAAAATGTTAATGACTTCGTGGCAAGTTTAAGGGACATTGGGGGTGCATGTGAATTTATCAACTTAGAAGAGGCCATGCGCGATTTGTTCTAGGCCTAAAAGACAAGGTTTTGCAGAGCAAATTATTAATAAAACCTAAGATCACACTTAAGGATAGAAGAAGCTTCTTCAGCGGAAGCTACCAAGTCCTCAGCAGCAGCCATGAAGAAAATTAACAAGGCCGCAAGCCATCCTGATGTGGAAAAATCCACAACAACCCATTGCGAGCAAATAGATTCTGATTCAGACTGTAGTGAGGTGGATGAAGGAATTTATAGACTCAGAATGGAGAAGAAAAAGAAAGACCTTGGAAGAAAGAAGCAAGACTTTTATTGCAGAGGTTGTCAGGGGGGCCACCCCCGCACTAAATGCAAGTTTTTTGATACCATCTGCCTCCGTTGTGAAAAAAGAAGTCATCTAGCAAGAGTCTGCAAATCCTCCAGAACTCCACCAAGCAGAAAGAAGTTTCCTGACAAAGAATTCAAGCATAACAACTTCAGTGAGAAAATGGGGCGCAACACAGAAGCAAATGGGAAGAATGAAACTCATCAAACAGTCACTATTGGTCATTCTTCACCCTTAAGAAGCAGAAAAGTACATGTGAAGGTACTCATTGAAGGAAGGCCTTGCCAAATGGAAGTGGACTCAGGCTCCTCTTTATCTATGGTGTCATGGGACACTATTCACAGGCTACTTCCCAACATTCAGAAGAAGCATTTCCAGAAGCAAGCACTGACTCTTAAAGACTACCAAGGGAACAAGATTCCAGTAGTTGGAACAAGAGAATTCAACGTGAAGTTCAAAGGCCACACCAAACGTTTGCCCTGACCATCGTGGACAAGGACGCCCAAGCTTGCTGGGACTTGAGTGGTTCAATCCACTAGGCATCGAGGTGACTGGCATCAATCACGTGAGCAACACTGAATGGGAGGAGGCCTTGAAGTCTGAGTTTCCAGAGGTCTTCAGCGAAGGATTGGGCAAGTATATGGGGACCCCTATCACTTTCAACCTAGATCCCAAGGTGCCCCAATTCGTTTAAAGCCCAGAAGGGTCCCATTTGCCTTAAAGGAAAAATTGATGCACAATTAGATAAACTAATAGCTCAAGGAGTTTTAGAGCCCACTGACCACTCCAGATGGGAGACACCCATAGTCACACCAGTCAAGACTGATGGGTCAGTAAGAATCTGTGGAGACTATAAGGGGACATTGAACCATGCTTCAGCAGGGCATATCCAGTTCCAGTGGTGCATCATTTATTACATTCACTTGGCAGGGGCACAGTCTTTGCCAAATTGGATCTGGCCCAGGCATATCAACAACTAACAGTTGATGATGCCACTGCAGAGGCCCAAACCATTGTGACTCATAGAGGTGCCTTCAAATGTAAAGGTTACAGTTTGGAGTAAGCGTGGCACCAGGCATCTTCAAAGCCTTATGGAAAGGATGCTCCAAGGACTGCCAGGGGTAGTGCCTTACTTTGATGATGTGTTAATCTCTGCTGAAAATGACACTCAGTTACAAGAGAGACTCAGAGAAGTCCTTACCAGATTCAAGAAAGCGGGTTAAAAGTCAAAGAAGAAAAATGCACTCTTAGAACTGACAAGGTTGAGTTCTTGGGCTATATGATTGACAAGCATGGCATCCACCCTACAGATGCCAAGGTTCAAGCAGTCAAAGAAGCCCCTAGACCAAAATGCAAAACAGATTTGCAAGCCTTCCTTGGACTTATTAACTTTTATCAAATGTTCCTACCTCAGAAGGCAACCATTGCAGAACCATTACACAGATTACTTGACAAAAAGTCTGTTTGGGTCTGGGGCAGGAAGGAACAAGCAGCATTTAACAGTATTAAAAGACTAATCACGTCTGATGCTGTACTCGTACAGTTCTCTGAGAATTTACCTGTTGTACTTACTTGTGATGCATCCCCCTTTGGAGTGGGGAGGGGTTTGAGCCACAGGCTTCCCAGTGGGAGGAAGCCCTATTGCATTTTACTCTGCACCTTGACCAAAGCAGAGAGGAATTACAACCAATTGGACAAGGAAGCATTGGCAATTGTTGCAGCTATCAAGAAATTTCATGAGTATTTATATGGGAGAACATTTACCATTGTCACAGATCACAAACGTTTGTTAGGCATTGTGGCAGGAGACAAACCTACACCCACTATCCTGTCACCAAGAATGCTGAGGTGGACTGAATTTCTTGCTGCTTATTCATACAAACTTATCCACAAGCCTGGCAAGGACATTGGACATGCTGATGCTTTGAGTCGTTGCCCATTTCCTTGTCACAAGGAGGACTTTGAACCTGAGACACACACCTTTTTCCTAGAAACTGTTGCCAAGCTTCCAGTACACGCTGCTGAAATTGCCAGAGAGACTGCCAAAGACACTTTATTGGCTCCTGTTATAGGCTGGATTAAGAAAGGTTGGCCTCTTCAAGATCTACCTCACCTTGCCCAACCTTTTAAATCCAGGCAAACTGAATTATCTGTATTAAGAGGATGTATTTTGTGGGGTAACAGGGTGGTTATTCCTGCAAAACTGCAAAGAGAGGTTTTGGAAATGTTACATGAGGGTCATCCTGGTATTGTAAGGATGAAGGGATTGGCCAGGAGTTATGTATGGTGGCCAGGTATTGACAAAATGGTTGAAAACTGGGTTGCATCTTGTCCCAACTGTCAGATAGTCAGGCCAGCCCCACCTCTCGCCCCAAACAGGAATGGGAATGTCCTAGGGGCCCATGGTCTAGGATTCACATTGATTTCGCTGGCCCTACCAGAGGGCACATCTTCCTTATTATAGTAGATGCATATTCCAAATGGCTAGAGGTCATCCCTATGGCATCCATCACAACTGATGCTGTCATCAAGCAGCTTAAAAGCTTTTGTAACCCACGGGTTACCTGATGTTCTTGTCTCTGACAATGGCCCTCAATTTACATCCAACCCTTTTGAATCCTATCTAGCACAACTGGGTATCAGACATGCCCTGACAGCCCCTGGGCACCCTTCGGCTAATGGCGGGCTGAACGAATGGTACGTTTTACCAAGGAAAAGCTTCAGCAATTGGGTCCTGGGGACATCACTGAGAAAGTTGAACAACTTCTTAGTGTTCAGCACATCACTCTAACCCATCAACTAACTTATCCCCAGCAGAGTTGTTGATGGGTAGGAAACTTAGGTCTTCCTTGACCGCCTTCATCCCACTTGCACCCAACGCACCACTTGATTCCACTAGCAAAGTTCGCACGTTCAGTGTGGGTGATTCTGTTTATGCCAAGTACCTTATGGGTGAACCTTCATGGATTCCTGCTGAAATAACTCAAATCACAGGCCCTCATTCTTACAGGGTACAAACAGAGGATGGATCCCTCTGGAGCAGGCACATTGATCAGCTTAGATCCAGGTTACCTCAGGAACATCGCAATTGTTCCTCTCTAGTTCCCATACCTAATGCCTTTTCTAGGGGGGGGGAGGAACATGAGGATAATCAGCAAACAAGAATCAACCCCCTGTGTAACAAGCCATTATGACAGGAACCATCCCAAAACCTGTCACAATGCCAAAATCCATCCTTACAAGTGGAAGATTGCACATCACTACCTGACTTGGGTGCTGACATTGGGCTGGAGATGGGTTGGGAGGAGAGACCAGATTCTAACAATCAAACAGGGTCTTCTTTCACAGGAAGTCCAACTAGGGAAATGTCAACAGACACATTTCCCCTTTCACTGGGTGAGAACATTAAAACTTCTGAACCACGAAGGTCTCAATGTACACGTAAGAGCCCCACCTATTTAAAAGAATACATTAGATAGGTTGGGGTTTGAGTATGGACTGAACCTAGTGGGGAGGGGTGTTATGTATGCAGGTTTGAATGTCATTGGTTTAGTTTGAACTGTTCTTGTAAAATGTCAGAAATGATTGGTTTAAAAAGTGCGGGAAAACCCTGCACTCTGATTGGCTGGCAACTGCGGCTGCTGGCTATAAGTAGTAGCCAGCCCAGCCAAATCGGGTCTGTTATGAGCTGTAGTCACTAATAAACTCTTCACTGAAGCACTCCGCGTCTGACTCTTCTTGCAAATCTAACACGTCATCAATTATAGTTAAAGAATTTTTTTTTAGAAAGTCAGCCATTCTTTCTGGATTAAAGAAGGAGAAAAATGTTCTGAAGTATTCCAGCAAAAAACTTGGCAAGGATTGGATTCAAGAAAGTTTAAATGGATAAAAGGGACAATAGTTTTGAAAAATAATTTATGGTGAAAGTACTTACGAAAATATTGGAACAAAATAGATAAATGGACTGGATTTTCATGGGAATGTCAATTGAGGCTAAAATATTAAGAAAAGGCAAAAAGGGTGTGATACTTTCACTTTTGGATAACAGTATTAGAATGGCAACCATCAGAAGAGTGGTAAAAGCAGAAAAAGGGAGTAGAGGATCATTAGAGCAGCTTGCAGAAAGAGGAATTACACAGGAGTTGTTGCAAAAAATGTATGAGGAATTAGGTAAGAGGTTGTCTATATCAGTTAATACTAATTCACTTAAACATTAAAAAATGAGTTTGCAAATAAACAAAAGAAATGGTTGCTATGCAATTTACAAAAAGAAAAAAGTGATATTGAAATTACAAGAGGGAGATATTGCAATAACAGATAATATGGGTATGCAAAACATATTTCATGAATATTACTCCAATTCATAAAAAGGAATAGAAATTTCCTGGAGAATATAGATGCATTTTGAAGGGATCAGTATTTTACCAAAATTACAGAGAAACAGAAACAGATAATGAATGAATTTATCACAATAAGGAAAGATTTCAAAGCTATCAAAAAGGGTAAAACAGGAAAGGTACTTGAATCAGATAGGTTACTAGCTTCTTACTAGAATTGCTCTGAGAATGAACTTTTAAAACCTTTACATTACAAAATATAATGAATTCTATTTTTATGTCACACTGTAATATACACTGCCTTTTTTCTGTTTTGCCTTTGCAGTGCATGTTAATCCAGGTTCTGCATTTCCTGATGATTACTCATAAAGATACCCTAGCTTTGCTAGGTGTCCATATATACTGTGTAATTGCTTCTATGTGCCAAGTGCAAGAAATCAAGGTGGTTCAAAGGAATACAGGTCTATTGCTTGCTAACACTGTCTGGACGAATCTGAACTACTAACAATCAAAGCAAATTGGTGGTAGATAAGAGTCAATGGAATTCAATGTGGGCTGGACTTAGATCTCTTGTAGGTACGAAGAGACTCGAGACTGATGATGCATTTGATCCCTCCCTCAGGCTCAGCCTGGTCATCTCCTATATCATGTATGCATATACAATTATGTTGTATCTTCATAGGAATTTAGTTGCTTTAGCTAATTAAGTTTTGGGTATAACATTATATTTAAATATCAAATGAATTCATATCATATGGCTCTTTGGAATCCGGGCCTTGTTGTGCCATTCAGGGAATCTGAAAAACTTGTACGGTATCTCCATTGGAGCAGATTCATATTCAGGCAAGTAGTAATGTTGGAGACAAGTTTTGGGACAGGCTGGAGATTTAGAAGTTTTCTTGTGGGTCTTTATAGCTTTTCTTGTTGCATTTTGTTTCTGAGGTTATCACTTTATTTGACACAAAGCTTGCACTGAGGGATCAAAGTGAAATATATATACAAACTGCTGAGTTAAAAGTTTCTCTCCCACTTTTATTGCAGTAAAATATTCTGAAACACCTCATAATTCTTCTACCTGTTTCGTATTTGTTGAAGGGGCTTCAGAGTTATAATCAATCTGCCAAACAAACATCATTAAAAGGGAAAGGCATTCTTGGTTCTTTGTGAAACCTTTAACTCACCAAGAGTTTGGGGGTGGTGGGGTGGGGGAAGTGGACTCAGTATGTGAATGAAGATTAGCAAGGATTTATCATGGTAAATGTAATTCTTTCCTACTCATTGAATTGGTTAAAATTCAAGGTCCTTGAAATTGTATTATCTTTTGAATAAAAGAAAATAGAAAAGAAGATAAGTCTGTATATTAAACATTTTCTGCAAAGAAATAATATATCTAGCTCCTGAATTAGATATGAGACTATGTGGCAGAGAGCTGGTGGAAATCCTCATTAGTGTGCAAAAATGAGGATCTTCTTGGATCTCCTACAAAATCTATGTTTAAATTTACAAAGTGAAAAGCAACCGAAAACTCTTCTTGTAGGTTTATGTAAGATTTATATAGTATCATTTTAGAAAAAAAGAAAAAAAAAAGAAATCTAGCTTCCATTCATCATTGTTGCCATGAACGGTAAATGTTATGTTCCACAATGATGTTTTCATTTCTACTGGCAGGCATTTTGTTCTGAAGGTGCATGAGTCATAATGAGAGCACTTTCAAGCTGTTTGTGTGTTTATTCTTATTCATGTATTCATTTGTTTTAGTTATTTATTTAATCCATTTTCATGGCACCCAACTCCAATTGATTCTGGGTGGCTCTCAGAAATAAAGAGCAATGTAAGAAGAATAAAATGCCATTAAGTAGAGAAGAGCAAAAATTACAACAAAAAATAATTAAGAAATGGCAATCTGGGTAACATATCAAAATACAAATCATCACAAACACGGGAGTCCCATACACCCTATCTCAAGGTTAGGAGACCAATCAGTTTTCAAAGTCTTGCAGAAAGCAGTCAAGGTATGTGAGACACACAGATCTTGAAAGGACCTCATTGGTCATGGGATGGATATCATGACAGATGGCATTGTTCACTAGAAAGGGCCTGGAGAACATCAACTCTGCCAGCTCATATAAATTGGGCAGACATCATGGCAACATGCAAATCACATTTCAGCTATGTCTATTTGTTAGACTTATATTCTACCTTTCATTCAGAAGCTTTAATGGCATACATAATGTACCTCCTGAATCCTGAATGGTAAAAATGTCTAATCAAGGAGATCTAGACCATGCCACTCTGGCAGACGATATAGGCAGGCCCTCACTTAACCAGGTTCTATGCTATTATTGGCTTATTGGTAAAGTCAATAAAGCCAGCATCTTGACCTTGAGCAACCAGTGCAAATCATGGAGTAAAAGTGTCACATGGAAATACCAAGGCAAGCCCATAACTACTCGCATTGTTGCATTCTGGATCAGATGAAGTTCCTGAGTGTTCTTCAAGAGCATCCCTAGGTAGAGAATGTTTTAATAGTTGACCAGAATTTATTAGACTTACAAGGCTTACTCAGATGATGGTATATACAACATTCATGGTAAATACAATGTTCTACCAGAAAAACAAAATGATGGATCGGCAAACAAATCAATCCAGAATTCTCACTCATGGCATTATATTACCAGTCTCCAATTATCTTGTTTCAAACACATAAAGCAAATACCCAGCTCTCTGGAAAAGGCTTTAATGCTAGGAAAGGTGGAGGATAACAGAAGAAAAGGATAGCCAGCCGCAAAGCACCGAGTGCACCATTAGAAGACTTGAAAGAACAGTTTGGAGAAAAAATTCAGGTGATTGCTAGAAGCTATAGCACAATAAATAATCTTACTGTAACATGTACAGCTAACAACAATGAAGTATAAAAATAAATCACAGAATTAAAGTCAGCATACACAACCAAAGTACCATAGTCTCCATATCAACTTACACATGTGCTAGACTCAATTCCCATCTGTGCCCAGTACCTGAAGGAAGCGCTGAGTCTTCAGTCTTCCAGAACACCAAGAGGATAGGCACCTTATGGATCTTGGATGGTAAGCTATTCCTTTACCACTAGGGAAATGGTTTGCCTTCTAGGTCCCACCAGGTGACATTGTTTAATAGAAGGGGCCTTATCTCACCTTATCTGATTATGAAGGATGGCCAGGAACATATACTAATGGAACCATTTCTGAATTGTAAATGTAAACTATAAATGTCTTATAACAATGTTTCTCAACCTTGTTGAGTAACTTTAAGCATTGCTGCTGGAGAATTCTGGAAGTTGAAGTCCATGCCATTTCAAGTTGCCAAAGTTGTGAAACACTGTCTTATAATATAGTTTAGGACTATTAAAAACTTGCAAGATTCCCATTTAAGATTTTTATTAGCCCATCACAATAGCTTTTTACCCAGTTTTAAGGTAGTCTTTAACAGCCTAATAAAATAAAATGGCTTCCACTTTAATATTTCTCAATCTCAATGACAACTGATTATCTTCCTATTCTCTTTGAGGTGCTGAGGAGATGCTAAGAATAGAAGTAAAGAAAGTGATAACTCCTCATATACACTGTATTTGTTTTGGTGCAATATACAATGTTTCTGTGAATTCTCTTTGCCTCTGCAAGGTTTAGTAGGTTTTGAGCAATTGGGACAACATGGATTATTTGACATCTTAATATGGGATAAGCAACTAATAGCTTTTCAGATATTGCTAAACATCAATAACCAGCACCATGGTGAAGGTATATGATATATATCTGACATTTTAGTTTAACAGTTTCTGGAAGGCCAGTTTGTTCACTCTTATATTAATGTAGCCCAAAGGTCATTTTCCAAGAGACAACTGGACTTTCTAGTTTTTCTTTGAAGGTGTTTTGCTTCTCATCCAAGAAACTTCTTCAGCTCAGATGAGAAGCAAAAAGTCTTCAAAAAACAAAAAAACCCAGAAAGTCCTCTTGTCTCTTGAAAAAGTACCTTTGGGTCAATCATGACCTGGATTATTGAGAATCTCCATAGTCACTCTTATATTAATAGTTTTGCAAAAATTATACCAGCTGAATTTATTTATTTATTTATTGGCCTTGGGTGGCTCAGGCTGTTAATTGCCTGCACTTAAGTTCCAGCTGCCTACAACTGCTGTAGGCTCGAATCCCACCAGGCTCAAGGTTGTCTCAGCCTTCCATCCTCTTCGGGGTAGGTAAATTGAGGACCCAAGATTGTTGGGGGCAATTAGCTGACCTTGTAAAAATGCCGCTTAGTAATAAGCAGGCATATACAATGGAATGAAGGCTATTGCTGAGCACACTGGGTTGTATCCCAAAAATTGTAAGCCGCCCTGAGTCTTCGGAGAAGGGTGGCATATAAATGTAATTTTAAAAACATTATGTATTTATTTATTTATATTTGGATTTATATGCTGCCCCATCTCCAGGGGGACTCGGGGCGGCTTACACAGAAACATATACACAATATAAAACTTATTCCAAATTTGCCCAATCCAAATAATTCTAAAATATTAAAATAACCCAAAATTAAAAACCCCAACTCCGCCCAATCCAGGCTGGCCTGTGAAATCAGCCAGGTCTTTAGATCATGGCGGAAGGAGCGCAGGTCAGGGGCCAGACGTAGCTCTAGGGGTAGTTGGTTCCAAAGGGTGGGTGCCCCCACAGAGAAGGCCCTCCCCCGGGGGACTGCCAACCGACATTGCCTGGCCGACGGCACCCCCAGGAGGGCCTGCCTATGGGAGCGTACCGGGCAATTGGACCTCGATGCTGGTAGGAGGCACTCCTGCAAGTACCCCAGACCCAAACCATGCAGGGCTTTATAGGTTAATACCAGCACCTTGAATCTTACATGGAGGGCAACTGGCAACCAATGCAAACCATGCAGGAGGGGTGTCACATGGGAGAATCGGGCCGTTCCCATCACCGCCCACGTGGCCTACAAATGTTATGCATGCTTGTTTGTCATACTGTCTTCTCTTGGTTACACAATGCAACTCTGTGAAATATTTAAACTTGCCAGTTGTCTCTTGAATATTTAGCCTTTAATTGTGGTATACATTGTCAGAACTATGAATGACTCATAGGAACTATCCACTAGGATAGCAGTTTGGTAACCTTAGATTTCAATGAGTCATAATCAACAGAAACCTTATTAAGGACTTCTTCAAGAAGTGAATCCCTTTGTTTCCCTGTTAATAATGGGTTTTCAGCATCCCTGATTAACATAATAATAGCCCATACAAACATAATGACACAATGGCAAAAGTTTTCAGTTCATTCCTGTCAAATACTAGTTTTCTTTTCTGCCAGGTATCTCCCATAAATTAAACTAGATGAAGAATGACATAAATCAAATAGGATATGATATAACCTCTATTCATAGGCCATTTTGGAATTCAATCTACAGAATCTAAAGAGTCAATTCCATGATGACCTACAAATAGAAAATATTTATTTCATCTTCCACTTCAAAGAACTAGCTTCTCTATTGAGCAAAGCATGTCATCATATATCTATGAACTATTGCACAACCAATTATTTGTTTGTTGGTTTATTGGTTTGTATCCAGGAGCATTTCTATCTATGAATGATGGTTTTCACTCAGTGATTGTGTACCAGAGACTCCAAGGTCTGCAGGGGTAGCAACGGCATGATAATATTACTATAGGATGGGGCTGACATTTTCATTTTGTTGCAGGAAATGATTGGAAATTGTTTCAAAGGGAAATAATTACATTAAGCCCTGAAGAGCTTAATATATTTATTTTTCATGTTTAGCAGTCCAATAAAAAACAAAATGAAAGCTACACAATTACACTGTTTAATTTTCACATTTTGTCACCAAAATTTATTAGTCCAATCACAAAACTCCTCTCAGGGCAGCAGAAACAAAATTAAGTTGCTCATCCTGGGATACATTGCTTTATTTATATGAAGACTATTTAATGATGCTTGTGGATACATATGAAACATCTCCTGTTACTGTTTCTAAATACTTGATAATTGATATCACATAACACAACATTTATCTATAAAATTATTTATATACATCCATGCAAAATATAGTTTCTAAGTGGTGGATCAGCATGGCCTAATTCTGGAGCTGTAGTTATCCTCAGCCATCACCAGCATGAAGATTTCAGTCAAGTTAGTTACCAGAATCTACCAATTACAACAGAAATCAAATCATCCCAAAGGGGCTTTTTCAAGAGGCAACTGGACTTCCTTCTTGTTTTGTCATCCCAAAATCAAAGCAAGTCCAACTGCTTCTTGAGAAAGGATATTTAAAATAACCACTACACAAATTGGAAAATACTATTATAAAGTACTAATATGTTTTAATACTGTATTCTTCCTCTCTCCCTCTATGTGCACACACAGATTTTACTCTATATATAATATATAATATATTATAATATTATAAATGTATAATACATTTATGCACCACTAAACATGAACAAAATAGCACTAGATCCAAAGTGATCTACAAAACCTGGTAATACCTGGAAGCTTGTAATGCCAGAAGACTTTTATAATAATAATAATAATAATAATAATAATAATAATAATAATAATAATAGTAGTAGTAGTAGTAGTAGTAGTAGTAGTAGTAGTAGTCACCTTGGGTGCAACCCCAAAACAACTAGAGCACTACTTGAACACCATTGGCATTGACAAATTTGCCATCAGTCAATTGCAAAAGGTGGCTTTCCTGGGAACAGTTTCCATCCTGCAATGATATCTCTAACACCATTGAACATCAACATCTGCCTATCCCAATTCCTTGGTAAAGACTTGATAGGTAGTCAAAAATGCCAAACCCAGTCAGACCATCTAGCTAACTGTGCAATGATTTATTATTTTTGTTGTTATTGATTTATATCCTTCATACATCTTTTTTTAAAAAGTCAAAGTATAAATATTCATTTATCTTTTAAAACAATTAAATGATCTACATTTAAACTGATAACTCATGATCTCTCAGCTTCTAGCCCTGATGCCTTATACCAAACAGGGTCTTTATATCTCTGATTACTGTTTTCAATTTTCATTTTGCTTTAATTAAGTACCTTGTCTGGTGTGGCTTTTGAAGAGCTATGAATCCAAAAACCTGAGAAGTATGGTGCTTTCCAAAACCTTGCATTCAAAATCGTAATGAAATTTTAATCCTGGAAAACTGTAATCCTTAAACATTTCATGCTGCAGAGAAATGGCAGGGAGAGGAGATAGAAAGGGACATTATGGAAACATGAGATTTGAGGTAATTCGTTGATAGTAATATATCAACAAGGGGACACGTTGGCTCAGTGAATAAGATGCTTGTCGATCAGAAAGGCCAGCAGTTTGGCGGTTCAAATCCCTAGCACCGCATAACGGAGTGAGCTCCCGTTACTTGTCCCAGCTTCTGGCAACCTAGCAGTTCGAAAGCATGTAAAAATGCAAGTAGAAAAATAGGGACCACTTTGGTGGGAAGGTAACAGCGTCCCATGTGCCTTCGGTGTTTAGTCATGTCAGCCACCTGACCACAGAGATATGTTCAGACAGTGCTGGCTCTTTGGCTTAAATACATTAAATATATTAAATATATTAAAAATATCTTAAATACCATTGTACATTACAAAAAATAGTGATAGACTGAAAATCATGTATTGTAGATCACTTAACTATGCCCTTGCTTCTTTTTTCTTCACATCTTCCTTGCACATGCATAAACTATGCTTTTTTTTATTATTCACCCCCCCCCCCGCCCCCCAAAAAAGATTGTTAGGTTTGGCTGTGCATATACCAAGTGACTATGGGTGGCTCAGAAAGCTTTGAATCCTGCCAGTAGGATAAAAATCAATAAAAATGTACAACCATAGTTGCTTGTCAAGTATGGATTTTAGAATTTAGCTGGGATAAGGAGCAAATGCCCTGACTATGCTAGTAAATCTAGAAAATAAATGGGCCTATGTTCATTACTCATTGTATGTCATTTAAAAAGATAAAAAGATTAAAATTAGTTGATTATCTGAAAACATCTGCATGTGACATAGTCCAGATGTAACATTAATAGATGATAAATAATTTACAGAGCAATTCAGCAAAAGAAAAATTCTAGGTGGGGAAAAATTATTTTTTTCCTAGCCCTGTGGATAGCATGGAAAATATTTTCCTCTTCATACCTCCACTTTGAAAAGCATTTTTTAAAAAGCTTCTTCCTATTCCAATCAACTAGAATATTCTGCTTCAGCCAACTATCCTTATAAATTGCTCGGAGGAATTTCACGTTTTGTTTTCTTTGAACACCAGATGTCTACCTAATACTGCTGCATGGTTGTGAAAGGTTCACTTCAGAAATTGTTTGCCCTTTAAGATCATTAGAAGCATGGAAGCATGTTTAGAATGTCTAGATCCAGCCTGAAGGAGTGAGGTTTAAAATCTGAAAAATAGCAAGCCCATCATTGTAACTGAAGTCATATCCACATACAAAGAGGACAGGGCCTCAATTGTGATACCATTCCCTATCTTGAAGATTTTGACATGCACACTGTGATGACCCAGGACATGGCACAAAGGCAACACAGTCAAATAATCAGTTAATTATTAACCAGATAATTATTAGCTCCAACTTTGCCCCCAGTGTCCTGGTTACCTTCTGGCTGGAGAAAAACTCTTCCAGGAACCTGCCTTTGGCTGCAGAGAATCAAGTCCAAAACATGATCAACAAAAACTATAAGTCTAATCAAGGCAAAATAAGGTAATTGGTTCACCAGGGCAGAGCAAGAATTCCAGATGTGAAGGCACAGTAATAACTCAATTCAATTGGAAGGATGCCAAGAATACAGATAACCAAAGTCAACACAAGATAAACTCACGTTTGCTCTCAGCAGCTGCTGCACTCAGCATGCATATCTTTTAAACTCTCTTCCCAGCTGTGGCTAATGAAGGGAATCAGGGTCCTTTCCTCCCCCATAAGCCATGCAACCCTCATTTCTTCCTTCTCCATTCCTCCCTGTGTGCCCTAGGATGAAGAGGGGGTGGGACTGGATCTTCCTCTGAATTCCCTTGTTCTACCTCCCCCCTGCTCTGCCCAGTGGACTTTACCCTTCCCCAGTTTCCTCCACAGCCAACGGAGCCACACTCCCATTCCCTGTCAGCTGTTCATCTTCCTCCTCAGATTCAGACTCTGACAGGTTCATAACACACATACATACTCCACAGATATGTGGTTTGGCTCCTGTTTATTAATGTTTGTCTTAGAACTGTCACCTCATGCTTTACACCTGCCTTACACCTTTGCTTTGGTTCCAGTCTGCCATGAGCTATGAGGGGATGGAAGATGAATGGGAGGAGGGAGGAGGAGCTCATAGTTATTATTATTATTATTATTATTATTATTATTATTATTATTATTATTATTATTTATTAGACTTGTATGCCACCCTGTCTCCCTAAGGACTCAGGGCAGCTAACAATAAAAACTCAATACAAAAATTTACATTAAAAAACAATTAAACAATTACAAGCCTAATAATAATAAAATGATAAAATTAAAATTAATTAAAATAACTCTAAAACAAACCCTCCCCCCCACTTGGTCAGTCCAGACCGGCCTGTTGAAAGAGCCAGGTCTTCAGGTCACAGCAGAAGGAGTGGAGATCAGGGCCCAAACAAAGGCCCAAAGGGAGCTGGTTCAACAGGTTGGGTGCTCCCACAGAGAAGGCCCTACCCCTGGGCACCGCCAATCAACAATGTCTAACCAATGGTACCCCAAGGAAGCCCTGCCTGTGGGAGTGTACCTGGCGATCGGAGCATGATGCCAGCAGAAGACGCTCCCACAAGTTCACTGTACTGATAGGAGATTCAAATTCAAGGACAACCGCCCCTCCCAGGAGTTCCCACATGGTCCTTTTTGGATGCAGGTAAGTGCAGGGCTCATGTGAGGCTCAAGAGGGTGAAAAACGGGCCTCCCAGAAGTTCAGGAAGGCCAGAAATGTGCCCGTTTCCAGCTTCCAGAAAGCCTCCGGAACCTAGGAAGACCATTTTTGGCCTCCTTGAGGCTCAAGGAAAGCCTCCAGAGACCAGGGAGGGCAAAAATGCCCCCCACCCACTGTGGTGCAGGAAGCCAACTAGACCATGCCCACCATGGCCACACCCACCCAGCAATAGAGAACCCTTTGCTAAAATTTTTGAAGCCCACCCCTGGGTGTGACAGTTTGGAAAGGTCCAATGTCCAACTAGTTTGCACAACACCCAAGAATATAAAAAAAAATGCACAAGTAACTGAACCACTTAGAAACAACTATTGGACTTTTAACCAATTCAGTGACAATTGAATGAACAGAATGGGCTAGATTTAATTTTGTTCTCCTACTTTGCTTGCATTCTTATTTCAAGACTGAAAGATGAATCAACCATATGAAGTCTTGAAATTTCTAACTGGAGCCTTACTACTAACTGCAGGTACCCTTTATTTTTTTCCCCTAAAAATATACTTTTAGTCAAATAAAGGTCACAAAATGCTATTTAAATCAGTCATGAGGCAATGATATTTCACTTGTAAGGGGGTAGTCAAGCATTAATGTTTTTGGTTGAGTCTGCCAGATAAGCAGAGAAGAGAATGATGATGGGGGGGTTTTGCTATAGAATTTTATTCCTGTCTAACTTCAGGGCAAAGCTTCTTTGTTATTTTCTGACACATTCGTCTATAAGACCAAAAGACTGAATTAATGTTATTTTCTACTTTGAAGACACAGAAGAAAAACATAGTTTTAATGGTTATTATGGAATTGACTAATGGCAAAGTAGATCTCTTCCTTTTTTAAAGTTCTATACTTTAGTATTTAAATATTTTAATAATTATTTAATTAATCAGGGTGAAGGTAGAAAAATATTTCTTTGATTGGATAAACTTACTCAGCTTTGTCTGAGCATTTTAAACAAGAAGTTCAGCTTGGCTGAATTGAAACCAGGTGTTTAAGGTTGATTAAGAAAGTACCATGAAAGTGGATCTAGGACAAGGGTCTTCAAACTTGGCAACTTTAAGACTTCTGAACTTCAACTTCCAGAATTCCTGAGCTAACATGACTGGAGGAGGAATTCTGGGAGTTGAAGTCCACAAGTCTTAAAGCTGTCAAGTTTGAAGACCTCTAGGACATGAGCAAGAGACTTCACACTTCCAGAGGGTGGTGCCATACACTACATATGCTATACCATGATGAATTTGAGCTGTGTCAAACAGCAACTAGGAAAACCTACATGACTTTTAAAAAAACATGGAATATTCTAAAGGAAAAGGAAAAAGATAAGTCCATGATTTCTATTCTACCTTGCTATCAAGCACTACATTTAGTCTGAAGGGATACAGTCTAATCTGTGTAGACCGTGTAGACTGTTGATAATTGTGCAGTTGATCTGCCTTTTGTGCTAATTTGTGGATTGGAACCTATTTAACACTACATAATAATAGATAATCATGACATTGACAATTCACCATCAGTCAATCATTGACAATTTCACCATCAGTCAATGGCAAAAGATAGCTTGGAACAGCTTACATCCTGCAGTGATATCTGCGACATCATCAAACTTCCACATCTGCCTATCTCAGATCCTTGTGAATGACTCAATAGGTTGACAAAAATGCCAAATCCAGTCTGAACATCTGGATGAATGTAACTAACCAAATGATAATGACTAAATATTGATAGCAATAACAACTGCAAAGCAACCCTCCATCCCTCCGCATCACACTGCAGTGTTATAATTGGCTTAGCATAGTAGTTGTCTATTTACATTGGTTTGTTCATGCAGAACTTTCTTATATCCTCCAATGCATGCTGATTTTAGTATGCATAGGCTTCTGCCTCTTATTAAAACCATTCCTCATGGAAAACTTCACAAAAACTCAATGGAATCATAGAAATCAATCTATTTATGAATGAATCAAGGAATATGAATGTTTCATGCAGTCAGTATTCATCCTGGTTGGTTCATTACAGAGGAAATATTACTGCAAACAGATGTTTTCTTCTGCTTTATTATATACATATCCCATTGATTCGACTTTCTGTGATAGTAGGGCACTTCCAGATACTGGGTTTCTCAGCAAATCCTTTCAAGTTCCTTTTTTAAAATGTGTTTACTTTTTCAGTTTTCACCAAGCAATACAATTATGTTTCTGTAGAATAAGTTAACCTCTCTCTGTTTGACAAGGCACAGTAAAATACACCTGCTTTGCTACATAGTGAGGACAAAACTACAAAGTCATCACCCTATATCTATATATTATCACATATATAAAAAGGGGTTAGTTGATGTCTATTCTCTAGGTTTCTTTGTGAAATGAAAATGATTCCAAAGAAAGGAGATGATTTATAAGATTTATAACTGGTGGATGATGCTGAATACCACTTAATGCTGCAATATCTGATTTGTGGAATCTATACAAAAAAGATCATATAGGGGTGTCAAACTCAAGGCCCAGTGGCCACCACCCACAACTTCTGACACCCACAGATGCTTCCAGAAATGAATTTGACACCCCTGGTATAGATATACTCCCATGTATCTCTGTATGACACATTCACACATTCTGTTTATTTACATCCCATATTGGAATCGCTCATCTATTGGCTCATCTAAAAAGAAACTTTCCTCTTCTGGTGAACTCTAGGCACAGGAAATAATTTTGATCAGAACCATATCAACTCAAAAGGGTAAATGGCTTCTTCCTATGCCACTATTCAGAGTATGTACTGGCTATTTGTTTAGCCAAAATACAATTTAGCACCAGGTTGAGGTGTTGGTTCAACTAACCTAGTACAGGTAGTCCTTGACTTACAACAGTTTGTTTAGTGATCATTCAAAGTTACAACATCATTGAAAAAAGTGACTAATAACCATTTTTCACATGACCATTGTGGTATCTCCATGATAACGTGATCAAAATTCAGATACTTGGCAACTGACTCATATTTATGACAGTTGTAGTGTCTCGGGGTCATTTGATGTGACTTCCTGACAAGCAAAGTCAATGGGGAAGCCAGATTCACTTAAGAACCATGTCACTAACTGAACAACTGCAGTGATTCACTTAACAACTGTGGCAAGAAAAATGTAAAATGGGGGAAATTCATTTCACAGATATCTCACTTAGCGATAAAAAATTTGGGCTGAATTGGGGTTATAATTCAAGGACTACCTGTACTTGAAAACCAGTAGGACTCTAACTGCTGAATGTTCTGACCAAGCCTTCCTGAGACACCAACAACACACATAAAATCCAAAACCCTTTTATTTTAGTTCAATGGCTGTGAATTATCATCATTCACAGCCCGGAATGAGTCTTAACCAGTTATAATTAGTCTCAGGGACGTCTGCCAAAGTTCTTCGAGAGATCTGATAAAAATGCACTTTATTTTACTTGAAGTGCTGCCAACGACTAAAGTCCCAATTAGTTTTTCCAAAACCAAACAGAGGACAAATTCACCACGGATCTTTCAGAGTCCAAACCTATCAGAGCAAACAATGTTGCTTCCTGCAAAGATTTTCCTAACTTTGCACTTCCTTTATACCTTATAGGAGGAGCAATCACCTCCAAGCCTTACTCCAGAGTCACCCCTTTTGTCTCAGCTGCTCTTGCCTTCTGGCAGCTCTGCGCACATATGCACTGGGAACAGGGTCCCCTTGTTCCTCTGTCTTACTGCTGCCAGATTCTGGAGGCTCTGGAGTTGGCACATAACTCCCAGATGGTCCAGGCCCCACCTCTGCATCAGATGCAGGGCCTTAGTCTGAGTCCTCCCAGACTCCTGAATTGATCCCTGTTCTTCCCCACTGTCTGATTCTGCTGCCATCTTCACAGGCTGCTGGCAAACCACAACACTGAAACTCAGTAATGTTTTTTTCTCAATGCCCATTAGAAGAACCTTGTTTAACTGAAAAAATGGGATTGGCATTTTCGTTTGGAATATTTTGCCAATTATTAATCTTCTGGAACTTTTCAAATATTTTGAACATTTTCATTTTCTTATCTTTTGAGCATTTGCATGTCTGTGTTTGGTATTTCTTTCATTTACTTCATTAGTTTCCTTCCTGACAAAGTCTTTGTTTTTAATCTGAAGTTTTCAAATGTAGGCGTTTTTGCATCTTGAGTGTTTTGTTGCTGCTTTTAAAACTGAGTTTTTTTTAAATGCTTGCATCTTGTATGTTTTTGGAGCACTGGGTAGAAGGAAAAAAGCAATTTAGATACTGTACACGTATTTAAAACATTGTGAAACTAGATTTCAACTTTTTATATGTATTAAAATTATGCTCTTTTTTTAAACATATCTATTATGAAATCATGTTTTTGGAACAAACTATGATAACTGACATCATTGAAAACCAGTGTCTGCAACACAGATTAACCACCTATGCTGCATTATCCATGCTAGATCCATAATATTTATTTTGACAGAATCAGCTTGGGGCCCATAAACCGCTTTATCTGGTCTACAATTCTCATTATTTCTGATGTGCCAGAAATAATATGCATTTTCAGTCCTCCAATCCTAAAATTAATGTTTAGCAAAGAGAGGGGGAGAGAGAGAGAGAGAGAGAGAGAGAGAGAGAGAAGAAATAGTTGCTAATTAGTCCATATTGGGGTCTTGCACTTTTCCTGCACAGCAGTTATAAATAGTTGTTCACTGAAGCCAAGATCTATAGCCTTGATTAGAATGAAGGCAAATGAAACGCAGGCTCATCCTTATGCATATGAAAATTCAAATCATTACAGAGGAGTAGTTCACTCATTTTAACAAGATGAGTTTGTACAGACAAAGAAATTTCAGAGAAATAAATGAAATTCCAGGGGAAAGAAATCAAACAGTGTACCATCATCTCTGTGAGGCATTCTGAAAAGTATTAAAACAATGTTTCCCAGAGGGACAAAGAATGAAGCGATGACTTTTTACTTGAAAATTGTATTAGTTTATAGAATAAAAAATACAAAGAAAAGAAAAATAATGGGAAATAGGAAGAAAAGAATGTGAAGTAAAAGGGGAGAAAGAAAAAAAATGTTGACTTCCAGCCCTCCTTAGCACAGTAGCAGATAATAACACTACAACCTCAACTTTTTACTTTTACACAATAGTCATTTCTGAGTGGTGTCATTTCTGAGTGGTGTGGGATGTAGAAGTGGAGCTCTTGCCTCACAATCAGGAGGCACAGTTCGATCCTGATAGAGGCAAATATTTCTCTCTCTAGGAGCAATGAATAATAGTTTGCTGTGAACTCTGTGTAGGCGTCAGGAAAGGCATCTGGCCAGTAAACACTCAGTTCCAATCAATCACCCTGACTCCGCCCTGAAGAAAGGGATTGCAGGGTTATGTTATATATATTGTATATATTTCTGTTTATACCTATTAATCTTTATAAACTAATATCATTTATATTAACATAATTTACTATATGGGAATGGGGGTGCTCAGTGGCTAAGACACTGAGCTTGTCGATAAGAAAGTTCAGCAGTTCAGCGGTTTGAATCCCTAGCACCATGTAATGGAGTGAACTCCCATTACTTGTCCTAGCTTCTGCCAACCTAACAGTTCGAAAGCATGTAAAAATGCTAGTAGAAAAATAGGGACCACTTTGGTGGGAAGGTTCCATGTGCCCTCAGCATTTAATCATGCCAGCCACATGACAATGGAGACATCTTTGGACAGTGCTGGCTCTTCGGCTTTGAAATGGAGATAAGCACCGCCCCCTAGAGCTGGAAACGACTAGCATGTATGTGCAAGGGGAACCTTTACCTTTACTATACTGTCTCAAATTCTTTAACATTAAAGGACAAAAACATTTTTTAAAAAAACATCAATTATAATATTTTACAAACATTAAGAATTATTCAAACATTACACATAAAAAGAAAGGGGGGAAAAACATTTTCAAACCCACTTTGTAAACATAAAACTGCATTAAAGCTTCCTTTCAGTTACATGAAGTGATAACCCATGTTGCCAAATTTGGATGCGTTCAGCTATTCCTGTGGAATGATACTACAGGATAATGCTAATGAGCTTTTCTCTCTTTAAAGAAATGAAGGGATAATGAAAGGTGTCAGGCAGGAAGGAAATGGAAAGCATGAAATTGTGCTGAATGTTAGCATATTACATATTCCAATATGAAGAATAATAAAAGGAGTTGTGCACTGAAGACAAGATTCTGTCTGTATAGGCCCAATTTCATTCTTCAGAAAAATAGATCAGATGGAAGACTGACCACTTTAAATATTACTCATGTCAGAAGGAAGATTTGGAAACAGAAAATTCATATAAATAGCTATATCTTTTTATTATTTAACAGAAGAGTAAAAAAAAGTTGAATAAAAGTTGTAGCTAAACCAGAGTTTTATGATGGAATGAAATCTGTTAAATGGCAGAAAAGTAAATCTAAGTGTTTTCAGGGCTAAAATATTTTAATTGTGCTTTCTTATAAATGTTTATCACATTGTTTTAGAACACATTTGGATCACAGTTACAAGAGTAAAATTCAGTTTTTGAATGCTAGACATAATAAATCTTGTTTATGATTAGATCCATAGATTATGCATTGGCAGGAATGTATATGTGTGTGTAAATTTGTATATCCTATCATATAGATGATTTCTATGAAAATTGCAGATAAAAGTTTGTCTTAGTTTTTTAAAAAAACTTATCAAATGAAAAAGTGTATGTTTTTTTAAAAATCTGTTCTGGTTTTTTTTTAACAGATTGAAATTAAAATTATGCATTATTGTTAATCCTATGGGGATCATATCTGCCCAGTTTCAGAGCAGTATCTGAGGGAGGAGCAAGTTAATTTTGTGAAACTTCTTCTCCAGTAACATTGTATTGCTAACTAGGGCATACAAATTCTTGAATACAATTCATGTGCCTGGAATCCACACTGTATTTTGGACATTAACATGATTGAACGGATTCAAAAATATTTCTCGAGAAGAGTACTCCACTCCTCTATTCACAAAAGAATCCCTTATGCCACCAAGTTTAAAATTTTGGGCTTGGACAATCTGGAACTGTGCTGCCTGCGGTCTGATCTAAGCATAGTACACAAAATTGTCTACTACAACATCTTACCTGTCAATGACTTCTTCAGCTTAAACCACAATAATACATGGGGAAACAATCGATACAAACTCAAGGTAAAGTGCTTCAAACTCGATTGCAGAAAATATGACTTCAGCAACAGTGTGGTCAATGCCTGGAATGCTTTACCCAACTCCTTATTACATCCCCAAACCCCACAGCTTCAACCTCAAACTGTCTACCATGGACCTCACCCCCTTCCTAAGAGGTCCATAAAGGGGGCGTGCATAAGTACACCAGCGTGCCTACTATCCCTGTCTTGCTGTCCCCAATTATCTGTATTCACTTCCTCGTTCATGTTTATGTTCATACTTATACTTGCTATCTTGTACATGTTTGACAAACAAACAAACAAACAAATAAATAAAAATAAAGTTGTAAAAGGAAAACAGAATTTGTGACGACATATATTTGATACTGCAGCTTTTATTTTTCTAGTAAGCAAAGGACTTACAGCAATTTTATTGGAGAACCACTGAACAATTCCTCTTCCCTTCCTGCTCACTATTTTTGTGAACGGTTGCCTTCTGGCAGAAGATACAGAACAATTAAAACTCAGACCACACTTTTTCTGAACAGTTTTTATCCTAGAGCTATAATTGCACTTTACAATGAACTTAAGGGCCAGCATCAGTGAACTGTTGGACAGTATTACTTGGTCTGTTGTGTGGATGCTTGTATGTTTTTAGAGGGTGGGGAACCTTGGCAGGTGGGGTGTGTTTGGGGATGGTCATGTGTGTGTGCGTGTTGGGTCTGGTCTCTGGGTGTTATGTGAATTTCATTGTATGTGTATGCTGTGTATATCCGTGCAATGACAATAAAGTATTATTGTTATTATTGTTATTATTGTTATTATTAAATATACCTATCAGTCACACTATTCCATGCTTTTCTCACTCTCCATTCTTTTACATATACTGGGGAAATTATAATTGAATGTAGCAGCTCATATCTTCCAGTCACTCTGTAGGAATAATATCTCACTCTCCATGAGTCAAGTTGAGATAAGAGATTTGGGCCAAGCTGATACTTACTCCTAGAAAATAATAAAGTAAATGTGTTTCTTTTTAAAAGATTTCCAGATAGTTAAATGGCAACTTATATGAAGCCAAGACTGCTTGACTTCCATTTTACTTTCAGCATAAAGAGATTTGGGCTGGTTCCTGGTCACTCAGTTCATAAAACCAACTTTGTTTTTTTTTTTTTACAAAGACATGTCAAACAGTAAGTTGCAACTGGCAAACAATGTAATCCAATCCAATCCAATCCAATCCTTC
Organism: Naja naja; assembly: GCA_009733165.1. Classification (NCBI taxonomy): domain Eukaryota; kingdom Metazoa; phylum Chordata; class Lepidosauria; order Squamata; family Elapidae; genus Naja; species Naja naja. The sequence goes on along the minus strand of CM019151.1, from coordinate 22,146,708 downwards.
AATTAGATTTTATTTCTTTAGTAATCTCCCCAGAAGTACAGGAAAAAAACGTTATGTTCCTCCCTACGTGGCACTTAAATTTGCTCAAGGATTATTATAGCATCTCTATAGCTGATAATTCTTCAATTTTCATCTCTGATTCTCATATACTTAATGTTCTATTTGCACTGGGGGCTCTGCTGTGCTGCGTACTGTGTGCGTTTTGTTGCATTTCTGTTCTCTATTTCTAATTCTAGCTTCAGGAGTTTTAATAGGTTTTGTTCACCTCCTGTCCCCAACTTCTTTATGGTTTTCCAATTATTTTGGCCCCAGGGAATATTTACAGGAGTCTTACTGGAACATCTGGGACAATATCAAAAGAAAAGATTATTTTAGACATTTACACTGAATGAAAGCTGAAAGAAAGGGGGGAAAAGAAACAGCTCCAAATGCATAGTTAGGTAGTGCAGGATGCATGTTTCTTCATTTCATATTCTATCTAATCAGGCAATTATTGTCATACTAAATGGAGATTTTGCTAGCAGAGCCTTGAAGACATAGCAATTTTTGTGCAGAAATATTAAAGCTGTTGCAGTTATGCTGCAAGTTTTTATTATCTGTAATAATAATCCAGTTCTATACTATCTGAGTAATAGACCATGAAAAATATGCATTTGCGGTATCTATTTTTTCCCCCATTTTGTATACCTTTTTATAGTTTTTCATGTCAGCATATAACATATATTTACGAAGTTATGTTACTGTTTTTGATGTTTTGCTTACAAACACTCCTGACAAACTGGATTCTTCTAAGAAAAATCTTACAATCTTAACTTCAGTACAAATTCAAGTCACAGAACTCAGTTTGCATATGACTGTCTCTAATCTTCTAAGGATATCATCCACATTAAGCTTTTATAGACAGGTAAATAATGTTGTCAAATAAAATGGTTTCTGGGTAATAAAGTATTTCTGACTTCAGGGGCTGATTTCCTCAGCCAAACAAAAAGTGAAACTAACCAAACAGTAAGACTCAAACAGGAAATTAGATGTTTTGATTGTACTGATAGTAGAAATCTAGGAAGGGGTGTGTGTGTGTGTGTGTGTGTGTGTGTGTGTGTAAGAAAGAGACAGAGACAGAGAGACAGAGACAGAGAAAAAGAAAGAGAGAATCTGCAAGGTTTCAGATGTGGCATTATTGTACAAAGTTTATTGCATAACAAACATACAATGAACTTGTGCTAAATGGACATTTTACCACAATGCCATATCCAGCAACTTACAGATTTCAACTGTTCTTTTGTGGACATACACCTTGATAGAGTGTAATGATACTGATCTTTTTTTAAAAAAAATTTACATTTATATGCTGCCCTTCTCCGAAGAGTCGGGGAGGCTTACAATTTTGGGATACAACCCAATGCGCTCAGCAATAGCCTTCATTCCATTGTATATGCCTGCTTATTACCAAGCGGCATTTTTACGAAGTCAGCTTATTGCCCCCAACAATCTTGGGTCCTCAATTTATCTACCCTGAGAGGATGGAAGGCTGAGTCAACCTTGAGCCTGGTGGGATTCGAGCCTGCACTAACTGCAGGCAGCTGGAACTTAAGTGCTAGGCATTTAACAGCCTGCACCACAAAGGCTCCTTAAATGCACATTTTATCCAATAGAGCAGAGGTGTCAGACTCAATTTCATTGAGGGCCACATCGGGGTTGACCTGGGGGGGACAGGGGAGATGTAGCCAGGGTGGTCATGGCCAGCTCAATGTGACTTGTGTCGGGGGCACCTCTGGTGGCTTGAGCACTCTTGCCAGTGAAATCAGCTCCCAAGCTCTGTTTTTGCCTGCAACAGCTTCCTGCAACCTTCTGCCAGCGAAAACGAGCAGCCCTCCCGAGCTCCGTTTTCACTTGCAGAGGCAATGCTAGCTGGTCCTTCGCTGTTTCCAAGGTGGCCCTGCAGCCCCCTGGGCCTTGAGTTTGACACCCTTGCAATAGATATATGTTACATAATATGTTTTGTATATACCTTCAATCTTTAAAAAATAGGATAATCAAACAACAAAAAAACAGGAAGAACTGTATCTTAAAAGACAAAGGAAGGGCTAAAAATATGTGATAAAACTTTCAATAAATCTGTGTACTCAAAGGTGACGTCTTCAGTGAACTATCAAACGTTGTTTGTTGGCAACCTTCAAATTGCTGCTCAGTGAATTTCTCCTAAGTGCATTTGTTGATAAATAACATGTTATGTGCATTATGCTTAAAACTCATTCCTATAGTACTTTATCTGCATTATTCCTGTTATTTTGAAATATGATGCTTGAAGAAATCCCAAGTGACTAAAAGGATGTCAGGCTGAAGATTATGCATTTGAGGTTAACTACTGTTAGTAGTAGTTCCAGCAGTAATAAGCCCCTTCAATTCAGGGACATGAAAGTACACTTCACAAATAAATGCCTTTATCTTTGAGGATCTCTTCTGCAACCAATAGGAAATGATAGTCTCTTACTGATAAACAAAATTAAGCATTAAATGAATCTCTTGCATATAAAGAAACTACATGACAGTAAAATTTGAAAAGCCAGAGATACCCCAAAGTAACAACCCCCAAATAATAAATTCAAGTATTACATTATGAACCTCTCCCCTTCACCATCAGCCATTGATGGATTCTTAGGTAAGAAATCAACAGCAGAATGAATACAATAATTAAACATATAGAAAAAAATTGTCTTCCAACATACAGTTGTAGTTGGTGTATGTAGTGTACGTGCATATGTATATAGAAACATAGAATCATAAAACAGAGCTGGTAGGGATCTTGGAGGCCTTCTAGTCCAACCTCCAACCCAGGGGTGGGATTCTACCGGTTCTCACAATTTGCTAGAACTGGTTGTTAACTTTCTAAGCAGTTCGGCAAACCAGTTGTTGGAAGAAATCTCCTTTTGTTTTTTTCCACCCTTCTTACATTTTTGGCAGTATGCCTAGACTTACTGTCTTTGAAGGAGTTTTTTTTTCTTTGCTGATACTTTCTTAAAGGGGAAGGGTTGTTTTAAGCTTTTTACACTGCTGTTGGGAGGAAATCATCCCCTGTTGGAGTTCTTCCAGCCAGGATCAGCACTTTGAAGAAATAATTGAATAACGAAGCAGAGCTGTCAGAAAGAAGCTTTTAATGACAAGGAACCAATATGAGTGACATTCAGCAAGGCTTCTTGGCTAGCTAGAAGATTGACATTCAAACATGAGTTTACATACCCTTTCTGAGTTTTGGTCTAAAACTGGTTTTTGGTGAAGTTTAATTCTCTCCTTGGTGATGTTTAATCCTGTGTTTATTGATGGGATAATTTTCCCTATTCAGCATTGTTTGGAAGGAAAAAGGTTAATCTCTGTTCCTGAAAAGAAACTGGGTTGAGAAATCTGGCTAGTTCCTATCTCTATTTGTTCTGGTAATTGGTTTAATGAGCGACAGCTACTGTAGTGATTTAATTATTTGTATTCTGTTTGAATTTTTTCCTGCCTCATGGTTTCTTTTTTTATCTGGGGAGGAGCTCTTCCTTCACTGCTTTAGTGGTTCCTGGCACTGTCCTTTTGGAGTGTACTTCCAAGAGGCAGGATGCAAGCTTGCCACTGATTTTTTTACTGCCTTTCTGGGGGGCATGTGATCTTTCCTTAAATCTGGATGATTTCCTTAGGATATCTTGTGAGGTGAGTGAGACCAGCTGGTATCTTTAAGTGGTGCAAATGGATCTAAGGATTGCTTTCCCTGGGTGTGGTCTTTTGGGAGAGTTTAAATGACCTCTCTGCTAAAAGGTTTCACTTTATGAGCAAGAGTTGGCTGCTGATAGTTATCATTGTATTTTAACTATTTTAATTCCTCAAGGTGCTTGGGCACCCTGCCTGATTTGTAACTCTGGCTTGCAGGTATTTTTAATCTAATGATTGATATCTAGGGCAGCTTTTTGCAAGCAAAGAAGCTTTTTGTATTTTTGAACGGGTAAACCTTAACTTACAACAGTTCATTTTAAAGCTACAATGGCACTGAAAAAAGTGACTTATGACTGTTTTTCACACTTATGACCATTTCAGCATTCCCACTGTCATGAGAGGCCAGGTGAGGAGAAGCGCCCCTCAATGTGAGTGACATCGAGTTGGCCATGCCCACCCAGTCACATGACCACCAAGCCATGCCCACCAACTAAGCCACGGCCACAGAACAGGTTGTTAAAAAATTTGAATCCCACCCCTGCTCCAACCCAAGGCAGGAGTCCTTATTTCCTCCTGGACAAATGGTTAGCCAATCTTTTCTTGAAAACCTTTACTAATAGAGCATCCACAACTCTGGGAGGAAATTTCTTCTTAGTTCCAAGTTGAATTTCTCTCTGATGAGCTTATACCCACACTTCTTCTCCCAGCCTTAGGTCTTTGGAGAATAAATCAACCCAACTATTGCCTGTGACAGCCCTTCACTGTCAGGACATTTCTCCTTAGTTCCAAGTTGGATCTCCCTCTGATGACCTTGTACTCATGCTTCTTGTCTTGCCTCTCTCTGGAGAATAAATCAACCCTCTTCTTCCCTTGGACAGCTCTTCAAATATTGGAAGAGGCTATCATGTTACCTCTAATCCTTCTCTTTCTTAGGGTAAGCATATCCAGTTCCTGTATCCATTGTATAGTTTAACTTCCAGATCACTTATCATCTTGGTTACTCTTCTCTGAACTCTTGCTATGCAGAGGTGGTAATCAGCAGATTCTGACCAGTTCTGGAGAAACTGCAGCGGAAATTTTGAGTAGTTCAGAGAGCCAGCAAATAGCACCTCTGACTGCCCCTGTCCCATCTCTTCTTTGCCTCCCAAGTCCCAGCTGATTGGCTGGGTCTTCTTTTGTTGCCCTGCACAGGAAAATGGAGCTGGAAAGCAGGTTACTGGGGTGGGGAGGGAATGGGATTTTGCAGTAACTTTCCCTCAGGAGTGGGGATGGAATGGAGATTTTGTAGTATCCTTCCCCTGTCATGCCCACCAAGCTACACCCACAGAACCAGTAGTAAAAAAATTTGAATCCCACCACTGCTTCTATGGCCTCTTTTTCATATCATGGTGATCAGAACTAGACATAGTATTCTAAGTGTGGCTTCACAAGTGCATATTAATTTAGTTAGTTAGTTAGTTAGTTAGTTAGTTAGTTAGTTAGTTAGTTATGTTTATGTAGTATATATTGGAGGTGGTGACCCTTTGAGAGCAGTATGCAACAAAATTTCATTTTAATGTATGCCGATTAGTGTACATTCAAACAGTGACAATAAAGTTATTCTAAGTCTATGTTTTCTATTTACATATATAGTAGAAGATTGCAAAAAAAAGGTCGTTGTGCTCACTGCTCCAGATATCTCTCTCAAACACAAAACATTAGATGCAATCCCACTCCTAACCCTGTACATCTGTGAAGGTTAAGTTCTTTTCCACATATTAGATGGAAATTTATTAAAAACAGTCCATTATACAAAAAACATTAATGTTCCAAAACCACAGTGTCAAGTCAAAAGTCAGTCCCAACTCTCCTAAATGATTTGAAGCCAATCCTGAAACATGTTCAACAGGGTAATATATGTATAAATGTATATGGTTTTTAAATATTAAAACTCCTATGCATAATGTGGTTCATCTAGCTTTATTGGCTAATGTTTTATGGCAGTGGTCTATTATGCTGGCTGTAGCTGAAAAATATAATATAACTGGATTTTTTTTCTATACCCCCCAAAGACATATTGAAAATGAGGTACAATATCTCACTTGCTTTACCATACTATGCAAAATAGTATGAAAACTCTGAACAATGCTTTAAAATGATTTGGAAGAAGTAGCTTGGACCTCGTGTGATCATAGCCCCTCTTTGGCCCTATTTGGAGTTGTAGGATAGATGGAGCCCTAGGGATTCTAGTCAGGGGAAGGGAGGGCTTCAGAAGCGGTATTCGGCAGGTTCTGACCAGTTCTGGAGAACCGGTTGTGGAAATTTTGAGTAATTCAGGGAACCGGCAAATACCACCTCTGACTGGCCCTGCCCCCATCTATTCTCTGTCTCCTGAGTCCCAGCTGATCGGCTGGGTCTTCTTTTGTTGCCCTGCACAGGAGAATGGAGCTGGAAAGCAGGTTAGTGGGATGGTGACGGAATGGGGATTTTGCAGTATCCTTCCCCTGCCATGCCACCAAGCCACGCCATGCCCACCAAGCCACACCCACAATTGGTAGTAAATTTTTTTGAATCCCACCACTGGAGGGCTTCAAATATCATTAGAAGTGCTGCAGAATTTGTGCAATCACCATAACTATGTATTTTTTTTTAAATGAAGTATTTAATAACAGTTGTTCTGTTGCTTTCCATATAAATATTTGCAGTTTTATAGATAAACTGAATATGGTTGAATTCCAAGTTGCTATGTATAACACTGATCATATAAAGACTTCTTCTTCTTCTTCTTCTTCTTCTTCTTCTTCTTCTTCTTCTTCTTCTTCTTCTTCTTCTTCTTCTTCTTCATCATCATCATCATTATTATTATTATTATTATTATTATTATTATTATATAAAATACAGAAAAAGAAAAGAAAATAGGAAATTAAGGAAGGGAAAGGGAACGGGGAAAAGAGGGTGTGAAATACAAAGGAAGAGAAAAAGAAAGAAAAGGGGGTATTGACTTCCAACTCTTCCTATAACTCAATCACCCTAACTATGTATTAATCCTTAATTCAACCAGCATTTCTTCAGTATTCTTTAATGAAGAGCAGAAGATTGTTCTGCTGTGGTCTTCTCATGTGAAATTCAAATTAGTTCTTTTTTTGAGGTGCACATACCGGTAGTCATTCTGGAACAACTTCAGCATTTTATACAGATAGTCCTTGGCTTACGATCTCAATCGACCCCAAATTTCTTATTGCTAAGCGAGACATTTGTTAAGTGAATTCTGCTCCGTTTTATTACCACAATTGTTAAACACAGTTGTTAAGTTCATAGTGCAGTTGTCAAGTGAATCTGGCTTCCCCATTGACTTTATTTGTCAGAAGGTCACAAAAGGTGATCACATGATCTTAGGACACTGCAACCATCATAAATGTGAGCCAGTTGCCAGGTGTCCAAATTTTGATCATGTGACCATGAGGATGTTGTGCCAGTCGTAATTGTGAAAATGGTCATAAGTCACTTTTTTCAGTGCCATTGAAACTTCAAATGGTCACTAAGTAAACTGTTGTAAGTGGAGGACTGTCTGCAATCAGTTTGTGCAATCTTGCATATGCTGAGTACATAATCTACTTCTTCTGCTCCTTTACATTATTGGCACTTTGAATCATTACTGTTACTGTTGTTATTTGTTTATTCCATTGTTACATTTATTATTTGTTTATTCCATCTTTTTTATATGTAATTCAAGATGTCAAACTTGCCTCATTTGCACACATGCACATAAACACGGAATATCCAAATTTGAATATCCAAATCTTCAAATGTTATTGTTGTTGTTACTTGCATAGTCATGTCCTACCCTAACCCTAACCCAGTGGGTGCTTCTTTTATTTTGCTCAGTATCACCTGAAAATCAATCAGCCTACCCATCTTCTAAAATAATGGATCAAATTATGTCAAATTATAATTGACAAACTATTATTTGTATCCAATATGCCTTTCCCATATTAGTGTCTTCCCTTAAAGTTTCAAACTGATAGATCACAACAAATAGTTCCTATATTGCCTTATTGTTATTAGTTGTGAAGTTGTGTCCAACCCATCGTGACCCCATGGACAATGTTGCTCCAGGCCTTCCTGTCCTCTACCATCCTCCAGAGTCCGTTTAGGCTCACACCAACTGCTTCAGTGACTCCATCCAGCCATTCTTGGTTGTCCCTTTCTTCCTTTGCCCTCAATCGTTCCCAGCATTAGTGTGATAACCCAGGGTGGGATACAAAATAAACAAAGTCCCAAAAACAGATGAAGCCCCTTTTATTCCTTCACTTTGCTTCAAAACTCCAAATATCCTTGGCCAGAGACAAAAAACTCCCCCACAAATAATTATGGAAAGGAGGAAATGCCGTTTAAACTAAAAATGCTTATAAATTATAAAGAGTAAAAACAACACAAACCACACTGAAACAATTGAGGCAAGATAAGGGCTTGAAGATGTCCACAGATAATGGAACACACACCTGGAAGGATGCCAAACTCAGAGACAAACGACAAACTAGAGGGCTTGCCACGCCTTTGTTTCCAGCACTGGCCCATACACATGTATATCCTTTTAACCAGTTCTCACAGCTGCAGCCCATGAAGAGGATCAAGGCCCTTTCCCTCCTTGACCACACCATTCCCGTATCTCCTTTACCTCTCCTCCCTGCGGCCCTGGATGGAGGGGATGGGCCTGGGCTTCTTCTGACTGCCCAGCCGCGCCCTTCCCAGCCTCCTCCAAACCTCGGAGCCACACTTCCACTCCCTGTCGGCTGTTCCTCCTCTCCCTTGGAGTCAGTCTCCAACAAGGGGCATGACAATTAGGCTCTTCTCCAGTGAGTCCTTCCTTCTCATTAGGTGGCCAAACTATTTGAATCTTCAAATAGTTAATATTCAAACAGTTATATTTAAAGTTAAGTAAAAATATATATTCTCTTGGTGTATGAAAATTTGGGACAGAGAGTGAGATATGTTAGATGTCAGCTATGCACTTATAGTAACTAGCATTACAGCAAAGTTTTGGCATGGGTTAGAATTCACCAAAAAAAATTGCAGTCTATTAAGTGCAGAGTTGTTCATGTTATGTATGGAGGTTTGAATGTCATTGGTTTAGTTTGAACTGTTATTGTAAAATGTCAGAAATGATTGGTTTAAAAAGTGCAGGAAAATCCTGCACTCTGGTTGGCTGGCAACTGCGGCTGCTGGCTATAAGTAGCAGCCCAGCTAAATTGGGTCTGTTATGAGCTGTAATCACTAAGAAACTCTTCACTGAAGCACTCCGCGTCTGACTCTTCATGCAAACTTAACACTGGTGATGAAGGTGGGATCCTTCCCGAAGAGAAGATGATGTGGAAAACAAGCTGAGAGAGATGGCTGCGCTGAACATCCCCCAGCCCCGTTCGATCTGATGGCAGAAGACTGGGACTCGTATGCGGATCATTTCCAAATGTATTTGGAGGGAAATGATCTCGCCGACATTTCCGAGAAGTGGAAGAGGGCGGTCTTTCTTATGCACTGCGGTCCGCCAGTTTTCAAGATGGCGAAGGCATTGGCAAGAGCTGCAGATGTGAAGGTAATGAACGGGCCCGACTTAGAAAAGCTTTTAAGAGCCCATTATGCCCCACAAGTATCGTGCCTCATTAAGAGACACCAGTTTTACCGTCGGGATCAAGGGAAAGCAAAACGTAACACTTCATGGCAAGTTTAACAGACATTGGGGGTGCATGCGAGTTTAACAACTTGGAAGAGGCCATGCACGACGATTTGTTCTAGGCCTCAAAGACAAGGTGCTTCAGAGCAAATTATTATTAAAACCTAAGATCACGTTGAAGGAAGCTGTAGAAGAGGCCTCCTCAGCAGAAGCCACCAAGTCCTCAGCAGCAGCCATGAAGAAAATTAACAAGGCCTCAAGCCATCCTGATGTGGAAAAGTCCACAACAACTCATTATGAGCAAATAGATTCTGAGTCAGACTGTAGTGAGGTGGAAGAAGGAATTTATAGACTCAGAATGGAGAGGAAAAGAAAGACCTGGGAAGAAAGAGGCAAGATTTTTACTGCAGAGGTTGTGGGGAAGCCACACTGAATGCAAGTTTCTTGATACCATCTGCCTCCGTTGTGAAAAAAGAGGTCACTAGCAAGAGTCTGCAAATCATCCAGAACTCCACCCCACAGAAGAAAGTTTCCTGACAAAGAATTCAAGCCTAACAACTTCAGTGAGAAATGGGGCGCAACACAGAAGCAAATGGGAAGAATGAAACTCATCAAACAGTCACCATTGGTCATTCTTCACCCTTAAGAAGCAGAAAAGTACATGTGAAGGTACTAATTGAAGGAAGGCCTTGCCAAATGGAAGTGGACTCAGGCTCTATTTATCTATGGTGTCATGGGACACTATTCACAACTACTCCCAAACATTCAGAAGAAACATTTCCAGAGCAAGCACTGACTCTTAAAGACTACCAAGGGAACAAGATTCCAGTAGTTGGAACAAGAGAATTCAACGTGAAGTTCAAAGGCCACACCAAACGTTTGCCCCTGACCATCGTGGACAAGGATCGCCAAGCTTGCTGGGACTTGAGTAGTTCAATTCACTAGGCATCGAGGTGACTGGCATCAATCACGTGAGCAACACTGAATGGGAGGAGGCCTTGAAGTCTGAGTTTCCAGAGGTCTTCAGCGACGGATTGGGCAAGTATATGGGGACCCCTATCACTTTCAACCTAGATCCCAAGGTGCCCCAATTCGTTTAAAGCCCAGAAGGGTCCCATTTGCCTTAAAGGAAAAAATGATGCACAATTAGATAAACTAATAGCTCAAGGAGTTTTAGAGCCCACTGACCACTCCAGATGGGAGACACCCATAGTCACACCAGTCAAGACTGATGGGTCAGTAAGAATCTGTGGAGACTATAAGGGGACATTGAACCATGCGCTTCAACAGAGCATATCCAGTTCCAGTGGTGCATCATTTATTACATTCACTTGGCAGGGGTACAGTCTTTGCCAAATGGATCTGGCCCAGGCATATCAACAACTAACAGTTGATGATGCCACTGCAGAGGCCCAAACCATTGTGACTCATAGAGGTGCCTTCAAATGTAAAAGGTTACAGTTTGGAGTAAGCGTGGCACCAGGCATCTTCAAAAGCCTTATGGAAAGGATGCTCCAAGGACTGCCAGGGTAGTGCCTTACTTTGATGATGTGTTAATCTCTGCTGAAAATGACACTCAATTACAAGAGAGACTCAGAGAAGTCCTTACCAGATTCAAGAAAGCGGGTTAAAAGTCAAGGAAGAAAAATGCACTCTTAGAACTGACAAGGTTGAGTTCTTGGGCTATATGATTGACAAGCATGGCATCCACCCTACAGATGCCAAGGTTCAAGCAATCAAAAGCCCCTAGACCAAAATGCAAAACAGATTTGCAAGCCTTCCTTGGACTTATTAACTTTTTCACATGTTCCTACCTCAGAAGGCAACCATTGCAGAACCATTACACAGATTACTGGACAAAAATCTGTTTGGGTCTGGGGCAGGAAGGAACAATCAGCATTTAACAATATTAAAAGACTAATCACGTCTGATGCTGTACTGATACAGTTCTCTGAGAATTTGCCTGTTGTACTGACTTGTGATGCATCCCCTTTTGGAGTGGGGGGTTGAGCCACAGGCTTCCCAGTGGGAGGAAGCCCCTATTGCATTTTACTCTGCACTTTGACCAAAGCAGAGAGAATTACAGCCAATTGGACAAGGAAGCATTGGCAATTGTTGCAGCTGTCAAGAAATTTCATGAGTATCTATATGGGAGAACATTTACCATTGTCACAGATCACAAACCTTTGTTAGGCATTGTGGCAGGAGACAAACCTACACCACTATCCTGTCACCAAGAATGCTGAGGTGGACTGAATTTCTTGCTGCTTATTCATACAACTCATCCACAAGCCTGGCAGGACATTGGACATGCTGATGCTTTGAGTCGCTGCCCACTTCCTTCACACTGAGGACTTTGAACCTGAGGCACACACCTTTTTCCTAGAAACTGTTGCCAAGCTTCCAGTACGCTGCTGAAATTGCCAGAGAGACTAAAGACACTTTATTGGCTCCTGTTATAGGCTGGATTAAGAAAGGTTGGCCTTTTCAAGATCTACCTCACCTTGCCCAACCTTTTAAATCCAGGCAAACTGAATTATCTGTATTAAGAGGATGTATTGTGGGGTAACAGGGTGGTTATTCCTGCAAAACTGCAAAGAGAGGGAAATGTTACATGAGGGTCATCCTGGTATTGTAAGGATGAAGGGATTGGCCAGGAGTTATGTATGGTGGCCAGGTATTGACAAAATGGTTGAAAACTGGGTTGCATCTTGTCCCAACTGTCAGGTAGTCAGGCCTGCCCCACCTCTCGCCCCACACAGGAATGGGAATGTCCTAGGGGCCCATGGTCTAGGATTCACATTGATTTCGCTGGCCCTACCAGAGGGCACACCTTCCTTATTATAGTAGATGCATATTCCAAATGGCTAGAGGTCATCCTATGGCATCCACCACAACTGATGCTGTCATCAAGCAGCTTAAAAGCTTTTTGTAACCCACGGGTTACCTGATGTTCTTGTCTGACAATGGCCCTCAATTTACATCCAACCTTTTGAATCCTATCTAGCACAACAGGGTATCAGACATGCCCTGACTGCCCCTGGGCACCCTTGGCTAACGGCGGGCTGAACGCAATGGTACGTTTTACCAAGGAAAAGCTTCAGCAATTGGGTCCTGGGGACATCACTGAAAGTTGAAAAACTTCTTAGTGTTCAGCACATCCTAACCCATCAACTAACTTATCCCCAGCAGAGTTGTTGATGGGTAGAACTGGAGTCTCCCTTGACGCCTTCATCCCTGCAGCACCCAGCACCACTAGATTCCACTAGCAAAGTTTGCACGTTCAGTGTGGGTGATTCTGTTTATGCTAAGAACCTTATGGGTGAACCTTCATGGATTCCTGCTGAAATAACTCAAATCACAGGCCCTCGTTCTTACAGGGTACAAACAGA